>JACRUU010000016.1:15191176-15248676 GCA_030449085.1 Kryptopterus vitreolus
TGTTTTTAGACAGGGAGGAAACCAGAGAACCTGAAGAAAAAAACCCTGAGGCAGAGGGGAGAACATGCAAACTCCACACACATATGGCCGAGACGGGAATCGAATCCGAACCCTGGCAATGTGAGGCGAATGTGCTAACCACTAAGCCACCGTGCCCATATATATATATATATATATTACAGATGTGTATTATTAACACCACTGACAACTTATAAGAACACCTGGATTTTGCTTATTAAACCTGATCTCAGGGAAGTTTGTGTGCGAGTTAATATTTAAATGTCATCCTTTTTCCACTTAATTTTGGTGTGCAACAATGCCCCCCCAACCCCCCCATCCTCTTAGTCAGAGATTTGACAAATGGTGCAGAGGCCGTAAGATTTAACCTTGATGAATAAATCCCATCAGGGACTCCTGCTTCTTTCTGGATGTTTATTTCTTTGCTGTCACATGAATTGGGATACCAAGACATGGGCGGTACTGAAAAGCTACTCGGCTGGTCACATACATCATCTCCGTTGTATATATTACCCACGGGAGCAGGCTGGCCTCGGTGTGGTTTAGTTTAGTGGAACTGATAATCCAACATATTTGACCTCGGTCTATTCGGCCTTGGTAAAATTAGGCAGGTTTGCAAAATAAATCATGTTGTGGATTTTTTCCCATCCTTTATGTTACAAAAAGAGATCAACGAAAACATTTGAGGGAAAAGAAAGGAACAATTTCACAACCTTATATATGAATGTGACTTATAAAAGGTTGGGGTTATGGGGTAAGGTGGATCGACAGAAGACTGTGTTTTGGCTGTGAGCTGTGTTTTTTTTTTTTTTTTTTTTATTAAAGGTGGAAGAAATCATGAAAAGCTACAAATTTAGTCCATTTTAGTCCATTTTTCTGGATGTGTGCCTCCTATTAGGCTGAAAATAAAAGGGATTTCACCGAAAGCATAAATTCTAATCAACAAATGCATGAAAAGAAAATCAATGTTTTTTTTAATTGCTCTGACATGAATACAGCCAAATATGCATGGATTACCTAAAGGGTACCTCTTCAGGAAAAATAATAGATATATAGATAGATATAGATAGATAGATAGATAGATAGATAGATATAGATAGACAGATAGACAGATATAGTGATAGATAGATAGATAGATAGATAGATAGATAGATAGATAGATAGATAGATAGATAGATAGATAGATAGATAGATAGATCTGGACCTTTTGTCATTGCCTTCGTGTTTCTTTCTTATCATTCTCTGACAATTAAATGTGCTATTAAAACCGACTTAAGCGTTTCTCCTTTTATCACTCAACTGATTCTGTCTGTTTTGTTGACTAATATTCTGTTTATATATTCTATTGATGAGGTCGTTTTTCAAATGACCTTTTCCTGATATTTATACATTATTAATATAGGCTACCAAAAAACGCTTTCTTTCAGGCAGGGAAAATATATCATTATTATATTATTATATTATATTATAAATATATATAATTTGACATTTCACTGCTTTTTCATGCCCATCCCATGCAATTCGGGTAAAAATAAATAAATAAATAAATAAATAAATTTGATGGATCGGACAGTGGTATTGGGAGGGAGGGAGGGAGGGGGGACGGAGGAGTCTATAGGAGGAACGTCATATTGCTTGCACCTTATAAATCTGGACCCTGGGTGTGGTAATGTAGTGTAGTGGTCTGTATTGTTGATTAGAGAAATTCTCCCCAGCTCATTGATGTCTACATGCGTAAATAAATCTCTGAACAGGAAAAAACAGACATTGCAAAACTGACTATGGAGCTTCTGAGAGGGAAGTAATACATGAGAGGGAAGTAATGCATAAAAGTAATTAAACGCCAGCACTTAAACATTGGATAATGCATGCATGCATGAGGTTTAGTGAACTGGGACTCTATAATACAGATTTTTATTTTGCATGCATCTCTTTTCCTGGTACACACCAATCACACCAATCATTTCCACACATATGGGTCATGATATAAAATGCCTGCAAGGATGCAAAGAGCCCAATCTGCAAATAACAAGTGACTCGATCCAAATCCTGCAAAACGCTTGGAGATCTTACCATCGCGATGCACACCGAGGAGACTGTTGAATGCAAGGCTGCTAGATCCCCCTCAGTCTCGTACCTTTTGTGATGATCTTTTTCGACGAGGGAATGCGATGCAAGAAGGGGGGAAAATCCTGCGCCGGGAAAACTTGGTGAGTTGAGCAGTGCAGATATCGCGGTGTGTGTGGAGCTGAGAAATGCTCCTGCACGCCGAAAGGGAACACACACACACACACTGAGGGAAAAAGGCGATGTGACTGTAATAGTGAATAAGTGTGCGCGTGTGCATGTGCGCGCGCGCGTGTGTGTGTGTGTGTGTGTGTGCGCGCACTGGCTTTGCGCTTCTGCGTGCAGACTGTCGATGCAGCCGCTGCTATGTGGCTCGCATTCTGATCACCTCTCTCTCTCTCGCTCTCTCTCTCTCACACACACACACACACACACACACACACACACACACACACGCGTTCTTTCCCTCTGTTCCACTGATGTCACATGAGGCCGGTGTATTCTGTGTGTAATGATCTTATCTATCTGTGGAGTTCAGATGAAACTCCCAAAGTAAATAAAGGATTTTGTTGTTGTTGTTGTTGTTGTTTGTTTTAACAACTCCATTGCATTCATCATTATTGCATTTTCAAAATTACCACTAAATAAATGAGTTTTAACAGGAAGGCAGGAATCATTGCAGGGATTTGTTTGCATGCTCGTTTATTTATTGCATGCATGAATATTACAGTTTCAGTTCAGTTTTTACACTGTATATTTTTTTACAACCCTTTTCTATGAACGTATTCCCACTTTCTATTTCTCATTTATCCTTTTTATATCTGTTTTTTTTTTCCAGATTGGCCCTGTAATTCTGTATTCACCATCTCGTTCTGTCTCTCTTGATCTATTCTCACGCTTTCTATCCCTCCCCCACCCCTTTCTTTTTTATTTTGCTCATCTCACATCAATTCAATTGTGGTTTACTGGAGCCGAAATTTATTGACATGTTTGCATGTTGTAAATATTGTTCAAACATCGGAAAATCAGTCCCAAAAAGAGATACTAAAAAAAGAAAATGTCAGTAAACTGTTTATTGGTCATAAATAAATAATGATTAATAACTAATAACCAGAGGGGGCAAGGTGGTTTAGTGGTTAGCACGTTCGCCTCACACCGCCAGGGTCCGGGTTCGATTCCCGTCTCGGCCATGTGTGTGTGGAGTTTGTACATGTTCTCTCCGTGCCTCAGGGGGTTTTTTCTCCGGGTTCTCCGGTTTCCCCCGGTCCAAAAACATGCACAGTAGGTTGATTGGCACCTTGGAAAATTGTCCCTAGTGTATGAATATGTGTGTGTGAATGTGAATGTGTGTGTCCTGTGATGGATCCATCCAGGGTGTATCCTGCCTTAATGCCCATAGACGCCTGAGATAGGAACAGGCTCCCAGTGACCAGAGGGAAGATCGGATAAAGCGGTAGAAGATGAATGAATGAATGAACTAATAACCAGCAAGACCATCTAGACAACCAGGATCACCACCAAGGCTCAGCATCCGCAAGGCTCAATGTATGGTCCGATGAAGTTTTAAATAATATACGATAACATAACATTAGCCATATTTTATGCCTGAGTGATGTGTCAGAAAAACTGTTTTGCCCAAATGTAGTATTGTTTTCCCAACCTTTAATATACGCCTTACATATAAGATTTTGAAGCTTTTATTCCTTTTTAAAAAAGCTGTGCATTTAATCATTCAGCTCATTGTGTGTAAAGGGACAGGACCTTGGACAGCAGCCAAATGCAGGTGATGTAACTGCACATCGTTTTCTTGATTACATTAAGAGACCTGTGAATACCATCACGCTGTAGGTCACACGCGGGCCGCCTGCATTTCATACAATGTCTTCGTACAGTGTCTCTGGGTCCTCAGCATTGTGTTTGTGTTATATGTTGTTTTGTGTAAGCACCGGGGTCCTGGAGAAACGTTGTCTCATTTCACTGTGTACTGCGTCAGCTATATGTGGTTGAAATGACAATAAAAACCTCTTGACTTGACTTGACTTGACTTCTGTCTCACTTTCATCTCCGTCGCTTTCTCACAATAGTTAAGCATTCCTCGCATTCCTGCGTACTAAAAATACATGGTCTTGGTTAGCCAGAAAAAACAGAATCTCCAGATAACATTTCTAGGCCTCGTACAGGATGGCAGATGTTACATTCATTCATTCATTCATCTTCTACCGCTTTATCCGATCTTCCATCGGGTCACGGGGAGCCTGTGCCTATCTCAGGCGTCTATGGGCATTAAGGCAGGATACACCCTGGATGGAATGCCAATCCATTGCAGGGCACACACACACACACTCACACACACATTCATACACTAGGGACAATTTTCCAAGGTGCCAATCAACCTATCATGCATGTTTTTGGACCGGGGAAACCGGAGAACCCGGAGAAAAACCCCCTGAGGCACGGGGAGAACATGCAAACTCCACACACACACACACACATGACCGAGACGGGAATCGAACCCGGATCCTGGCGGTGTGAGGTGAACGTGCTAACCACTACGCCACCATGCCCCTTCAGATGTTACATAAGAACCTTAAAAAGAACCTTGTAGCCTTAAAACATACAGATTTGTCCTTGATTGTCATGGAAGGGAAAAGTGTCTTGTGCTATTTCCTTTATAAACGGAGGTGTTTACATTTGTACTACTGCATAGCTTGGGAGTACAGTGTTTTATTTTTGTTACTTTACAAACTATAATCATCTCAGTTTATTACATTTCTTGTAATGTTGTCATTGTGTCCATTTCCTCTAGGTTTTCCGATTTCTGTCTGTCTCCTAAAAACATCCCAGTAGATGAATTGGTGCTTTTAAATTGCACGGGACCGGCAAATCGATCCCAGGTTTGCTCTCCACCTCCTGCTGTGTCGCTTTGATAGACTATGGATCAGCTACTCTCATCCGAATAAAGTGATTTTAAGGGCTTGTTTTTTTCCGCTAATGTTATTCAAATCACGTGGCTTATATAACTAGGTTAAAATTCTTTTAATTATGTAACCAATCAGGGCACGGTGGCTTAGTGGCTAGCACGTTCGCCTCACACTGCCAGGGTCCGGGTTCGATTCCCGTCTCGGCCATGTGTGTGTGGAGTTTGTGCATGTTCTCCCCATGCTTCAGGTGGTTTTTTTCCGGGTTCTCCGGTTTCCTCCCGGTCCAAAAACATGCACGGTAGGTTGATTGGCACCATGGAAAATTGTCCCGTGTGTGTGTGTGTGTGTGTGTGCCCTGTGATGGGTTGGCATTCCATTCTGGGTGTGTCCTACCTTAATGCCCATAGACGCCTGACATAGGCACAGACTCCCCGTGGTCTGAAGGAAGATCGGATAAAGTGGTAGAAGATGAATGAATGAATGAATGAATGTAACCAATCATGTGTTTTATATAACTAAACTAAAACTACTAAAACTACCTAATAGCGACTGTTTCTTTATCTTTAGGACAATCTGATTTATGGTGGTCACAATATCTAGTCTAAAAGCAACGTAAAAGCATTTAAATATCAGCTGATATCTGAACACATGCATAGATATAACCTGTGATATTTTTTTTCGAAAGAAAACAAAGCTTGTAACTGCTCATTAACTACTGGGATTCAATGAGATATCATTTTATGCATCATCTTTAAGGATGCAATGTAATGGACAGAATATGCATTTTCTTTGTTGCGTTTTGTGCATTTACGTGCAAACATATGTTAATAATACAGCAATAGCAATGCAATCAAGCTATAAAAGACGTAAAAAGTGTTGCTAGTAGTACAATAATTAAAAGCATTTTTACGTATGCATTCCAAAATAATCATTCTACAATATATCTTAATAAAGCAATATATAGCAGATTTATTAGAACGTTAGCTAACTAGCATTTTTGCTATTTTATTTCATATTTAATAATATTCCTAAATCCAAAATCCATTGTATTCCCTCTTGTATGATCTCTGAGGGTATGTAAGAATCTACCCACCTATTTTATATTGTCCTAACGTGCCTCTCATATTTTCTTTTCCTCCTACACAGTATCTGCTGATGAGTCAATCTCATGCAGTCTGCAATAGAATGCAAGAAAAAGGAACTTATGTCATAATCAGGGCGAGGAAATGAATTCCGTACATGATTTCTCTATTCGACTTTTTTTTTTCTTCCTTATAGCTGGAATGTACATTATTTATAAATATATATAATAAATATAAATAAATCAGATTTGGTTATTAATTGTGCTTTTCTTTGATCGACTCATTATTTACAAATACAACTTTTTTAGATGTTTCAAATTATGACGTGAAATTCAATAAAGGAATAAAATCTGCTGGTTATTGATTTTATATTGTTATTATTCATTTTTCATTGTTGAAATGTTAGTTTTAGGTGTTTGTATGCTTTTTAAAGTGTATTTACAACGGAATGTCTGCCATTCATTCATTCATCTTCTACCGCTTTATCCGATCTTCCCTCGGGTCACGGGGAGACCTGTGCCTATCTCAGGCGTCTATGGGCATTAAGGCAGGATACACCCTGGATGGAATGCCAACCCATCGCAGGACACACACACACATTCATACACACACTCACATTCATACACTAGGGACAATTTTCCAAGGTGCCAATCAACCTACCGTGCATGTTTTTGGACCAGGGAGGAGGAAACCGGAGAACCCGGAGAAAAACCCCCTGAGGCACGGGGAGAACATGCACAAACTCCACACACACACATGGCGCCGAGACGGGAATCGAACCCGGATCCTGGAGGTGTGAGGCGAACGTGCTAATCACTAAGCCATATATATATATATATCCAAAGCACACATTTCACATTTATTTGCTTGCTAATCTCTTAAGATATTTTTAAAAAGCCTGAATCATTTTTTTTCCAGTAAGCGTCTATTTCGGGAAGCTGTCACCTTTATTTCTTTTCATCTTTATCATAAAACTGTCTGCACCTGCCATAACAAGCCAAATTCCTGAGAAGTTCAATTTGTTTATCGCACCTCACCAACGCTGGGAAATGATGTGTCCTGACACAACAGGATTTTAGATTAGCCTTTCATCTCCTCCGAGTGTGTTCCACTACGAATTACAGTAACAGAATTTCTTGGCTCTGACTCTTCAGCTCTCACTTCTATTCTCACTTGCTTGCACACGGCTTGCACTCGTATTTCTGCCTGTTCTTGTGTGTTCATACATTGTTTTGTTTTTTTTATTTCTTTTCTATTTCCTCTCTTTATTTTGTCAGCCATTTTCCCTTAAAGAACTGGGTCTTAAACGCAGCCCTAGCATGTCACGATCACTAATTGATGCCTCAGTGAAATAAGGAAAGGGTACAGAGCGAGCGCTGCATATGGTTGCCACGGTAACAGGTCTATTAGGAGGGAAGAAGCAGCAGTGAGGGGGCAATAAGTATAGCAGTGTGGCGAGTGCTGACGAGCTTCTCACTGAGAGAGTGAGGGATAATTGGGGTGGAGGATTGGAAATCAGGTAGACACCTGACCTTAAGCCGCGGAAAAGTCAAACCGAAAACATTCAACCTGTCGTGTGCAATACATTACCTCTGTGTTCAGGACGTTTGTCAGGGCATGTTAGCTCGGATGTGCTTTAAACATTAGCCACATTTAAATCCAGACTCTAAACTCCTTGTGCATTTACAGAGTGAGCGCTGTGCTACGGCCGAACAGATTGCACTGTGTTTTATGTATAATCCTTTTTTTTTTTTTTATTCCTGTTTTAATTCATTTTTAAATCCATTTTTTTTTATTAAATGTTTACATTTTATTTCCTTTTATGTAAAGCACTTTGAATTGCCATTGTGTATGAAATGTGCTTTATATAAATCCAATTGCATTGTCTTGCCTTTTGCAAATCTACAACATTATTATCATTTCTTTGCTTAATAATTTCTTTGCAAATATAAGAAATAATTTCTTTGCAAATCTACAATGTTATTATCATTCATTCGTTCATCTTCTAGCGCTTTATCCGATCTTCCCTCGGGTCACGGGGAGTCTGTGTTTATCTCAGGCGTCTATGGGCATTAAAGCAGGATACACCCTGGATGGAATGCCAACCCATCACAGGACACACACACTCACACACACACATACATTCATACACTAGGGACAATTTTCCAAGGTGCCAATCAACCTACCGTGTTTGTTTTTGGACCGGGGAGGAAACCGGAGAACCCGGAGAAAAACCCCCTGAGGCACGGGGAGAACATGTACAAACTCCACACACACACGGCCGAGACGGGAATCGAACCCGGACCCTGGTGGTGTGAGGCGAACGTGCTAACCACTAAATTACCCTGCCCCTATTATTATCATTTCTTTGCTTAATAAAAATAAAATTAATACATTTTATAATTAATATTAAAAAAAAAGAAGCACATTACATTCACAGGCATTGTGTGAAGGTCGGATGAAATTATTTTCATCATTATTATTGTTGTTGTTTGTTGTTTGCATGTGAATGCACGAGGAAATTTGTTGTAAAGCCTTGTGAAACGTTCAAACTTCATAGCTAATATTCACCCAGAAAAGGTTTCTACAAGCCAAAACCAACTCCTTCTATCTTTTTTTTACAGTATATATCATTTCAGCAATGGATTTCAGCAGGGCTCGTTTACTAAACCATCACGTGCATCAATCACAGTGCATTGGCTGATCATAACCATGGGCAAATGGCCAATCACAGCTCATAAAGTCATGTCACGACATACCCCGCCCCCTTTGTTCATATCGAAAGCACTATTTTCTCCTGAAAAGGATGTCATTCATGCTTTTACAATGAAACTGTCTTGTATTGACGTTTGAACTAATTACGGATTCCCACTCTTATGTGGAGCATAAAGCACTTCTTATTAAGCATTATACACTATATTGCTTTCCATGTGCAACGTGTGAAGGTGTGTGAAAACCGGGCTGGTGCCTGTGGTTCAGTAGGATCCTGCTTTGTGGCTTTTAAACAGCCTTGGAGTCCTCGTCAATGCGAACTCATCAGTGGCCCTCTGTGTTTTTTGAAGTCTACCCACAAACTACATGGATTAGGAATCAACTCGTCATTTCTGTTACCAGGGTCACCGGGGGAAAGCGAGCGAGAGAGAGAGCGAGAGAGAGAGAGAGCGAAAGAGAGAAAGAGACTCAATAGGCTTCATCTCTCCTTTTGTTTTCTTTTGCTTCATTCCCTGCTCAAGCGCCCGGATCCCACACTTACACACACAATAACAATAAAGACTTGTAAATTGACTCATTAGTTATGAAAATATCTACAGTTTGCCCTTCCAGAATCTTCCACCCTCCGAATTAATTTACGACCATTAGCGGGCGCTGATTATTTCTCTTTCTGTCTTTTTGCCGTCCATTATACAGTCACATGAAACAAGTGTAGTTAATGTACAGCGCGGACGCCATCGGTGTCACGGTTTAATCCCTTTTTCCACCGAGCTCAAAGGCTCATTGAACTGATGTATGTTTATGTGGACAGCTACTGCTTAAGGTAAAAAAAAATGCAAATGCTCCTCGCTTCATTGCTCGCTCAATACAATTGCTGTTGCCATGGAAACTGAGCGTGCCTTTGAGTTGGAGGAAAGGAAAAAAAACAAACACACACACACACACACACACACACACACATACACAACATGGTGCTGAAGACCTGGAAAAACAAAAGGAGATTTATGTGGTGGTTTTCGAGACGTTTCAAGCAGAGACGAACAATGAGACCGAAATAACGGTTTGTCAAAACATGCAGGGTTTTTGTTTTTAATTATTTCGATTGGCACATGAGAAAGATCTCGGCAGTACTCTGGTACTAGTGTTACTCTAACCCGCTTGGCCCGGAGCCATGAGTCACACACAGAAAGACAAAAGACGTTCGCAAATAATAGACTTCTTTCATTCCAAAATGTCTAAAATATGAATTATTGCAACATTTCATCACTGTTTAATGCAGATCAGTATTTTGCTCAGAATGACATCATTGAAGTATGCATGCATATTTGTGTATATGTCAGTATAGTTCATTTTGCCATTGGGGGAATTTTTCCAAAAGTAAATCATCTAATAAGGGAGGTTTCATATATGGATAGAATTAAACATTCATTCATTCATTCATCTTCTACCGCTTTATCCGATCTTCCTCGGGTCACGGGGAGCCTGTGCCTATCTCAGGCGTCTATGGGCATTAAGGCAGGATACACCCTGGATGGAATGCCAACCCATCGCAGGGCAAACACACATTCACACACATTCATACACTAGGGACAATTTTCCAAGGTGCCAATCAACCTACCGTGCATGTTTTTTGGACCGGGGGGAAACCGGAGAACCCGGAGAAAAACCCCCTGAGGCACGGGGAGAACATGCAAACTCCACACACACATTCCCGAGACGGGAATCGAACCCGGATCCTGGCGGTGTGAGGCGAACGTGCTAACCACTAAGCCACCGTGCCCCCTAGAATTAAACAATGATATAATAAATCGTTTAGTTTAGGTGCATTCTGAAATGCTCATGTAGTGAGGAATATAGTACGAATATAGAGAATATAGAGAATATAGTGAGGGCACGGTGGTTTAGTGGTTAGCACGTTCGCCTCACACCGCCAGGGTCCGGGTTCGATTCACGTCTCGGCCATGTGTGTGTGGAGTTTGCATGTTCTCCCCGTGCCTCAGGGGGTTTTTTCTCCGGGTTCTCCGGTTTCCTCCCGGTCCAAAAACATGCACGGTAGGTTGATTGGCACCTTGGAAAATTGTCCCTAGTGTGTGAATGTGTGTGTGTGTGTGTGCCATGCGATGGGTTGGCATTCCATCCATGGTGTATCCTGCCTTAATGCCCATAGACACCTAAGATAGGCACAGACTCCCCGTGACCCGAGGGAAGATCGTATAAAGCGGTAGAAGATGAATGCATGAATGAATGAATGAATGAGAATATAGTGAGGAATTCTGGGTATTTTGAGATTAAATGAACATTTCATGAGATTATTTCTCATGAAAACCACCTAAAATTTACTTGAAAATATGCCGACCTTTAACATTTAAAAAAAAAAACAAGGAAAAAGGAAAAAGAATTGCCGTGAAAGGAAGTTCTCAGTTTGTGTCTTCACAACAGGAAAAATGGTGTAATCTCTCCGTGTGAAAATAAAAAAATAAAAAAAAGTCTTCTCCAATCTGAAGATAGCAAACTCCCACTTTTTCTATTGCTTTGTGTTCTTTCCCGGACAAAGATGCCGCTTTTTCTCCGGGTGGCCCTCGAGCTGTTCGACTCAATGATCTCCGCATGAGGTCTGTCTTCCTCTCCACTCCGTTCTCCTCAATTGGGACTCAAAGCAGCACCATCACCATAGTGACCGATCCAACAACATGGCAGGGTTTGTCAAAGACCCGAGTAGTTTGAGACCCCTTTCATATGCATTATCATGTAAAAAGGATCATTTAAAATAGTTTAGAATGCCTTTATTGAAAGGAAACTTTCACATGCAACAGTCTTCCAGTTATAACATGTTATAACAAGCCATTGGGCCTTACCAGTCAAAACTGGGTCAAATTTCAAATGAGTAGTCATGAGGTTAAGCTATGATCATTGTGGATTCTGGGCTTTATACTATTGATGAACAAATACAAGGAAATAACATTTTAATATTATATTGTTATATTACAACTATTTTAGGCATCTAAAATCCAACATGGCAAGGATTAGTGGATAGTAACCATAATACCAGGGTCTTGTTTACCATATTAATTTACTCTTTTGGCGTGGTAATTTGCAATTGTGGCCACATTTTGCTTTGTTTGTACCCTTATTTTGATGCAAAAATAGGAAGAGGAGTACGGGTGAGGTGGTAGTGATGGTCTTTGGAGATCAGGCCTTGTATACATGTACATTTACAGCATTTGGCAGACGCCCTTATCCAGAGCGACTTACAACTGTGCAGCTGAGGGTTAAGGGCCTTGCTCAAGCGCCCACTAGTGGCAGCTTGCTGGTGGTGGTGGGATTTGAGCCTGCGATCTTCCAGTCCAGAGTCCAATGCCTTAAGCACTAAGCTACCACATCTGTCGTGAATTATCAGAGATGTGACGATGCCAAGAGTATCCACGGCCTCAGATGATTGGCTCAAGAGGCCCAACGACCCAACGACCAGGTGCTCTGTCTAAACACTACTGAAGTGCAGAAGACTCTATGCAGAGTTTAACCTAAAGACGTCTGTTGGACCAGACAACAGTCCTGCTCAGACAATGTGCAGAACATCTAGAGGATGTCTTCACTGACGTCTTGCTCCCTAAACAGCACCGTTGTTCCTACACGCTTTATGGCACAGATCAATCCAGTGAACAAGGACATGCTAATGCATTTCATAGCATTCAACACAATCATCCCTCAGGACTTGATCAAGAAGCCTACTGGGACTGAACATCCACCCCCACCCCCCTCCCCCCCCCCCCCCCCCCCCCCACTGCAAGTGGATCATGGACTTCCTGACTGGGCAGTTCAAGCCCGGTATGGTATGGCCTAGCTGCCGCCCTTGGGTTTTTGAGTAAGACCCATAACCGTCTGTGCTCCTGGGGCGACCCTGCGCTATGACCCCAGCTACCAAACAACAAGCTGGGATATGCGAAGAAAGAATTTCCCTATAATATATATATATATATATATATATATATATATATATATATATATAGTGACAAATATATATGACAAATATTCTTCTTCTTCTTCTTCTGGAAGACCTCAGTCGGTCTGGATTGGAAACAGCATTTCCAACAACCCCACGACGAGCACTGGGGCCCCTCAGGGCTGTGTGCTTAGCCCACTGCTGTTCACTCTGCTGACTCATGACTGTGTAGCAATGCACAGCATTAAACCACATCATCAAGGTCGCTAATGACACAACAGTGGTGGGTCTCATCAGCAAGAACGACGAGTCAGCATACCGAGAGGAGGTGCATCATCTAACAGCCTGGTGTGGTCTCTAAACATTGACCAAACTAAAGAGACGGTAGTGGAGGCCATCCTCTGTGGAGGATCGTCAAGAGGACCAAATTCCTTGGAGTTCATCTGGCAGAGAACCTCAACTGGTCAAGCAAGAAAGCCCATCAGCATCTCTTCACCTCTAATTCCTCCTCAGTCTGACCAGGTTCTACAGAGGTCATAGGGACCATGTGGGCCATGTTGGAGGCGACAGTGGTGCTTGTTGGGAACAGGAGTCTGCAGTAACTGTGACCTTCTAGAAGACCCTTTTGTACTGAATGTATTGTGCACTAGATAAATCCACAATTTGTTGGAGGCTCAAACTATTTCTCTAAAGCTTCTCTAAAGACTTTTGGGATCCTTTTTGAAAAAGGGTAGACGTTATCAACAAAGGGGGTTACGCCTACGTAAATTGGTGTAACATTTTGGTGGGCACATTATAGAATAGCACCAGTGTAAAGGGTCAGCCATGATACAGCGCCCCCTGGAGCATAGAGGGTTAAGGGACTTAGGGTCTTGAGGCTCGAACCCCCGGCCTTCCGATCAGTAGCCCAGTCGCCTTAATGACTGAGCTACACCTCTTCCACCTCCACCTCCTCCGCATGCATCCTATAAAACAGTGTATAATAGAAGCATAAATAAAAAAGATCTGCTAATTATGTTCCCCAGACTTCTCTGATTCATCCGAACGCTCTGCACAGATGGTGACTCACCTTCTGCTGTCGTGGATGATCCCACACGAATGCCCTAAAGATTTGTATTTCCCCAAAATCATTTATGTCCATGACTCACCCCAGCTTTAATGGATATCTTACTGAGATACAGCAGGGCTCGTACCTTCTGCTGCACTAATTAGCAGAGCTCTCCTTATGTTGATCCCGGGATGTTTATTCACACCAACACATGTCCGTTTGTACTTGCCGTGTAAGTCACATATCACAGGAATTCATTCGAGCGTGCAAAGGGCGTGACGCTATTGTACGTCCAGGCAGACGAAGCGCCAGTGAAGATCACAGCGGCAAAATCCAGCAACTTGAATAGAAGCAATAGAGAGAAAACAACACACAAAAAAGGAAGTAAATATAATTGGATGGCTGGAAGTAAATCTCACGAGTTCCTCAGTGCACACGTGATGACCTGTAGGATAACAAAGAAGTGAAACCAATAGTCATCCAGTCTGGAGGGCCAAAGTGGTAACAATACTGTCGACTTAGCACGTTCGCTTCATACCTCCAGGGTTGGGGGTTCGAGTCCCACCTCCACCATGTGTGTGTAGAGTTTGTGCATGTTCTCCCCGTACCTCAGGGGTTTTTTTCTCCGGGTTCTCGGGTTTCCTCCCCCTGGTCCAAAAACATGCCAGGTCCGGTAGGTTGATTGGCACCTTGGAAAATTGTCCCTAGTGTGTGAATGTGAGTGTGTGTGTGTGTGTGTGCCCTCAAATGGGATGGCATTCCATACTTGATGCCCAAAGACACCTGAGACAGGCACAGGTATAAAGCGTTAGAAGATGAATGAATGAATGAATGAATTTGGTCCATGGCTGTAGTATACTTTTCATAGCAAATGTTTTCATTACAATTTTAGCCACCTATATTGGAAAAAAGTCGCCTAATTTTATTAATTCTATCATTACTCAATTATCTTGTCTGTGTCGATCCTGATACTTGTTTATGACTGGTATGTACGACAGGTTTATGACAGGTATGTGAACTTATATGGTGTTCGGCTGTTCACTTGTTGTGCGATGTGTTCCGAGTTGCTTTTCCGGACACCACAGATCACTTACTGCGATCACTTGTTATTTTTACCACATTCTGGTGTGAATATTGTCTAAAGCTCTTGAGCCGTATCTATTTTGCATCGTGTCTCTGCCACACGATCGAATGATTGGAATGGCATCTTAACGTGGCCAGCGAGTGCATTTGCAAAAGTAATATCCGTGAGATATAAGCGGCACCAATCATACAATCGCTGAGAATCTAATTTCCAAATGCCAGATTTGTTGGTGTGGCACAGGCAATCTCATAACAAGAAAACAAAGCATATGGCACTTTGGAGATTTTAGAAAGAAACACAGCGAAATTGTTTGTTTTTTTATCTTTCAGGTATCCTAGCATGGTAATAAGAAGTCAGAAAGCAAAAAAGGGATACGGTTCAAGCTAATGTAGCTAACAGTCATCAATAACTCAAAACCTTAGTCTCTAAACCATTATTAATAATGTGTTTGTAGGTGAAGATTATCTGCTCAAAAATAGCTATATTGCATATTGCACTCTATATATTTTTTTTTCTTTATACAAAAATATATATTTATACTCAAAAATGGCTAATGCATATTGCACTCTATATATTTTTTTTTCTTTATACAAAAATATATATTTATACAAAAATATATATATATTGCATTTTTATTTTTTATATTGCACTCTATATATTTTTTTTTCTTTATACAAAAATATATATTTATACAAAAATATATATATATTTAATTTTTTTTTTTTTTAAATAACTGTAATTTAATTACATGTTTTTTTTCTCAGTAACTTTAACGGATTACTGGTACTTTTATTTTGTAATTAAATCACGTAACACCATTACATGTAACTAGTTACTCCCCAACATACACAACTGTATATAGGTTAGGTTACAGCGGGGGTTGCTAGGTTACTGGTTGCTGTTACTGGTTGCAGGCTCAAACCCCACCACCACCACCAAACTGCCACTAGTGCCCAAGTGGGCCCTTGACCTCGAGTGAGGCCCTTAACCCTTAATTGCTCAGTTGTCTAAGTCGCAAGTCTCTCTGGATAAGGGTCGCTCAAATGGTAAATGTAAATGTTTTTGCGTTGTTTGCACCAGGGCACAAATGCAGCACGTAACACTGTAAATGTAAAGTTTTGCGTGTTTTTGCACCAGGCACACGACACGACACGACACACTTTATGTGTGTGTTGTGTAGCTCTGTGTGTGTGATGTTGTTTTGTGTAGCACCAAGGTTCTGGAGAACCCTCATTTGTCTCATTTCACTGTGTACTGTGTCGGCTTTATACGTATATAGTTGGAATGACAATAAAAGCCTATTGACTCGACTTGACTTCTAAATGGACTGGGTGTTTTCAGTCATTAGTCTTTCTGTGTGAGTGTATGTGTGTGTTTGTGTGTGTGTGTGTGTGTGTGTGTGTGTGTGTGTGTGTGTGTGTGGTGTGTGTGTGTGTGTGTCAATGTGTGTCAAACCTTCTTTGCAAATGCATTTCTATACATAAGTAACACAAAACCCACATACTGGAATAATCCGGCAGCAATTTAGTTGAAGTTAAAGCCGTGGAAAGACTTGACATTTCAATAATATTTTGTATATTAATAATATTCATGTGTCTTAAAATACGTATTTCAAATATAGATTTGTATTTGTAAAAGTTAATAAAAATAGTTCTTACTGTAAAAGACTTCAAACGTCTACATGATGACATCGCAAAAAAAAAACCCGGCCTCTGATTATAATGTAAAATAATAATAAAATAAAATAATACAATTATTATAATAGTGGGGGGGGCATGGTGGAATTAGTGGTTAGCATGTTTGCCTCACACCACCAGGGTCCGGGTTTGATTCCCGTCTCGGCCATGTGTGTGTGGAGTTTGTGCATGTTTCTCCCCGTGCCTCAGGGGGTTTTTCTCCGGGTTCTCCGGTTTCCTCCCGGTCCAAAAACATGCACGGTAGGTTGATTGGCACCTTGGAAAATTGTCCCTAGTGTATGAATGTGTGTGTGTGTGTGTGTGTGTGTGTGTGTGTGTGATGGGTTGGCATTCCATCCAGGGTGTATCCCTGCCTTAATGACCCATAGACGCCTGAGATAGGCACAGGATCCCCGTGACCCGAGGGAAGATCGGATATAGGGGTAGAAGATGAATGATATTATAATATATATATATAATTTAAATACAATTTAATACAATTTAAATAATAAAAATAATAATGATGATAAATATATAAATAATATATAAATATTCGACTGCCAAAAATTGTATCCTAAATGACGTGGCTGTTTAGTAAACAGGAATGTGTAAGTAAATATTCAATATATTATCTATAAGAGTTATTGTATGACTCGACCAGACAAAAGCTGTTTACTATTAAACAGGGCAACGCTTGTAAAAGTATTTGTTACTTTTAAAATATATATATTTTTTAAATACAGCAGTTTATTTTGATATATGGTGTGGCTGCTGCTACAGATAGTGCTATAGTATTTGTTATTTTAATGTAAAAATATATTTTGATGTACCCTGCTTGTCAGTCATTATGAGTTAAATATGGCATTCTCATAGATGGTAAAAGAATGTAAGAAATGTGTTTGTATGACAGGGCTCAGGACTGTGGTTTTATTTTGTCCTGGGAAAAATGTTGTCCCCCCGAGCCCCTCCCGGAGACATAATAATAAATAATAAAACAAAAAATAAATAATAAATACTGTTCACAGAAACAGATGCATATTTATTTCTGCGTGTACACTGGGGTGTTCTGAGTGTGTGTGTGTGGGGGGGGGGGGGGGCGAAAAAAAAAAATGGCCGAAAAATAGTTTGTTTATCTAAATATTTTCCAGATTATATAGTACCAAGATGAAAACGTTATACAATATATGCAATGTATAAATATTATATATATATATATATATATATATATATATATTTGTTTTTTTTTTTTTTTTTTTTTTTTTTTTTTTTTCCAACCCACTAAATCTATGTACATGAATATGCTGTCACGTTATATCATGTATTTATTATTTTCCTTTTATTTATAATAAAAACAATAGACAAGATAATAATAATAATATATTTTTCGATATTTTAGAGATAGATTTTAACAGAGATATATTTAAATAGAATCATCCCACTGCGGAAATATAAAACACTGCCAAAAAGCTGAAATAATAAATAAATATTCCTAATAATAATTATGTATTAATGTAAATGTATGTATATAATAATAAATATGAATACATTTCTCATGATCGGCTTTTTTTTCTCTTTCTGCTCTCCGTGTTTGCCAAAAGCAAAGAGCCGTTGACATTTGTGTCCGTGGACTTCGGGATGATACCGACGGTGACCTTTCATAGGCGTCAGACTCCATCTATATTCAGTGGAAACATGAGGAGAAGCGGTGAAGTCAATAATCTACAGGTTTTCACTTGTTCCGTGTTAAGGATACATTAGAACTTCCCTGCATTGTTTCTATAGAAACCTGGATTGTTTATTAAATCATAAAGAATAAGACTTTTCATTTCTCCTCTAAGTTTGTCTTAGGATGATTCGGTATGCACAGATTTTCTTTTACTGAGAATTATATGAATGATATGCACACACAAGTCTTAAACTAGGTGCATAATTCTATATGTAATAAGCAAAGAACCTTTAATTAACCTTATCATACATATTATTCAAGCATCAGTCAATCGAAGTACACAATCCTGCGGCCCAAAGGGAATGTAATACATGATACATATTTTTCACTGAGAGTAAACATAGTTATTTCATAAAAATAAAAAAAACCCTTAATAATGAAGAACAAGAAGCTGACACATATACAACACAGTACAATTATATTTTCCTGGGGTCAAAGCACAAGGGTTTAGGGGCCTTGCTTCAGGGCCCAAAGGATTACAACCTGGGCCACTGATCTATCACTTCCCCATTTATGGCTATTTTTGTATATAAATTTGTATGGGTGTATGGTGTCGAGGTGCAGCCAGCATTCCAATTATTCATTCATCTTCTACCGCTTTATCCGATCTTCCCTCGGGTCACAGGGAGTCTGTGCCTATCTCAGGCGTCTATGGGCATTAAGGCAGGATGCACCCTGGATGGAATGCCAACCCATCATTGGACACACACACACACACACACATTCATACACTAGGGACAATTTTCCAAGGTGCCAATCAACCTACCGTGCATGTTTTTGGACCGGGGGAGGAAACCGCTATATCCGATCTTCTCTCGGGTCACGGGGAGTCTGTGGCTATCTCAGGCGTCTATAGGCATTAAGGCAGGATACACCCTGGATGGAATGCCAACCCATCGCAGGGCACACACACACACACACACACACACACACACACACACACATACACACACACATTAATAGACTAGGGACAATTTTCCAAGGTGCCAATCAACCTGCATGTTTTTGGACCGGGAGGAAACCGGAGAAACCGGGAGGAAAAAAAGAACCCGGAAAGAAAAACCCCTGAGGCACGGGGAGAACATGCACAAACTCCACACACACATGACCGAGACGGGAATCGAACCCGGATCCTGGCGGTGTGAGGCGAACGTGCTAACCACTAAACCACCATGCCCCTCCATTCCAATTATTATTATTATTATTATTATTATTATTATTATTATTATTTCCACTGTATCTTCCTGGGGTCGCACAGGGACATTGTCATGCTGCATCAGATTTGTAGTACAAGTGAAGGGAAAAATGAATGCATCCAATAACATCCTATACAATTGCATGCCTCCAAGCTTGTGGTAACAATTTAGAGAAAAAAAAAAGCATCCAGTGCACATAATGACCACAAATCCTACTTCTGCACTGAACCCAGAGCTGCGCTAAAATCATTCCACAACGTCGGGCAGCACAATGGCTGTGATTAAAGGCTGATAAAGGCTGTGATTTCTGCCTGGCTACGAGCTACGAGCTTTGCACGTACGCAGCTACCGTACGCTGAGCCCAAACGGAAGGGCGGCTTTATAACGCGCACCAAAAAAAAAAAAACGCTCTCGTGTATAAAATTGCATTGCAAATGTTAGGAAATGTTTCCCATTGTCTGCGTAATTGTAGTCATTACATTCTCAAAGATCTCAATTATATCATTGAAAGATCTTAATTATATTCTGCACTGTAATTACAGTTGTTACTTTCTTTCCTTATTAATCCTTTTTTTCCTTCTTAATAGAAATTATGTAAGCAAATATGAACCTTCATTTCTGTCAGATAAAATATTAACAATGGCACACTTTTTTTTCCCCCGTCCTCGAGATAAAAATGCTATTTCACTAGAAATACAGCCTAATTTACATAAAGGAATATAATGACAGCCTCATAAATTCGATATATTTTTATTTCATTATGGTGAACATGTTTTATATTAGTGGGGGCACGGTGGTTTAGTGGTTAGCACGTTCGCCTCACACCGACAGGGTCCGGGTTCGATTCCCGTCTCGGCCATGTGTGTGTGGAGTTTGTGCATGTTCTCCCCGTGCCTCAGGGGGGTTTTTTTTTTTCTCCGGGTTCTCCTGGTTTCCTCCCCGGTCCAAAAACATGCACGGCGGTAGGTTGATTGGCACCTTGGAAAAAATTGTCCTCTAGTGTATGAATGTGTGTGTGTGTGTGTGTGTGTGTGCCCTGTGATGGGTTGGCATTCCATCCAGGGTGTATCCTGCCTTAATGCCCATAGACGCCTGAGATAGAAACAGACTCCCCGTGACCCGAGGGATGATCGGATAATAGATATTTAAGCGGTTAGAAGATGAATGAATGAATGAATGTTTTATATTAGAGGTCTGTCACAAATACCCCCCCCCACCCTCCTGCTCATCAGTATAGCATATCCGAGCACTGCTAGCACTCACTCCTTATGTGCTATTGCTTTGGTTTGGTCATTATTCTTCATTTTGTTTGTCGTAAACACACACATTTATTTATACTTTATTGATCCCCTGAAGGAAATTCTTTTTCTGCACATATCCCAGCTTGTTTTGGGTCAACCATGATACAGCGCCCCTGGAGCACAAAGACACAAGGGTGGAAGCTTGATGATAGCAGGGCCTCGAACCCCTGACCTTCCAATTTGTAGAGTCTTAAACCACTGAGCTCCACCCCTCCCCTTTTTATTCATTCATTCATTCAACTTCTACCGCTATATCCGATCTTCTCTCGGGTCACGGGGAGTCTGTGCCTATCTCAGGCATCTATAGGCATTAAGGCAGGATACACCCTGGATGGAATGCCAACCCATCGCAGGCCACACACACACACACACACACACATACACACACACATTCAATACACTAGGGACAAATTTTCCAAGGTGCCAATCAACCTGCATGTTTTTGGACCGGGGGAGGAAACCGGAGAACCTGGAGAAAAACCCCCTGAGGCATGGGGAGAACATGCACAAACTCCACACACACATGTCTGAGACGGGAATCGAACCCGGACCCTGGCGGTGTGAGGCGAACGTGCTGACCACTAAGCCACCGTGCCCCCGTTCATGGGACATGCAGTACTTAATCAATCTTAGATATTAGCCCTTTTGCCGTTGTTATTTAACCCAGACGTACACCACGACGGCTCCCCTGAAGCGATCGGCGCTTCGCGAGCATCATTTCCTGCTCGGCCCTGCGTGGAATAAAGAACACTTTGAACTTGTTCGATTCCAATTATTCTACTAGGTCCGGAGCGATTGCAGCCGCATACTTTATTATTCCTGTAATAAAATTATTGTTAGGAATAACGTCATTCATTGTTTTCAGTCGCTCACAGAAGCGCTCTGCTGGGGCTTTTTTTTTTCATCTGACTCACTGCAGCTCCCAAATGATAGATAGATAGAAAGACAGATAGATACATGGGATCGTTTTAGTAGGCGTGTGGGTGTAAAACGCTGAATGGTGGCTTACTATAAAATAAGCATGCGATCTTCAGAGAGAGAGAGAGAGAGAGAGAGAGGGAGAGGGAGAAAATGATTGCTAGAATGACAGCTGCACACAGCACATGTAATTAAACGAGCTTGTCCGTGATGTGAAGCTTGCTGGGATTTTCAGGATCACTTTATTTCTGTGCTTGTGCACCCCGAGAGCGGATTGTATTGCATTTCATGAACCACTGAACTCATCCAAATGATCATCTCTGCCGTCATTCATTATCGTCTGCCAGTACCAGCTCGTCACTATTTCCTTTTGGATTTATCGTATAAACCACATACCATATAAAAATACCCACTTTTAGACTGTACAAACATGTCACACTGTAAGGACCTCAGCTGTCATAATGTCAGACTGTAAAGACTCAAAAGACTCGTCTGAAGTACGTCATTCGGATAATACGAACACTTCTGCTTCCTCCATAACGTAATCATTTTCTCTTCCGGCTGTACCATCCACCGGACCCGATGCCACATTTTCCCCCTGGGGTGGTTTGGAGCACTAATTCCATCATCAGGTTCTGCTTCTTGATGTCACAGAAGAAGTCACACTTGAAGGGAAAGCTTGGCGTTCTCCATGACACTGCCATTAAAGACAAGATCATTTATCAGGATAACCAGTTATTGGTTTATCTGCGGGGCACGGTGGTTTAGTGGTTAGCACGTTCGCCTCACACTGCCAGGATCCGGGTTCGATTCCCGTCTTGGCCATGTGTGTGTGTGTGGAGTTTGTGCATGTTCTCCCCGTGCCGCAGGGGGTTTTTCTCCGGGTTCTCCGGTTTCCTCCCCCGGTCCAAAAACATGCACAGTAGGTTGTTTGGCACCTTGGAAAAAAGTGTTCCGAGTGTGTGTGTGTGTGTGTGTGTGTGTGTGTGTGTGTGTGTGTCCTGTGATGGGTTGGCATTCCTTCCAGGGTGTATCCTGCCTTAATGCCCATAGACGCCTGAGATAGGCACAGACTCCCCGTGACCCGAGGGAAGATCGGATAAAGCGGTAGAAGATGAATGAATGAATGAATGAATGATTGAATGGTTTTTCTGCCGTATCACCCTGCAGCCAAAGACTGGTTGCCCACTGATGCTAAGCAGGGATGAGCCGGGTTAGTACCAGGATGGGAGACCACCTGGGAATGCTATGTTGCTGTAGGTAGAGGTGGGGTTGGGCGCCAGCAGGGGGCGCTTACCCTGTGGTCTGTATGGGTCCTAACACTGTTATACTGTTAAAAAGCACCGTCTTTCGGATGAGACTTTAAAGCAAGTCGTCATTAAAAATCCAAGGATGTCTTTGAGTAGTCCTCGGCATCCTGGCCAAATTCGCCCGTTGGCCTTCTGGGGCACTATGGCCACCATCGCATCATCCAGGCGGATGCTGTGGTAGACGAGGAGATCCCCCTCTCACAACGTAAAGCACTTTGAGTGTCCAATAAAGTGCTATATACATGTAATGAATTATTATTATTATTATTATTATTATTATTATTATTATTATTATTTTCCTTTTAGTTATGCTGTTATCGTTAATACTGCCGCAGTCCGTATCTGCTCTCTACACTAAATATACACACACTCCCACAATGCAACTATGACCGTGCCTAACCACTCTTTTTTCTTTCCTTCTTTCTTTCTTTCTTTCTCTCTCCCCCCCTTCTCTCTCTCTGTCTCTCTCTCTCTCTCTCTCTCTCTCCGTTGAGTTACACGTCCCACTGTAGAGCTGCCAGTGATCCACACCCCCTTGACATTCTGGTCCTGTCTGACCTTCATGGTGACCTTCTTTCATTCTTTCTCTCTCTCCCCCTCTCTCTTTCTCTCTCTCTCTCTCTCTCTCTCACAAATTCACGGATGAAATTACGTAACGCCGTTACATGTCACTCCGGAACACTGACGGTAACTGACCCAGGAAGTTACAGATTGAAGAGAGAGAGAGAGAGAGAGAGAGAGAGAGAGAGAGATAGCAGATATCCCAGGAGGCCTTTCAGAAGGCTGACACAGATGTTGAAATTCAGAGCACACCCAAGCAGACCATAATACTTGCTGAAAACAGGAGAAAATAGAATAGCTACTTGAAAAAAAACGTAAAAATAAATAAATAAATAAATAAATACAACACTGAGAGGAGGATTATTCGGACAAGATGCCTGACAAACCCACACAATTGCACACACACACACACACACACACACACACACACACACACACACACACATAGACGTGTAATCACGGCCCTGTCACATCACAAGCCCGGCTGTTTGTGGCTGGTAATTCCGTTTGTCCTGTTTTTACCTCTGTAGGTTTGGAAACTGTCTAATAGATGCATGGCTTCAGTGCAGGTCTTATTCATCACGGCAGGTTATCACTGAAAGCAACCTATCGCTCATGGGCTCTCTCTCTTTCTCTCTCTCTCTCTCCCTCTCCACTGCGCTCTTTCCATCATCACATGCCATATATTTAGGCAGAGAAGATTATGCACACGCTATAGATTACTTAATAATATTTAATAAATGCCTGGAGACACACTTCTTTTATAGCCATTAGAACGAACCAACGCCAGGGTTGCCAGGTTTTACTTTATTCACTACATGTATTTATTTTGCCGTGTCTATTAATGCAATAAATTATATTAGTTTGGACAATGTCAAAAGTGTGGGGGGGGGGGGCACGGTGGCTTAGTGGTTACCACATTCGCCCCACCAGGATCCAGGTTCGATTCCCATCTCGGCTATGTGTGTGTGGAGTTTGCATGTTCTCAGGGGGGTTTTCTCCGGTTTCCTCCCGGTCCAAAAACATGCACGGTAGGTTGATTGGCACCTTGGAAAATTGTCCCTAGTGTATGAATGTGTGTTTGTGTGTGTGAGTGTGTGTCCTGTGATGGGTTGGCGTTCCATCCAGGGTGTTTCCTGCCTTAATGCCCATAGACGCCTGAGATAGGCACAGACTTTTTTTTTTTTTTTTTGGTTTTTCATTAAACTAAATAATCTTTGGCGTTAGACATGATGCAATAGTACTGTGTAGATACTCAAGGTTAACATCATATTGTCTAAAAATGTTCCTTTATCTGATAGGCTGCCCTCATGTATGTGTTGATTTCTGGCTCTGCATGTTGCTCAGGTTGAAAAAGCTTTGACTCTGATCACAGGGTACGTCTTTTTTAAACCAGCGGAGGATAAAAGCGTACCTAATAATCTTTTCTCCCAGTCAGGCTCTAGGTGCACTCCTGCTGCTTGATGCAATGCCTGTCGTCTAAAAACGGCCTGATCCTCATGCCCTACTTCTGTTTAGACCTTCCTTGCATGTGAATCCTCCTGATTTACCAAATTTTACCGAGTGAATAGATTTTCCTCTAGAACTCATTCACAATACGCTCATAATGAACATCCTTTAACTAAGACAACCAAAAAATTCTATTAAAATACCATCATGGACTATTAACTCTAGTATAACTGGACTATATTTGTTATTAGTGGTTTGAGCCAGTTATTGATTTTACTGCTTTGCCCCAAAAAGGTCCCTGTAAGTTGTTTAACCTACATAATGGATAAAATAATGGGCTTAAAAACCCAAAACATCTGTGAGTCTTAAATGCCAAATAAATGCCATATATATTATATATATATATATATATATATATAATATATATATATATATATATATATATATATATATATGTGGCATTTAAGACTCACTCTGCCATGTGTGTGTGGAGTTTGTGCATGTTCTCCCCGTGCCGTCAGGGGTTTTTTTCTTCTTTTTTTTCACTTTTTTTTTTTTTCTCCGGGTTCTCCGGTTTCCTCCCCGGTCCAAAAACATGCACGGTAGGTTGATTGGACACCTTGGAAAATTGTCCCTAGTGTATGAATGTGTGTGAATATGTGATGTGTGTGTGTGTGTGTGCCCTGCGATGGGTTGGCATTCCATCCAGTGTGTATCCTGCCTTAATGCCCATAGACGCCTGAGATAGGCAGAGACTCCCGTGACCCGAGGGAAGATCGGATATAGCGGTAGAAGATGAATGAATGAATGTATATATATATATATATATATATATATATATATATATATATATATATATATATATATATATATATATATATATATATATGGCATTTAAGACTCACAGATTTAAGATATGGCATTTAAGACTCACTCGGCCATGTGTGTGTGGAGTTTGCATGTTCTCCCCATGCCTCAGGGGGTTTCCTCCAGGTCCAAAAACATGCAGGTAGGTTGATTGGCACCTTGGAAAATTGTCCCTAGTGTATGAATGTATGTGTGTGTGTGTGTGTGTGTGCTCTGCGATGGGTTGGCATTCCATCCAGGGTGTATCCTGCCGTTAATGCCCATAGACGCCTGACATAGGCACAGGCTCCCCGTGACCCGAGGGAAGATCGGATATAGCGGTAATATATATATATTATATATATATATATTTGCATCTTTTAATTAGCAATGTAAAAAAAATCAACCGAATAAGCACCATACTGCCGTTAATGATGTGTGCTCTGAAACAAAAATAGAGCCCTACAACGGTTGTGACATGGTTCACTGGCTTAAAATGTGTGATGCCTTCCAAAGTTTGTCCTAATGGCATGTCACTCAGCTAAGTATATGCTAGACAGAAAGTTTCACAGAGGCATGGAATAAAATATAAGCGCAATCATAAATGCATGTAAAACAAACGTCCAGAATAATGAATAGAGTGGCTAAACAAACAAATAATCCAGTACATTATACTGGTTTCGATGGTGTTTTTTTTTGTGCATTTGGTTTAAGCAGCCTGTCATACAATGGAGGCTTCCTACGTGAAGGCCATATGCACAGTCTTGGAGCATGGTGCAGTTTCTACCGCAGGAAACTCTGGGCATGCTGGGAGCAAAGCCGAGGGGGCCGGAGCCGCTGATCTTGTCGCATTTGCCTTTCAGCTCTCGCTTTTTTTTCCCCTTCTTCATTCACTTAGCATAAATATTGCTATAGCAACCACAGCCATGGCCATTAGTCCTTTGCTCTCACCTGCCTGGTGTGAGCCGACCACAGAGGCACGCAATATTCTAGGACATCTCAGGGAAATAATACCATCATTAAAAAACAGCATACAGGTCCCCATATGACGCATATCCTCTTTATCCGGGAGGCTCGCGGGATGTATGAGATGTTCGTGTGACAGATAGAAATGAAGATGGAAAGCTCTTCGGTAAACACATAAGGCGGAGCAACACAGAGCTGGCACGGAGGAAACGGGACAGATCCAACAGGAGATGGGAAAGGTGTCCCGTTTGTTCACGCGGTTTATCATCTGCTGCAATCGCAGTGATCTTCATTAGTGACGTGGTACTCGTCCGAGCGGCTTCCTGGTGAAAATCTGCTCTTACTGTTGAAACACTGATATTTTTATTATAGTGTGTTATTGAGGGTTTTTGTTACACTCTATATAAGAAGTAGGGGAAGAAATAGTACTGGAAATGATATGATAGTAGTAGAAGTTATTAATAGTTATAGCAGTGTTTATAGTAGCAATATCAGTGTTGCTGTATTTTGGGATTGATGAAATATTTAAGGTTTAAAATATAATACAAATATAAACATGTCTCAGATGCCCTTTTTTATTAACAATGATATAAAATGTATTGAATGTTAATATATATATATATATATATATATATATATATATATAGATATATATATATATATATATATATATATATATATTCAGCTTTTACCGCGTTATCAGCAGGATACACCCTGGATGGAATGCCAACCCATCGCAGGGCACACACACACACACACACACACATTCATACACTAGGGACAATTTTCCAAGGTGCCAATCAACCTACCATGCATGTTTTTGGACCGGGAGGAAACCGGAGAACCTGGAGAAAAACCCCCTGAGGCACGGGGAGAACATGCACAAACTCCACACACACACATGGCTGAGACGGGAATCGAACCCGGACCCTGGGTGGTGTGAGGTGCGAACGTGCTAACCACTAAACCACCGTGCCCATTTATATATATATATATATATATATATATATATATATATATATATATATATATATATATATATATATATATATATAATATTCATCTTTCTGTCTATTATTAGAAACTGCCGAGCTCTGCTCAGGAAACCAGACACATTGTCTGTTTCACATGGACGGTGTTGCTGGGGCGGGATTATATAACAGCCACTTTCATATTCTAAGTAAGAAGCTGTAAGACTGGGAGGGGGGCTGCGGTGCCCGAGAGCGTTACAGCAATATACTGCAATTTCTTCTCCGCGTAGTGCTGAAAGGCTGAGGCAGTGTGTCGATAAGCCCTTGAAGAGGAAACATGCAGTCAGCACAAGAAAATCTCCGAACCATCATGACCGTCTCAGGCGAAATATGCTTTGCAATGTAGTACGGGAAGCTTGAACGCACAGTGAAAGGTTATGTACAGCATGCACTGCTCATCCAGCTGACATCATCACTGTGCCAACAGCTTGCCCTTTGACCTGGCACTCCAAGGTGCCCCTCTGAATTAGCAGTGGGAAAGCCCAGCAGGGTGCTGTAACTGTGAGACACCCTTCCTCACACACAGCTGGTCCTCTGTCAGCCACCAGCTGCCTCCGTTTAATTTATATGCAAAAGCGAGCGAGAAAGAGGCGACAGAAAACAAGACATCACGTTCGGGGGAATATGTGACGGTAAAAACGACGGTAAACAAAGAGTTTTAATAAAGTTTTTCGTTCGTGTTCCTTGGGACTGATGACGCCGACATATTCAAACAGAATCGGGGTCATTTATTGATGCTACAGAGGTCTCTATCAGCTTCTACCATTAGGGGGCGCCACAACAGATGGTCTGCACATTATGACTTGGTGCACGCTGGATGTCCTTCCTAACGCAACCCTACCAATTTATTCAGGCTTTGAGGATTGTGCAACACTAACGGCTGAGGCAGACTGAGCAATTGGGGGCCCACTAGTGGCAGCTCGGTGGTACTGCGACTCAAACCTGCCACCTTTTGATGTCTCTTGAACCGTTTATATATTTTAATCAATAAACAATATGCATTGTGGTAAAAAAAAAAAAAATAATAATTACGATGCAAATCGTAAATTGTTTATTGATTGAAAACATATTAACAGTTTTATATATATATATATATATATATATATATATATATATATATATATATATATATAAAATTCATTCAACTTCTACCACTATATCCGATCTCACGGGGAACCTGTGCCTATCTCAGGCATTAAGCATTAAGGCAGGATACACCCTGGACAGAATGCCAACCCGGAAAATGAAATGATAGTACACACACACACACACACACACACACACACACTCACACACACACTCATACACTAGGGACAATTTTCCACCTTCCGTGCATGTTTTTGGACCGGGGGAAACCAGAGAACCCAGAGAGAAACCCCCTGAGGCACGTGGAGAACATGCAAACTCCACACACACATGGCCAGAGACGGGAATCGAACCCAGGACCCTGGCGGTGTGAGGCGAACGTGCTAACCACTAAGGCACCGTACCCCCGTATATATCATTCAGATCTACCATATCTTCCTTTTGGTGCTTCAGGACCAAGTTCTCCTTGTACCTTCAAATGGTGTGAAATTCGACTATGAGACTTAAGGGAAGATAAACACACTGCCAGAACGTACTTCCATCTCCAAGCGTCGTGAACAAAATGGGTAATAAAGAGGCTAAAATTAAATGTACGTCACTGCTAGAACCTCATACGTAAAACAGTTTGAATATCACAGAGAAGATTGTTTTAACGTAGTCACCAAAATTCAATCGCTTAAAAGCCCCAGTTTCATTTGTGTCAACCTTTTTTCCATAAACCAATCCTGCCATATAAAAGCCTATTTCCAGGAAGAAGAAAAAAACTCCACCGAGAAATAAAGCAGATGAATTCTTGACATCTGTATCCAAACCCAACCATACAAAGCGCTCTAAACGCACTTTCATTCTACAGATTGAGGTCAAGCGTGTGAGCACTGTTGATTTTTGGGGCATGGTGCATGCCAGGGGACGGCACTTACTTTTTCATCTTCCCAAACAATCTATGAACATGGTTCCATGAACTTACATAACCCCTAAAACACACCTCTCCCCCTCCTCCTCCTGGTGGGTCCAGGTGGGGTTTCATTGGTTTTCAATAATAAGACATGAAATTAATGGGATTCATTTGGTGAAATTAGGGATGAGGGGGAAAAGTAATCCGCTCTTCAAATAGTTTGCATTAAGTTACTCATATAAATAAATGAATACTTAATTAGCACATAATTAACATACTTATACCATGTATGGAAAAACTGGCAACATATTTGAGACTCAGAGATCAATTTGATTTCCCTACAATGATTTATGGGTTTTTTTCAGCACACAAGTATAATAGCTAAAGAATATATTATACATATATATAATATATTATATATATATATATATATATATATATATATATATATATATATATATATATATATATATATATATATATATATATATATATATATATATAGGCCATGGTGGTTTAGCGGTTAGCACGTTTGCCTCACACAGCCAGGGTCTGGGTTTGATTCCCGTCTCGGCCATGTGTGTGTGGAGTTTGCATGTTCTCCCCGTGCCTCAGGGGGTTTTTCTCCGGGTTCTCCGGTTTCCTCCCGGTCCAAAAACATGCACTGTAGGTTGATTGGCACCTTGGACAGCCACCATTGGCACCTCATAGACACCTGAGATAGGCACAGGCTCCACGTGACCCGAGGGAAGATCGGATATATAGCGGTAGAAGATGAATATAATATATATATATATATATATATATATATATATATATATATATATATATATATATATATATATATATATATATATATATATATGGTTGTGAAAATATGCATGCGCTTTTATAATCTGCCCTCTAGAGACACAGTATCTCGTGGAGAAGTGGAACTAACAGAGGAAGGGGAAGGTGAACGATTACTGCGCACTGCTGTAATTAAGGTTGTTGTTGGAGAAGAACTGTGGCACCGGGAAGAATCAATAAAGTGTTCAAGAGCAACAAAGGCCCGTTGCCTAAGGGTTGTACTGTCCACGTTTGTGCCTGGCAGTATTTATAACCCAATGTTGCCTCCTCTAATGCTGTAACTCTGTAAGGCGATGAGCTGCGATCCACAGACCACTCACACTCTAGCCAGGCTCTTACGTTCCAAACCTCAAATAAACACTCACGATAAAACGTCAGATAAATACGGTTAGGGTCGGTGTTCTGTCACATGAAGCTGTCAGATTCTTCTTTACTGCACTTCATTCCATGTTACTGTTCTGATCACAGTGCAAAGAGGTTTGGATTAAACGTGACTGTCGCATAAAGGCTGGACCAAACATCACATAATGCCAGATCTGCCCCCTAGTGTTTTTTAAAACACATTGCAATAAATAAAAGTTGTATGCATGTGTGTTTATATCTTGGAGATAGAAATATTTGACCTAGTGACCGCAACAGTATGGTTCTTTTACCATTGTAACCTGTCCATTGGTGTGTTTCTATCATGTATGAATTGTGTTTATTTTTTTTATACAGCCAAGTTAATATATACATAGTAGCACTAATAAGAATGGATGGATTAAATGCTACCCTTAGAAAAGATTGAGGAATGTGGATGAAGAGGGAATAGCAAGATTGTGGTTTTGGGTACGTCTGTTAAACTCCTTGGATTTATTTATTTGTTTTTTTTGACACCAAATCCATGGATCCAGAACTTTTTTCTTTATTTGGATTTTTAACCTTTGTTATTGATTTATTTTCCTATTGCTAGTAATTAGAAATGGAAAAATATGGATGGATGGTTGGATGGATGGATGGATGGATGGATGGATGGATGGTTGGATGGATGGTTGGATGGATGGATGGATGGATGGATGGATTGGTTGGGATGGATGGACTTGGTTGGATGATGGGGATGGATGAATGGTTGTTTGGTTGGATGGATGGTTGGTTGGTTGGTTGGATGGATGGATGGATGGTTGGTTGGATAGTTGGTTGGATGGATGGATGAATGGTTGTTTGGTTGGATGGATGGTTGGATGGTTGGTTGGTTGGATGGATGGATGGATGGAGTTGGTGGATGGATATGGTTTGGTTTGGATGGATGATGAAGTGGTTGGATGGATGATGGATGAATGGTGGATGGATTTGTTGTTTTGGTGGATGGATGTGGTTTTGGTTGGTTGGATGGCTGGCTGGTTGGCTGGCTGGCTTGGTTGGATGGATGTTGGATGGTGGATGGTTATTGATGGAGTTGGCTGGATGGTTGGACTTTTGTGGATGGTTTGGGTGGTGGATGGATGGATGGATTGGTTGGATGGATGGATGGATGGATGTTTGGATTGGATTGGATGGATGGATGGTTGGTTGGATGGTTGGATGGATGGATGGATGGATGGTTGGATGGATGGATGGATGGATGGATGGATGGATGGATGGATGGATGGATGGTTGGATGGATGGATGGATGGATGGATGGGGTTGGATGTCTGGATGGTTGGATTGATGGATGGATGTGGATAGTTGGATGGATGGATGGTTGGTTGGATGGATGGATGGATGGATGGATGGATTGGTTGGATGGATGGATGGATGGGTTGATGGATTGGATGGATGGATGGATTGGATTGGATGGATGGATGGATGGATGGATGGTTGGATGGATTGGGATGGATGGATGGTTGGATGGATTGGTTGGATGGATGGTTGGATGGATGGATGGATTGGATGGTGGGGCATAGGCTGGATTGATGGATGGATGGATGATGGATGGATGGATGGATGGGATTGGATGGATGGATGGATGGATGGATGGATTGGATGGATGGATGGATGGATGGATGGATGGTTGGATGGATGGATGGATGGATGGATGGATGGATGGTTGGATGGATGGATGGTTAGATGGTTGGTTGGATGGTTGGTTGTTTGGTTGATCGACCGCTTAGCTGGTTGGTGGGGAGTTCAGTTGTTTGGTTGGTTCTTTTTCTTTGCTTGTTTTTGGTTGATTTAAAAGACTGTTTTAGTGCCTTCAAGTTCTAATATTATTGACTAAGTAGAAAATCTTAATAAAAATACAATATTTTATTCCTATTAACATTGACTTTCACAAAGCATGACGTGTAGGGTTGTGTGGAGACAATCAAGCAAGTCTTACTTTTTAGGTTTTATTATACTTCTCCATGAATGATGCAGTTTCATGGACAGGAGATCACACCAAAAATTAACTTAGCTTTTTATGATAATACTAATGTTACATCTCTGTCAGATACTCTGCATATTGATAATAAAATATGGATTGGAGAGCCACAGTATTCGGTTGCAGTTTCCACATTGCTTGGACTGTGATTAGCTTGTATGTACATATTTACACGTGGACGCTCAGCAGATTACTCATCTCCATCCAGGGTAGGTCCCACTGGACCTCTGTCACATCCTGTTTGGTTCTAGGCATTTCCTGTAGGTTAATAAACTCTCTGGATCTTGAAAAAAAAAGCAAAGTGCATTCGATCACTTCTAGCTGTCTGTATGTCATTCATTCATTCATTCATCTTCTACCGCTTTATCCGATATATATATATATATATATATATATATTCATCTTCTACCGCTTTATCCGATCTCTTCCCTCGGGTCACGGGGAGCCTGTGCCTATCTCAGGCGTCTATGGGCATTAAGGCAGGATACACCCTGGATGGAAATGCCAACCCATCGCAGGGGGCACACACACACACACACACACACATTTTCATACACTAGGGACAATTTTCCAAGGTGCCAATCAACCTAACCGTGCATGTTTTTGGACCGGGGAGGAAACCGGAGAACCCGGGGAAAAAACCCCCTGAGGCACGGGGAGAACATGCAAACTCCACACACACATTCCCGAGACGGGAATCGAACCCGGATCCTGGCGGTGTGAGGCGAACGTGCTAACCACTACGCCACCGTGCCCCCTTATATATAGATATATATATATATATATATATATATATATATATATATATATATATATATATATATATATATATATATATATATATATATATGTATATATATATATGTATATATATATATATAGTCTTAATTACATTTCTATAATAGTTCTGACTATTGCGCTTGCTACAATTCTGACTATATATTTATATTAACGCTCTCATCTAATACTTTACTGCATCTATAAAATTAACTTTGTACAAAATAGAAAATAGTTTTTTCTTAATATAATTACCAACAGTGTATTATTAATTTCCCTTGAATTGATGTTTTTTTTTGTTTTTTTTTTCCCCAAAAATATCATCCTTGAAGTGATCATTAATGTTGGTTTTTACCTGAGACTTGGTACAAGCAGAAAGATGACAGGGACGAGAAGCAGAATGATGATAATGGCACAGACGGGCCACACCCATGTTGCTATAGAACACAGGAGGAACATTATACACGAAAGCATTAAAACATGATAATGTATATGGCTCGATAAAATAAACAACTTTTCTTCAAAATATCCAGACCTATAAAAGCCTTTTCTTTCTCATGCTGATCTTTAGGTGTACCTACAATAACAACACAACTTTTCAGATCAATAAAATAGCTTCATTTGGACTACAAATAGATCAGATGTGATTTTCATCACCTATCACGGAGAGCCAGCTTTCTGGGCTTTCCACACCAGTAACTGGATCCACACACTTGTAAAATCCCTCATGAGCCTTAGTCACATTCTCCACCGTCACTTTACTGTTATCCGATAACTTCACGCCGTCTTTATAAATAAACACACGCAAGCTGTTGGATGTTTTACATAGTAAAGTCACAGTCTGGCCCTCTTGTACGGGTCGAGCTGGAGTCTGGAGTATTACACGTCCGTCTGGGGAGAAGGAACATTGTGATTAGTGTTACCATAAACAAATTGTTTATTGTTGAAATAAAAGCAATCTCTGGACCAATCTATTAGACAGATATGATATAGATATAGATAGATAGATAGATAGATAGATAGATAGATAGATAGATAGATAGATAGATAGATAGATAGATAGATAGATAGACAGACAGACAGACAGACAGACAGACAGACAGATAGATAGATAGATAGATAGATAGATACAAATGTAAATAAAAATGTATCTACAGCAATAACCCTAAAAAGTACAACGCTATGGATATATATATATATATGTGTATATTTATATGAATATACATAATATATATATGTGTGTGTGTGTGTGTGTGTGTGTGTGTGTGTATGTGTGTGTGTGATATATATATATATATATATATATATATATATATATATATATATATATAATATGGATAATATTTATGAACTGCTAAATGTATGATTGAGCTAATAGTTTAAAATAAATCATCTTAATTAATGTGTGTAGATATATATATATATATATATATATATATATATATATATAGGTTATTATAAGGTAGGTAAATATAATAGGTTTTAAAATACATGTGTTCAGTTAATATTTAAGATACTGCACAATTAGGACAATATAAAATAATCACACCAATGACTGAACAGAAAAAACAGACAAATAAGTAATATTAAATTGGATTTCTTTAAATAAACACGTTAAAGGGTTTAATAAAAGCATTAAATAAGGTTGATATGGCCCTCACCGCTCACGGTGATGTTGATGGCATTGCTGCGGCGATCCCCGCTGGATGATTCACACCAATACAGGCCACTTAGCCCAGCAGTGATGTTGTTAAAGATGAAATTGCCGTCTCTCTCCGCACTGACTCTGTCCTCCAACTGCAAACTGCGGAACTGCCTCAAGGTCCAACCTGCTTTTTCACCATCGTTCGCTGAACATTTCAGAGAAAAATGGCCTCCCTCCAAGTGCTGACTGCTGTCAGGCCAGACTTCCAGGGATGCGGGAGGTGAATCTTAGTAAAAATGGCAGTATAACGCAGGGAATTTAAAGGATTTATCTGCAGCAATATCAATGGAGTAAGCACCAAATACAGCAAGAATTGGGAGCGGGTGTATGCCTGGGATAACTGGGGTTCTGGTGTGTGAATGGGATAACTGGGGTTCTGGTGTGTGAATGGGATAACTGGGGTTCTGGTGTGTGAATGGGATAACTGGATCTCGGGTGCATGACAGGGGTAATTGTGCTAGGGTGTATGAATGGGATAACTGGGATCCGGGTGTGTGAGTGGGGTAACTGGGATTCGGGTGTATGACTGGGATACTTGGGCTCGGTTGTAGGAATGTATAACTGGGGGTCATTTGCATGACAGGGATAACTGGGGCTCGGGTGTATGGCAGTGATTATTGGGGGTCAGGTGTGTGAATGGGATAATTGTGCTCGGGTGTATGAATGGGATAACTGGAGCTTGGTTATATGATTGGGATAACTGGGACTCAGGTGTATGGATGGATAACTGGGGCTTGGTTGCATGAATGGGGTATTTGGGGATCGGGTGTATGACTGGGCTAACTGGGACTCAGGTGTATGGATGGATAACTGGGGCTCGGGTGTATGACAGGGATAACTGGAGATCGGGTGTATGACAGGGATAACCGGAGCTTGGTTATATGACTGGAATAACTGGGACTCGGGTGTAGGAATGGGATAACTGGGACTCAGGTGTATGGATGGATAACTGTGGCTCGGGTGTATGAATGGCATAACTGGGCTTGGGTGTATGACTGGATAACTGGGATTCGGGTGTATGAATGGGATAACTGGGCTTGGGTGTATGACTGGATAACTGGATGACTGGGCATCTGCTGAATGTCCTAAATATAAATATACAGATATTTGGGCAAATCCAGAGTATGTAAAATAATAACAGGCACATTGTTTTATTCAACCTGAAACAGTCTACATTGCGTTCTTTGACTTGCAGTCTAATAAAACATGGTTTAATTTGCCCAAGGCTTGTACACACCCCCCCCGGTACATACTGAGTGTCTCAGTCTTACCTGCTGTGACGTTTAAACACTCGGAGTTACTCAGTAGGGTGGAATTTGCGCTCCGATTCTCAGCTCTACACCAGTACACGCCACTCTCCTCAGAGGTCAGCGCTGCAATGGAGTAAGTGTGATGGTTCACTCTGTGAGCACGGCTGGGGGTAGAAGCCTCACTGAGGTTGCGTCTAAACCAAGAGTAGGTCCACATCTGCGAAGAGTTTCTTTTCACCCCACACGTCAGAACGATGGATTCCCCGAGGTAGAAGTGCAGTGACGGAGGCCAGGTAGACAAAACCACTTCCGAGAGAGAGAGAATTCAGTGCTTTAAGTGTTAGAGAAAGACTGGAAATGTTTTGTTTTTTTTTTATAATTAATTAATTAATTTGGAAAAACGAGAGGTAAAAATATGTGTTATACCATCAGACGTCCTGTGTTTAGCCAATGATAAGGACAGTACTGAAACATAAACAACAACTCAATCGGACTGTAGGAAAGAATTTCACATGCTGTTTTTATTTAGCAAATACAATCAACCTTGCTTCGTTAACGACGCCTTTATGTAACGTCTTTATTATCTATCCAATTACATACATCAGTCTTTAAAATAAACACAAAAAAAAAAACTCACCCGCAGTCATGACAACAAACAGAGCGTTCATTTTCTTTAGCTAGAGGATTATTATTTGTCTCCCAGACCAGTGAGCTAGAAGAGAAAACAGCCCATGCAACCACGAACGACAGAGCATTTACATTCCCAGACATAATCACAGTTTCATTCTCCTCCCCTTCCTGTCCTTACAGATATACTGATTAACATGTAATCTTCAAGTTTACAAACAACATAATTCTCACAGATTAGCTGGAAGATGGAACGCATATATCCAACTATCGATGCTTTAATATAATATAATATAATATAATATAATATAATATAATATAATATAAAGGGGCACGGTAGCTTAGTGGTTAGCAGGTTCGCCTCACACCGCCAGGGTCCGGGTTCGATTCCCGTCTCGGCCATGTGTGTGTGGAGTTGTGCATGTTCTCCCACGTGCCTCAAGGGTTTTTCTCCGGGTTCTCCGGTTTCCCCCGGTCCAAAAACATGCACGGTAGGTTGATTGGCACCTTGGAAAATTGTCCCTAGTGTATGAATGTGTATGAATGTGTGTGTGTGTGTGTGTGTGTGTGTGTGTCCTGTGATGGGTTGGCATTCCATCCAGGGTGTATCCTGCCTTAATTCCCATAGACGCCTGAGATAGACACAGACTCCCCGTGACCCGAGGGTGTGAGGCGAACGTGCTAACCGCTAAGTCACCGTACCCCAGGTTTTCTCATCAGTACTGAAAAATAATACATTATTTTAATCACATAATTAACTTATATTACAATTTTTTGTTCTATAACTCTTACAAATCTGTAAAGCAGTTTTGAGACGATGTTCACTGTAAAAGCTCTATAGAATTAAACTTGAACGTGAACATTTATCCATGTTTAAGATTTGATCAGATCTTCCATTAAAGCCACTTCTGACCAGACTTCTCTGGTGTACCTGGTTTATACCGGTTCTTTGCTTAAGGCAGCCTCTGATATCTAAGAAAAGTAAGCATGATGTGGGAGGCGGTAGCTTAGTGTTTAAGGCATTGGGCTCTGGACCAGAAGATCACAGGTTCCAATCCCACCACCACCACCACCCCCAAGCTACCACTAGGGGAGCCCTTGAACAAGGCCCTTAACCCTCAATTGCTCAGTTGTAAGTCGCTCTTGATAAGGGCGTCTGCTAAATGTCGTAAATGTAAATGCATTTTGTTTCCAACCACTTATTTTTCGGATTTCTGATGATTTTCCTTGTGCTTTATCAAAACAGCTTTAAAAAAGCTCTTTGTGAAACCTCACAAAATGTTTGCTGATGCGGGATGACTATTTTGCATCTTCGCCCTTCTTCGAACGAACCGAAACAGCTGTTTTTAATGACCGTTTCAACCTATATATGATATTGATCATTAATTTGCCCCTTCTTTGGTATAAATGGTCTCCTGACTCTGATTCGACAAAAAAAAACCTTGACTCGTGTTCAAGTGCGGTTACGCTAAATATTGATCTGTTTTACATTTCAATCCTGTTTGCTTACTTTGCATTTCGTCAACTGATAAGACTGATACTGATAAGGAATAACCACAACTATGTTTTTTTTTTTGCATTCATTTAAAGAAAGAATGACGTTCCCAGGTTTTGCTATCTTGATAATAAGTGAACCATTTCAACGATCGTTCCCCAGCAGAGAGGAATAAGGGGAATAAACATGGGATTTTAAGCTTTCCAGTCAAGGAAGAAGACGGGAAATTCTGCTCCTCTCCTTGTGTGACTTTTAATTTGCAGGTGAGGTGGACCGGATGTGTTTTATACAGAGAGGCACATGATAAATAAAACATTTTAAAGGCATTTTATCGCCATCCCTCGGATGTATTTACAGTTGTGCATTGCGCAATAACGCGGTGAGTATGTGTGTTTGTGTTTATGACGATTTGTGTGTTGAAATCGCGGCTTCTCCGAGACGAGCTTGATCATGCAGGGTTTGTTCATGAGGTTCAAGTATTCGGGATTTTTTTAATTCGGATTTTTTTCCGGTCCACCTTACAGGATTCAGGACTGGCCTGTAGGTGGCGCCAAAATGCGATAAAATTGCTTTAAAATTCTGATACGTTGGCAATAAAATATTTATTTGCTTGGTATTAGTGTGTGTGTGTGTGTGTGTGTGTGTGTGTGTGTGTGTGTGTGTGTGTGTGTGTGTTATGTATATATATATATATATATATATATATATATATATATATATATATATATATATATATATGTGTGTATATATATATATATATAATGATTGAACTATATTGAATGCATTCATACAGATACAGGATCGCTTTTGAATCAGATTCCTCTAAAAGATTTCTTCCTATTGTTTATTGTTAAAAGCAATTTAAAGCGCCTTTCCACATGCAGAATGCATTTACATTAGATTTCTGTATAATTCGAATTTTGATTCTATATTACACTTACACCGCCAGGATCCGGGTTCGATTCCCGTCTTGGTCATGTGTATGTGGAGTTTGCATGTTCTCCCCGTGCCTCAGGGGGTTTTTCTCCGGGTTCTCCGGTTTCCCCCCGGTCCAAAAACATGCACGGTAGGTTGATTGGCACCTTGGAAAAATTGTCCCTAGTGTATGAATGTGTGTGTGAGTGTGTGTGTGCCCTGCGATGGGTTGGCATTCCATCCAGGGTGTATCCTGCCTTAATGCCCATAGACGCCTGAGATAGGCACAGGCTCCCCGTGACCCGAGGGAAGATCGGATAAAGCGGTAGAAGATGAATGAATGAATGAATGAATGAATTACACTTACATAGACAAGAAAGTGATCCGATGCCAGTTGCATTCAATAGTCTCAAGTTCACTGACCTACTTTTAAATGTCTTTTAAAGTTAAATAGGGAATTTAAACACCTATTTTCACACCAAAACACCACTTTTTATTTTAAATCATGTTTTTATGTTTATTGTGTTTTTAATATTTCATACCACATGTGCATTTATTTATACACATTGCTTAATAAGGTGTACATCGGCTATGTAGTGCTTTATGGCGCCACCTACAGGCGTGACCTTGTAAGTCCTGATTCTTTTAAGGTGGAACGGATGAAAAAAATACCCCAAAAATAAAACAACTTTATCTGAGGGGGAAAAAACGCTGTGATTTCATTTTGCACGTTTATTTAATACCATCGGAATGGGATGTAATGTGATTCCGTTTATGATTCACGATGCATTGAATTTTCCTCCTCCTTGTCCATGTCTTTAATAAACTTATAATGCATATGTGACGTTCATTAGAGTGACTTAACGAATGTCTTTATTACATTAAAATGGAAATATCGAGCTCATATTCTTCATTAAGATTTGTATATCTTCATTGATATTTCTTTTGCAACGTGTTTCTTTGTTGTGTAATACGTAGTTTCGAATATCCATACTACTGTAGTGAACAGTGTGCACTATAGTGCATCCGGATATACACGTCCATCTGTACTATGTAGTGCGTTAGTATGCACGTGTGACTAGCCTAAATATTTAGCTAGCACATCTGGATCAGTCTGATTTACCGAAAAATGCACCATGTTTTAAAGGATATACTCTCTGAAAAATAAATGATCGGCACAAATGTCGACATTGCATCTTAAAGATGAACGTTTGCATTGATAAGGACAATAGTTTGTCAAGCCTCCTAGAATGTCAGCTGACCACCAGTCAGCAGATTCACCTTTCCTTCCTTCCTTCCTTCTTTCCTGTCCTTTCTTAGTCACTGATCAACCCCAGTGAATGTGTTTTAAGTATAAGTAGGAGAAGTCCCTTCACACAACTGAGACAGGGTGCCAAGACTTTCACACGTCTCCAGAAGTTCAGGTCTGGTCTGATCTGATACGCAGGGAATCATTTCTTCTTGTTTCTTTAGTCCGAAGGTAAGCATGAACGACTTTGCAGTACTGAACACCGGCCGGAAAATGCCACTGGTCGGATTGGGGACGTGGAAAAGTGAGCCTGGAAAGGTGCGTGTACATTTATGTGTGTGTTGCATTCATAATTCGAATATATCCCTATATATAATATAGAATATATATTCCCTAAGGGCACGGTGGCGTAGTGGTTAGCACGTTCGCCTCACACCGCCAGGGTCCGGGTTCGATTCCCGTCTCGGCCATGTGTGTGTGGAGTTTGCATGTTCTCCCCGTGCCTCAGGGGGTTTTTCTCCGGGTTCTCCGGTTTCCCCCCGGTCCAAAAACATGCACGGTAGGTTGTTTGGCACCTTGGAAATTTGTCCCTAGTGTGTGAATGTGTGTGTATGTGTGTGTGAGTGTGTGTGCCCTGCGATGGGTTGGCATTCCATCCAGGGTGTATCCTGCCTTAATGCCCATAGACGCCTGAGATAGGCACAGGCTCCCCGTGACCCGAGGGAAGATCGGATAAAGCGGTAGAAGATGAATGAATGAATGAATATATTCCCTAAGTTACCGGTTGACAAAAGAATACACGATTCCGATTCATGAGATCAGATGATCTGCAAATTTGATGATCTGATTTTGTAAATCTGTAACTTTTTTGATGATCATTTATTGCTTAACTGTACGGTTTATCCATTACCGCTTTTCCTTTCTGCAATCATTGGAATGTATTTTTTTCCCCCCAGTCTACATAAGATGTGATTAGATATGTTATAAACATGGATATTACGAGCTATACTGGTAGTCAGTTTCCATTACAAACTTGCGTACAACTTTTGCGATATTTCTAAAATGTCGTTAAAAAAAACGGTTGCGAAACGACTTTGTTTCCATTAACCATATCATGCGACTAAAACCGTCCTCTCGCGCTGAAACTCCAAAAAAATGGGCAGGCTTACTTATATCGCAGCCAATCGCACGTATATCATGTGACCTGGAAATACGGAAAAAAACGGTTTCCATTAGAGATTTGCGAATTATTCCTTTTTCGCGTCGTCTAAACAAAAACAGCGTAAAAACATTTTTGCGATACACAAGTTTCATTGGGCGTATTTTTAATTCGTTATTTAAATTTGCGCATTTTGAAGGGTCTTGGAAACTCACCTAGTATTGTTGAGTTTCTAGTTACATGTAACGGTGATATGTAATTTAATTACAAAATAAAAGTCACAGTAATCCGTTACAGTTACTGAGGGGGAAAAAACTGTAATTAAATTAGAATTACTTTTGAAAATGTAAAAAAAAAAATCCCAAAGACCACCGGCCAAACCCGCCCCCCACCCCCTCTTTTTTTTCTCCTGAGTGCCACCTAGTGGACAAATGAAAGTAATCAAATGTAATCAGTTACTTTTATAAATTAAAAAGTTACACTACTTATTACATTTTGAATAGGGTCACTGGGAATCTGTAATCTATTACATTTCCAAAGTCACCTTCCCAACACTGCTGGTAGTTATACGGAGAATCAGATTCATGCGTTAGGTTAGGGAAATTATTTGTTATTTATTTATTTTTTCCTGCACTCTTAAATGCAGGTGAAGCAGGCGGTGAAATGGGCTCTCCAGGCTGGATATCGCCACATCGACTGCGCCTCCATATATGGAAACGAAGCAGAAATTGGAGAAGCCTTTCAGGAAATGTTGGGACCTGACAAAGTGAGGCGGCGAAGAGGAAGAGGAAGGAGGGAGGGGGGGGGGGGGGGGGGGGGGTAGTAAAATATGAATATACAGACGATTGTATTCCTTATATTTGTCCCAACAATCTGTCCTTATTTCCAGGCGTTAAAAAGAGAAGATGTGTTTGTAACGTCCAAATTGTGGAACACGAAGCACCACGCTGAGGACGTGGAACCAGCGCTGCTCAACAGCTTGAAGGAGCTGAAACTAGAGTACCTGGACCTCTACCTCATTCACTGGCCTTATGCTTTCCAGTAAGTAGGTGCGATGGATCGCGTTACAAACCATCAGGGCGTCGGAATGGTGTATGTTTATATCTCAGCCAACCACATTCAATCTATCCCTAATAGGAGTAACGAGGCGATTGGTAAAATGTAGAGAGTAGAAGTAAAAAAAATAAATAGCCGTATTCGCCTCACACCGCCAGGGTCCGGGTTCGATTCCCGTCTCGGCCATGTGTGTGTGTGTAGTTTGTGTATGTTCTCCCCGTACCTCTAGGGGGGGTTTTTCTCCGGGTTCTCCGGTTTCCCCCTCCCGGTCTAAAAACATGCACGGTAGGTTGATTGGCACCTTGGAAATAGTGTATAAATGTGAGTGTGATTGTGTGTGTGATGGGTCGGCATTCCATCCAGGGTGTATCCTGCCTTAATGCCCATAGACGCCTGAGATAGGCACAGCACAGACTCCCCGTGACCCGAGGGAAGATAGGATATAAAGCGGTAGAAGATGAATGAAATGTAGATACCCACAATTACTGCTTAAGTAAGGGAACGACGTACTTACTTTGACTTTTTTTTTTTTTTTCATTTTTTAGGCAGGGAGACAACACTTTCCCCAGAAAGGAAGATGGGACCTTGTTGTATGATGACATTGACTACAAGGTGACATGGGCTGCCATGGAAAAACTCGTCGAGAAGGGACTTGTGAGGGCTATCGGACTCTCTAACTTCAACAGCAGGCAGATTGACGATGTCCTCTCTGCAGCCAACATTAAGCCCACTGTTTTACAGGTAGGCTCAGAGACAACGTCAGCATTTTGTGGGATGTATAATAGGTTAAATATACAATGTAAAAAATGAATGAATAATTCTCCTTACTGCATTATCGAGATCATACTTTTGGGGGCTTTAGGTAGTCAAAATCAGTGTTGGGAAGGTTACTTTGGAACTGGAATAGATTACAAATGACTCTATGCTAAATGTAATGAGTAGTGTAACTTTTCAATTACGTTATAAAAGTAACGGATAACATTTGATTACTTTTTGATTTGTCCACTATGTGGCGCTTTTAAGTTAACAAAAATTCAAACGCTCGGAGATAAATGGGTTTTTTATTTTTTTATATTAAGCTGCATCCGAATCCGATTTTTTGACGGGGAGGGGGGGGGGGGGGGGGGGGGGGGGGTTATAATATAAAATTATATGTAATTCTTATAAAAGATAAAAACCTATTATGTTTAATAATAAATTGTCGTAGGGGTACGGTGGCTTAGTGGTTAGCAAGTTCGCCTCACACCGCCATGGTCTGGGTTCGATTCCCGTCTCGGCCATGTGTGTGTGTGGAGTTTGCATGTTCTCCCCGTGCCTCAGGGGGTTTTTCTCCAGGTTCTCCGGTTTCCTCCCTGTTAAAAAAACATGCATGGTAGGATGATTCACATACTAAGGACAAGTTTCCTTCCGTGAATGTGTGTGTGTCCTGCGATGGGTTGGTATTCCATCCAGGGTGTATCCTGCCTAAATGCCCATAGACGCCTGAGATAGGCACAGACTCCCCGTGACCCGAGGGAATATCGGATAAAGCGGTAGAAGATGAATGAATGAATAAATTGTCATATACAATAATGTTAAAGAGAGGATTGTGATGTATCAGGACATTCACATTAGGTTGCTTAGGTCGCATCACACCACCCCTTCCTTACTCATATATTATTATTATTATTATTATTATTATTATTATTATTTCATAAGGAAAGGGACATGTATCACTGCTTTTGCAATGCTCCTGCCATATTTAGCGCTTAAAAACACGCTATTTTGTTCCTGCACTTCAAGGTGGAGGGTCATCCGTATCTAGCCCAGGTGGAGCTGCTTGCTCACTGCAGAGAGAGGGGCTTAGTGATGACTTCCTACAGTCCGCTTGGCTCTCCGGACCGTGCCTGGAAGAGGCCGGATGAGCCAGTTCTCTTAGAGGAGCCAGTCATTGCAGCTCTGGCCAAGAAGTATAACAAATCCCCTGCACAAATTATAATCAGGTAATGAGGTTCAAGGCTACCGAACTTTAAAACGGTGAATTCACATAGAGTAGGTGCTGGATTGTGTGACACGTTGTATAATTAGAGCACCTGATTCGGCTTTATTGCAGGTGGCAGACCCAGCGCGGAGTCGTAACCATCCCGAAGAGTGTCACCGAGTCTCGCATCAGAGAAAATATGCAGGTTATTTCCTTATTCCTATTCAAGTGGAGAAAAAAAATAATATTATTTTTATTTGTTATTTATCATTGCTGTATCGGGGAAAAATGTTTTGGCAGGTTTTCGACTTCACTCTGGAGCCTGACGAGATGAACAACATAACAGCCTTAAACAAAGGCTGGAGATACATCGTGCCATCTATAACGGTACGCTTCTCTGGAGCAAAGGTTCACTTTAAAATAAAATAATAATACAAATAAAATAATGTAAAGGATTTATGGATATTTAGATATTTATACCATCATGCATCGTTTTGATCTTTTCAGGTTGATGGCAAGCATGTACCAAGAGATGCAGGACATCCTTATTATCCTTTCAATGATCCTTATTAATACATCATCCCGCAGGATTATGTGCCTTTTCGAGTCAGTATAACTGGCAGAGATAAACACATATCATAATAAATTTAGGGTTTGTTTGTTTTTGTTTTTTTATGGGATTTTCCCCTCATTTTTCCATTCCTGTCATGCCGATGTATGTCTGTTCATTGTGACAAACATCTGTATTTGAATGACCCTTTTTTTGTTAAGTCCTGTGGGATTCCTGTCCGGATGCAAGTCCCAACCAGATGCTGTGACGAGCTTTATAAAATAAATAAAAACCAAGCGTGCATCTCCTCTTTGTGTTGTTTGTTTTTGCTTGGAATACATTACTTGTTCAGTTTCATTGTTGGCATAGTTTGTTACATCCTTACTGCAGTGGATTCAATTTCCCGGGATCATTACAGCAAGAAAAGTGATGCCACCTGAGGATTAAGGAACTAAGATGTACATTAATTAATTCATTCATTCATCTTCTACTGCTTTATCTGATCTTCCCTCGGGTCACGGGGAGTATGTGACTATCTCAGGCGTCTATGGGCATTAAGGCAGGATACACCCTGGATGGAATGCCAACCGTTCACAGGGCACACACACTCACACACTCACATTCACACACTAGGTACAATTTTCCAAGGTGCCAATGTTTTTTGGACCGGGGAGAAACCGGAGAACCCGGAGAAAAAACCCCTGAGGGGAGAACATGCAAACTCCACACACACATGGCTGAGACGGGAATCGAACCCGGACCCTGGCGGTGTGAGGCGAACGTGTTAACCACTAAACCACCATGCCTCCTATATTTAGGGTTTAAACTATTACATATTTGTTTTTCACAATTCACATGTGCCCTAGGAACTATATATAGACGGATGGATGTTAGTTATTTGTGTGTGTATATGTAAGTGCATATAATACCCGACACTGACTGGACATAAATCTACACTGATCCTGAGGACCCTGGTGCTTACACAAAACAACATATAACACAAACACAAGAACACAATGCTGAGGACGAGACTAAGTTTGTCCTAGCTACATAAAGTGCATCGTGTGCAACCTGGTACAAACAGCGCAAAGACAGAACAAGACTGTGTTCACAACACAAGACAGTGCATAACAAACAACTAACACAATATAATAAAATAAAAAAAACAACAACAACAACCTAGTGCAAAGTATTCCAAAGTGTTCCAGTTTGGCTAGTGTGCAAAGGAACAATTAGTGATAAAAAGTAAATGTGCAAAATGTGCATGTAAACAGTAACACTGTCAGTGAGAGCAGTATATACAATAAACATGTTAAGGCCAGTGATGAGGTAGATAAATAATATAGCAGTGGATGGTGTGTGTGTGTGTGTGTGTGTGTGTGTGTGTGTGTGTGTGTACGTGTGTGTGTGTGTGAGTCCAGTTCCAGTTCTATGTGTTGAGAAATCTGATGGCTTGAGGGAAAAAACTATTACATAATCTGGTTGTGAGAGCCCGAATGCTTCGGAACCTCTTCCCTGATGGCAATAGTTTAAAGAGTGTGTGTGAGGGGTGTGTGATGTCGTCCACAATGCTGGTAGCTTTGCGGATGCAGTGTGTGTTGTAAATGTTCGTGACAGAGGGGAGAGAGACTCCGATGATCTTTTCAGCTGTCCTCACTATCCGCTGTAGGGTCTGGCGATCCGTGACGGTGCAGTTCCCAAAGCAGGCAGTGATGCAGCAGCTCAGGATGCTCTCGATGGTCCCTCTGATGGTCCGATCTTCTCTCGGTGGTCGCTCGGCGTCTTGGGGGCATCGATACAGATACAGATGGGGTTCTCAGTGTGCACAAACACACACACACACACACTAGGGACATTTTTTCCAAGGTGTTAATGAACCTACTGGGCATGTTTTTGGACCTGAGGGTGGGGGAACCTGGAAAAAACACCTCTGATGCATGGGGATTGAACATACCACACACACACACACACACACACACACACACACAGGGAAGGGTGGCAGCCCTTATAACACATATGAGGGAGGTGGTATAGCCCATTGGTTAAGGTGTTGGAGGTTCAAACCCCACCACCATCAAGCTGCCATTAGTGGGACCTTAACGCTCATTTGTAAGTCGCAATAAAGCCACGTTTTCTGTCATTTATCATAAGCACTTTCCCACACTTTGATACAGTCGGGATGGAACACCCTGCCCTCAGGTCTCCCTCCACTGATGATGACCTTTAGTGGGACTTTACATTTGCATGACATCAACACCGCGCCTCTTTTCAAAGCCTTTCCCGCGCTGTGACGGCGGAAGTGACGGCAGCACTTCCGTATTTAAAGGCGCCAACGGGGCTTGATTCAGAATCGGTCGTGTTGTGAGGCTGCCATTTTCTCCCGGAGTGTTTCTGTGTGCGCTTGTGAACTGGGACCGAAGCGAGCGCGTTAAAAAGGGGGAAAACATGCCGGAGGAGACCGCTACCACCACCACCACCACCACCGCCACCGCCGCTTCTTCTTCCTCCTCATCGAGCACTGCAGTGTAAGGCTCTTATTTATTCCCTCCCTCATGTCTCTCCGCTTAGAACTTCATGAGCCGCGGGAGTGTGGCGCCGAGGCCGCGGGGACGCGCTCTCTCTCCGTCCCCGCCACCACCACCACCACCACCACCACGGCTCCTCTCTCTCACACACACACCACACACACACACACACACACACACACAGACACACACACACATCCCTCCCTCCCTCCCTCGTTTTCTCTCTCCCTCCACGCTGCGGCGCTCGTTCGCGGTGTTTGGCGGGACGCGGCTAGGTCGATACCGCTAGCTCCGTTTGTCCCTCGCCCGCCCCTCCCCACGTCCCCCGCTCCTGCGTACACAACAACGCCGCACAGGGATCCACGTTTTGGGCCGCCGAGGAGGAGGAGGATGAAGAATGCGCGTTCTCGCCTCGTTCACGCGCACTCCCGGGATCAAACTTGCGCGTGAACGCCGCGCGTGCGCCTCTGTGCCCCCCCCCCCCCCCCCCCCCCGGCAGAGGAATAAGCTTGCACGTGTTTAAGGATGCAATAAGCATGTCGTTTATACGGACTTTTTATTGTTATTATTATTATTATTATTATTACCGGTTCATTTTATTTCTACAGACCTCAAGAACCAATAAAAGCATTGCACTTTTTTTATTCTCCTCTTTTTAATTTAATTTTCAGTAAGGTGTTTTTTTTTTTTTTTTTTTTTTTTTTTTTTTTTGTATTATCATTGAGTTGGGCTTTTTATTTTGATTGCACTTGGACGGCATTGCATGTTTTAGTTTATACCGTTTTGCTAGAAGTTAACCTTTTTACTACTATTCAATTGTGACGTCAGGGGCTTAATAATGAAGCAGGGTCTTAGTAGTGCAAGTTGTGATGCTATTTTTTTGGGATGCATTAAGGTAAAAAAAAAACAGGATTCTTCTTGTGCAGTAAGAGATTGCAGACCATGAGCATTTATCACATCATGTAAATATGTACACACAGAAATATCACGTTTTAGAAATGTCTTGGCATCGTTTAGATCCCAGTGATTAACTGAACAGTTTGAGACATGGGTTTAATGGCAACCTTTTTTTTTCCACCTCTCCTCCCAGTGTGGAAGAGAAACCATGCTCATCCAGTGCTGCCGAGAGGTGAGATTATATTATTGAAATATTCTTGTATTGAATTTCTATTTATCCTGCAATAATGAACACTTGTGATGGTTTGCAGTTCTGTAGATGTGGCTGAAGAGGCAAAGAAACTGATTGGCACTGGAAACAGGCACCTGGTCATGGGAGACGTTGTGTCCGCAGTCAGCGTGTTTCAGGAGGCCTGTGCCATGCTGTGAGTACCGCCATGAAATTTAACGTGATGTGGAATCGTTTGCATAGCTTTACAACTCGCAGCGTTGAAAGGGTTTTCTTATTACAATGTGTTTAAATACTACAGAGCTGAGAAATACGGCGACACCGCTGACGAATGCGGCGAGGCGTTTTTCCTGTGTGGGAAGTCCCTGCTGGAGCTTGCCAGGTAATTCACCGAGCATTTTCTTGCTTTTTGGATGCTTGGCACTCGTCTAAGCCGAGCCGTTTAAACCTTGGTGGGTTTGTTCTTGCAGGATGGAGAACTCTGTCTTGGGTAATGCTTTGGAGGGAGTCCCAGAGGAATCCTCGGAGGAGGGCGAGAAGCAGAATGACTCAAAGATTGAGAGTGCAGATAACTTGGATGGTGAGTATTTATTTTTGAAGGGAGTACTGTATCGTTTTATTTGGATGTATAACAAGGTGGCTTTGCAGTATGGACCAGGTTCATGTTTTTGGTCTTGTACATCGTTTTACAACCACCACGGTCCTTTTTTTTTTTTTTTTTTGGTGTCCTTTTGTGTTTAAGTATCTTGCCGGTATAAATGTTTCCACCACAATGCAGAGAAAACCAGAGATGAGCTCCGTGAGCAGGTCTATGAAGCCATGTCTGATGAGAAGAGGGATTCTAAGGAAGGGGAAGCTAAGGATGCTAACAAGGAAGAAATCAAGGATTCAGATATTGGTAAAAATGGGGAGAAGCCTGAGGTGCCTGGTGACGGACTAAAGAAGCTTGAGGTGGCTGAAGATAAGGAGAAGCCAGGGGTAAATGATGGAGAAAAACCCAAGGATGCTGATGCTGGCGGACCTGGTGGAGAAAAACCCAGGGATGCTGATGCTAAAGAGAAGCCTGAGGTACCTGATGGAGAAAAACCCAAGGATGCTGCTGCTGGAGAGAAACCTGATGGAGAAAAACCCAAGGATGCTGCTGCTGGAGAGAAGCCTGATGGACCTGTTGGAGAAAAGCCTAAGGATGCTGCTGATGGAGAAAAACCCAAGGATGCTGATCCTGAAGAGAAGCCTGAGGGACCTGATGGAGAAAAACCCAAGGATGCTGATGCTGAAGAGAAGCCTGAGGGACCTGATGGAGAAAAACCCAAGGATGCTGATGCTGAAGAGAAGCCTAAGGTGTCGGATGGCGGTGCAGAGAAGAAGCCTGAGGTGTCTGATGCAAATGGAACATCTGCTGAAACATCCAAGACTGGAAAGGTTAAGGATGACTTGGAACAGGAAGAGCCGATGGTTACAGAAGCAAAGGATGACTCTGAGCAGGGAGTGAAAACCACAGGAGAAGAGGGTGGGAATGTGGATCAGGCAGAGCCTATGGAGGAAGAGACTGGAGGTAGAGGTGTTTATAATGGGCCACTTTGGTGAGGGTTTGTATTTGCACAGGGTGTCCTTTCTCCCCCCCCCCCCCCTCCTGCACTTGTTGAACCTTCCTTATAAAGCATCGTTATGTAAATTTAATTGTGGCTTTTGCATGCTGTATATTTGCTGTAATTTTCCTTGTGTCCTTTAAGATGCTGAGGAGGAGGATGATGACGATGATGATGATGAGGAAGCAGATGCCAATGCAGGCGATAAGGTTTGGTTTTAATCCAAAAATGTCATGCTTTGAAATTGTTTCTGTATTTGTTTATTTTCGTTATTCTTGCAGGAGGGTGAGGAAGAGGAGGAAGTTGGGAATCTCCAGTTGGCATGGGAGATGTTGGAGGTGGCTAAAGTGATTTACAAAAGGTATGATTTTGGGCGTTTTGCACCAAACATGCACCATTTATTTATTTTTGTCTGGTGGATTAATTGGTTTATTTACTTGCAGAAAGGAAAGCAAGGAGGACCAATTAATGGCAGCACAGATCTTCTTGAAACTGGGTGAAGTTGGTGCAGAATCGGGTATGTTAAGGGGGGGGGTGTATATCCGAGGTCTCGAGTGACAAAGTACAAATAATTGTATATAAAATATATATATATATATATATATATATATATATATATATATATATATATATATATATATATATATATATATATATATATGTATATATATATATATATATATTATATTATATATATACACACATTTATATATTATATCTATATATATAATATATATATATATATATCTATTATATATAGATATTATATATATATATATATATATATATATATAAACCCTTATTCAGTAGAAATCTGGGTCTGTTTACTGGGGTACTTATCTTTACTTCTGCTTACATTTTAAGTGGTCCCATAATTCTTATTTCTTTCAATTTGGCTAATTCCCCCCCCCCCCCCCCCGCGTCAACCTGTTGGTTTGTACGCGATCCATCGCACCTGCACGTGAGACGAACCACACCACCCTCCAGCAAGGGCATTGGGCGCTCAGAGTGGGGAAGCTTGTTTATTTTACGTTTGTCGTTTTTGTTTACCGTAAATTCTGGACTATAAGCCGCTACTTTTTTCCTAGGTTTTGAACCATGCGGCTAATAATAAGGTGCGGCTATTCTGCAGATTTTTTCCCGACCGCTAGGGGCTCTAACCGGAATTAGAATTAGAATCAAAACTAACACAAAATAAATGCAAAGAAGAAGAATGCGCTAGTTCCTCTTTATCAGATATAAGTGGGTAGAAGCGGATAGAAGGAGGACAAACTCTATCTTTACAAGGTTAAGGTGACGTGATTTCACACACAGGAGAAATGAAGATAAATACTGTAAATAGCGCTTATTTTCTCTTGGTTCTGTCCCGTTTTAATCAGCAAAGTTGCTGCTCGGTGCTCGCTCTTTTCCCCACACACACGCACACAGACACACACACACACGCACAAATCAGCCAAAGTTGTTCTTGATTTTCCCTCTCCCGATATATAAGCCCGGTTCACCCTACAATCCCCGTCCGGGCTCTCGTAGCACATACCTAGTGTCGCGGACACGGACACTGACGCTCGATATATGTTTATGCCTAACCTTTGTCTGTTCCCGATTCCCGATTCCCGGACTCCTCCTGCTCCGGTACTCCCGGTACCATCCCGGTACCACGGCGCGCAGAGCGCAAGGCTCCCTAGCCTGTCTGGCCGCTCCGTATGAGCGGCGTCTCCTGAGTTCTTTATTCTAATAAATCCTGTTTTGTATGAATTCCGGATCTCCGCGTCTCTGTGCAGCGTCCACCGTTACACCGTGTTAAAATACAGGTTAGGAAAGGATCTATTTAGGTACATACATGTACATTTACAATTCAAAAGCGGATGCGGCTTGTATGCAGGTGCGGCTTATTTATTTTTTTTTTTGGTTTTTTTTTTAAATAGAGTGGATGCGGCTTATATGCAGGTGCGCTTTATAGTCCGGAATTTACAGTACTTTTTTGTGTGCATGTAGGTAACTACAGCCAGGCCTTGGACGACTTTCAGGAGTGCTTAGCCATACAGGTGAAACATCTTCTCCCTCACAGTCGTCTCCTGGCAGAGACTCATTACCAGCTGGGTATGACTTTCAGCTACACGGGCCACTACAGCAAGACCATTGAACACTTCAACAGTTCCATCAAAGTCATCGAGAGTCGCCTGGGTGCGTCGTGTTCTCCAAATATCTACATTTTAACAGTGAATCTTTTTCGGGACATTTGTGACGAATTATATATATATATATTTTTTTTTTTTCTGATCAGCCATGCTTCAAGAAGTAATCGATAAAACAGAAGGTGCTGAAGGAGCAGCGGAGGAAAAGCGGGAACTTGCCGAGCTCAAGCAGCTGCTGCCAGAAATTGCAGAGAAAGTAGAAGATGCAAAGGAAAGCCAGCGAACGGCTCCTGCAGCCACCGAAGCCATTCACCAGACCCTGGTGAGTCCACGAGACTAGTCCGGTTAGACATCCGTTATGACCTCCAACAAAGTGCTGAGGTTTGTGTTTTCTTTTTCTCAGGGTGGAGCATCGACATCTTCGGGATTTGCGACGGAAAACGGTGGCTCGACTTCAACTTCATCTGCAGCCGCTCCGGTACTTGTGGGGGGGGGGGGGGGGGGGGGGGGTCCGTTTGTTTTTATTTATTTATTTATTCTCCTCCCCTTTCTCACACACACATTCATATTTGCTAGAATACAACTAGCAAATCCGCTCTTCTGACCAGGAGTTAAAATATGACATAAGGAATGTATAAGAATAATTTTTAAAACTAGGACAACCATAAGGTTATGTGGTCTTTAGAACCTAATTTTTCGGAACTACAAAGCCTCCCTTTTCAATGGCTTTCATTTGGGGGGGGGGGGGGTTTGGGGGGGGGGGGTATTTAAGGTTGAAACGAATTTATTGGCATCCAAAGTTTGGGGTTGGTCACTATTGGTGGGTGTTCTAAGAACGTACACACAAGGCATACATGGTACAAGGGAGGTGGCGGCTCAGTGGTTAAGTTGTTGGCCTAAGGACCGGAAGATTTCAGGTTCAAATGTCCCAGTACCACCAAGCTGCCACTAGTGGGCCCTTGAGCAAGGCCCTTAAACCTAAATTGCTCAGTTGTAAGTCGCTCTGAATAAGGGCGTCTGCCAAATTCCACAAATGTAAGTTATGAGGTAATGCAGGGAGGAAGGAGCTCAGTGGTAAAGAGCATTGGCATCTGGACCAGAAGATCTCCGGTTCAAATACCACCACCAACCTGCCACTGGTGGGTGCTTGAGCAAGGCCCTTAACCTTCAATGTCTCATTTCTAAGTTCTGGATAAGTGTGTCTGCCAAATGCTGTATTGTATAGAAATGTAATGTCCGTAATGAGGGCTTATGGGATGGTTTGGATGAGGCATGCTCCCATTGGGACACACTGATATGTGTTTGAATTTGGTTTTCTCCTTTTGACCATGTTTTTAGATTGCGGTTAAGCCTGCTGACGGCGCATCCTCATCCAAAGCATCGGACATCTCTCATCTAGTCCGTAAAAAGGTGAGGATCCATCCAATGACTGCTTTCATTACCTGCCTCTCAAACAGACTGTAGTTTCCCCAATATATATAATATATATATATATATATATATATATATATATATATATATATATATATATATATATATATATAATATATAATATAAATAAAGGAAAAAAGTTAAGCCAAAGTTAAGCCCCCTTTACTGTAATGAAGACGCATGCATGTGAGTAGAGAAGTGAAGTAGTGGGTCGTTGTGCAGTAGAGAAGTGAAGTAGTGGGTCGCGTGTTTGAGCGGTAGATCAGACGAGGAGGTAAGCCGAGGAGGTAAGAGGAGAAGGAAAATAAAGTGTTCTTCTATCCTGCTTTGTATTCTTGCACAGAGGAAACCAGAAGACGAGAGCCCAAAAAAGGACAGTGATGCTAAAAAGGTCAAACAGGAGACCACAGTAAATGGCAGCGCCGACAGCAATGGAGTCCAGGAGAAAATGGAGCAGGAGGCGAGTTGCTAGGCTTAATGTTTCTGCTTGTAGGGTCAGCGGAGGTGCTACAGGGCAGGGCCTTAATCATGTCGCACATGCCTATCCCCAATACGTCTCATTTGTGGGGATTGATTGGTTTATTTAATGGGGGTGTGGCTTGCTCTGACATTTTTCTAAACCATGCTTTTTGTTATACCCAGTCTTGTTGATTTTTACAAATTAATTTATTTTTTATTTATTTATTTTCCTTGTGTGTTTTTAGGCTACGTCTACCTCTGCAGAAGCTACAGCATGAGGGGAGCGTTCCGAACTGCCCGCCGATCTTCCAACCAGCACAGCATGCCTGCCTCAAGTCTCATGAACGGCATTGAGTTTTTTTTGGGTTTTTTTTGTAAATAGGAAATACACACTTTTCTTTCTCCCCTTTTCCCGAGTGTCTGTCTTCAAATTTTGTATTGTAAAGTTTCAATAAATATTTGCATACGTCAATCACACTTTCCTGATGACTGCAATAACCTGGTGCTTTTAGTTTAACTCTAAAGGTGTAAAATCTGTGTGTGTTAATGTGGAAATTGACTCAAAAAAAGGGGGCCAAAAATAACTGTAGGAGGTTTATACAAATGATACAGATAATTAGTTTATTAAAGTAAACGCTTCCTGTGACACCTTTTTCGTGTCTAAAGATAAAGTATTTTGCAATGTTTATTAACGCGTCATCTTTCTCCAGTTATTTTGGTGCTTTCCACTTAATCTGACCTTGGGTAGCCGTGGCTGTTTAACAGGTAATATGCATCTTCATTTAGTATATGAATACACTGTACTGGTGTACTATACAAAATATTTATAGCTTTGATGTTAATTGCAAATTGAAAATAAACAGGCCTTGAGGAATGCTATTAGTCTCATGGATGGAGCTTTTTTTTTATTTTATTTTGGCGAGAGCAGGCCACTTTTTCAAAAAGTGATTAATACTAGTTTGTTGAAGTGATAATTGTCTCTGCTGGCTGTGCATTTTTGAAAATTTTTTTTTGCCTTTTTTTAGGAAAGTACCATTTACCCCTCAAGCATGTCTGGGTAAATAAAAAGATGTTTTTATTAGCTTTTTATAATTATACATTTTATTTCACATTTGTGCTTTACATACAGATAGGGGTGTATGTGTATATGGTATATGTGTATGTATGTGTGTATGTATATATATATATGTATATATGTATGTGTATGTATGTATGTATGTATATATATGTATGTATATGTATGTATGTGTGTATATATATATATGTGTATATATATATATGTGTATATATATATGTATATATAAAATATAATTACATATTACACATCTCTATATATATATCATATCAGTAGATTGGTACATCCATAGATCTATAGAGGGAGAGATATGCTGCTAAAAGCTGCTAAAATTTAATATCTATATACATCATGTCATCTCATTTTATATATATGTGTATATCTCGAGAGAGAGAGAGACGAGAGAGAGAGAGAGAGAGCGCTATATAGATAGATAGATAGATAGATATAGAGATAGATATAGAAATAGATAGATGGATAGATATAGAGAGAGATGGATAGATAGATAGATAGATAGATAGAGAGAGAGATAGAGATATCGAGATAGATGGATGGATAGATAGAAAGATAGATATATACAATTTTAGCAGCTTTTCCACAAAGGCCTAAAACTTTGGTACAGTACTACAAATGTCAATTATTTATATATATATATATATATATATATATATATATATATATATATATAAATTTATTTATAACGCAAAATGGAAAGTAAATGAACAAAAGTGAAACACATCAGTGTTTGGTGTCAACACCAACATACAATACAATAATTGTACATACAATAATTGCAGTATACATACAATAATTGTTTGAAACCTCTTTGGTGGACGAAGGCTGCCTCACATCCCCGTGAGGGCCAAAAACGACTCCTCCTCCTCCTAACGCACTTAATGCAAAACTGATGATAAAATTATAGTAAAACACCTTTGAAAGCATAAAACTTGACTGTGTTGTAGAGCTACAGGTAAACAGGTAAAAGGTTACTGATGCTGGAGACTGCAATCCAAAAATGTGAAATAATATACGAATAAATAAATACCATAATCATAAAAACCATATCAGAAGAACATAAATGCAAAACTGCAATGTGCACACAAGTTAATCAGAAAGTAAATCGCATTCAACAGGACGGTGATATAAATAAGTTAACATAATATTAGAATTAGGGGGCACGGTGGTTTAGTGGTTAGCTCGTTCGCCTCACACCGCCAGGGTCCGGGTTCGATTCCCGTCTCTGTTATGTGTGTGTGGAGTTTGTGCATGTTCTCCCCGTGCCTCAGGGGGTTTTTCTCCGGGTTCTCCTGTTTCCTCCCCGGTCCAAAAACATGCACAGTAGGTTGATTGGCACC
>JACRUU010000016.1:15251176-15276176 GCA_030449085.1 Kryptopterus vitreolus
GACAGACAGACAGATTTACGCCAAATTTACAAGTAACTCCCCCCACAGCGTCCAGTATTCCCCCAGAATAATTTGGATTGGGGAACACTGCACACCCCCTAGTGTTTTATTGATGTAAGGAAAGAACTGGACTCACACAGGATCATACGGAGCAGGAGAAAGACGGTCCGGCGGGTCGAACACGGGTCTGTCCGTTACAAAGCGCTGCCATGGACTGTATTCCTGTAACATTCATTCCTTCATAATAACTATACTGGTTGTTAAATGCGCTAAATAAATAAATTGTCTAAACACAAATTACACAATAGTACACATGTAAATAAAATTAAATAATACCCAGGAGCTTATTTTTACAGATATAAATGACAGATTAAATGTGGATGAAACCTACAGGAACAGGAAGAGGAGTCTTTTTCCCCGCCCTGCTTTTCTCCACCTCTCGTCTCAGGTTGGATATCTCGGCTTGCAGGGTGGCGACCTGATAAATGTGGTGCCTGTGGATCAGATCGAGCTCTGAACCAGCTACAGCAGAAAGTCAACGTAAAGGGACAGATTCAGTGTCAGGACAGAGTCAATGGATGGTTAACATTGTCATTAATGCATAATGAGAACATCATTTTGGGCTTTTAATTACTGCATGCCATATGTTGCTCACTCTGATCCATCTTTATACCTGCCACATGTCATTTACAGCTCAGTAAAACACTTCCTTCACATATACCAGCAATGGTAGGAAGCTGGGGTCTGAGTACAAGGTCAGCTATGATACAGTGACCCTGGTGCACAAAGGGTTAAGGGCCTTCCTTAAGGGCCAATAGTGGCGACTTGAACCCTTGAAAAAAAAAAGTTTACTCCTAAGTGTTATTTGTGCAGTGAAAAACTAGTGTTTTTAAAGCATCCAATATTATATGGACTGCAAATGTCAATGTTATTTTATCATTAATAACATATATATATATATATATATATATATATATATACATATACACACACACACACACACACACACACACACGCATATCTATTATCTATCCATATCTATCTATCTATCCATCCATCCATCCAGATATATACATATACATATATATATATATGGACATCATATGTATATGGACTATATAAGCTATTAAGCTATAGTATAGTACATAGTAAAATCACAGAAAATACACAGCATAATCTGTCATGACCTGAAACATGTCAAACAAGTCAAATTCACTGGAAGACAATCATATTTGGGGTAAATGATAATAAATAATTGTGTTACCCGCTCGTCCTCTGTGTCTCTCTCTGTCTATCTGTAATTTAAGGATCTGTTCCTCCAGTTGCTGGTTCCCTTTCTCCACTGCTACAACACTGGAGTCCTGGCGAGACCACTTCATTCCTGAGGAGAGCAATAAAGAATTACATGCGTCATCAGAACGGATGTCGCAAAGCCGCACGAACGACGTACTACTCACGTTTTTTCGTCCGCTGCTCCGCTGCGGCTCGGCTCTTCTCCACCGTCTGAGCCTCGGCTTGCAGCTCATACAGCTGAGCCAGAACCTCTGGATCGGAACCGCCGGACTGTATATATGCTAGATGTAAAGATCTGTTAACAAGAACCCAAACTCAAAGAGATCGTACGTTTCATTTTGTTCCCTCTCCTTTTAATTATAGCACAGACGTCTACAATCACATTTATTTCCACTCAAGCTGGACTGCCAAACCTTATCTGGCTGGATAGAGGGCCATCCACAGAGGACATGAGGTCAAAGTTGATATGTTGTGTTCTCCTGTCGTCTGGATGCTCTGCTGTAGTATTTTTCACCCTTACATTAAATAAACAGTGGAATAGATAACAGCATCTCATTGGTCCATATTACACACACTTATACACTCCCATACTGTCTCTCACCCCTGTAGTGCCTTGATCTGAGAACCAAGTCGGTATAGGACCTCCTCGATTCTCTCTTCCTGCTCTTTCAGCTCATGGAGCATCTCCTTCAGCTGAGACGTTCCATCCTGCCCAACCATCTGACGTTCAATCTCTAAAAATAGTGAAGGAATATGTGTTTTGCTTTGTGTTTTATTGCTATTATACTACAGCAGCTATACTATACTATACTGTAGCTCAATGTTGATAGTGCTGGACTAGTCCCATCTCAGCCAAAATATCTTCCTCTAAGCATCTGACTCAATGTGGAGACAGGAAGGACTAAAGCCTCACCCTTTCTTTGTTCCTCCAGCTGAAATGTGTGTGCCCGGATCTCAGCCAGCGTCTGCTCGTGGTGTTTACACGCTTCCTGGAACTTGTCTCGATCGGCAAACTGTCTGCCCGGATACATTTCCTTTATCATCATCAGAAGCAGAATATTTTATTGATCCCACATGGGAAACTGTTCGGTTGCTGTTGCGGAGGGTAAAGATTAAAGCTATGATGTAAAGAACAACAATAAAGAAATCTATTAAGTGGAGATTGGTGAATCTTATTGCAAAGACGACACACCCCAAAAGTTATGGAGATGCTCTGACACAGTCGTCTCGCCATCAGTTTTCTGGAACTCGCCCATATTTCCCTGCTTCTAATACATACATTTTGAGGACATTTAAATGTTGATTTGCTCCATAATACTGCCAGGATCCATATCACCCTGTAGGCCAAGACTGGATTCCCACTGAAGCGAAGCAGGGTTGAACCCCGGTAGGTTACATGGATGGGTGACCTCCTGGGGGGGGAAACTAGATTGCTGCTGGAAGAGGTGTTTTCGTGTAGCCAGCAGGGGGCGCTTACCCTGTGGTCCTATACTCTCAAAAACAAAAAAAGCACCATCTTTCAGATGAGACATTGAGTCTCTGTGGTCATTAAAAGTCTCCGAATGTCCTTTGAGAAAGAGTAGAGTTGTGTCCTGGGCAAAGTCGCCCATTGCTCACAATCCCCATATCTAGTGACTGACTTCATCGTTCGGTCTCCTCTCCACCAGTCATCATCCAGGTGGATGCTGTACATTGGCGATGGATGAGGAGATCCCCCCCCCCTCTCTAATCCCTTTGAGTGTCCTTAAAGTCACTATATAAATGTAATAAATAATAATAATATCAGACGCACCATGATGAAGAAATAATAACAGTGCGTGTTATTCACTCATAATGTTATGCCTGATCGGTGTATATCGTCTATATCTAATGACATCATGCGACTCTCTCACTGCTATTTCATATCAACTAAAGAAGTGAAAGTAACACTTATTATGAAACCGACCTCCGAGTGTCTTCTGGTGAGACTTTCTTCAACAGACATCCGGAGCTGATGAAACTGAAAGGAATGGAGCAGCTTTTATTTCTCACATATACATTACACATATTCAGCGTCCCTAGAGTACAGAGGGTCAAAGGCCTTGCTCAAGGACCCCAAGAGTGGCAGCATGGCGAGACCGGTGCTCGAACCTGACCTTCTGATCGGATTCATAAAATGAAATAATATAAAATGTGATATGCTCAACTCATAATTCTTCCTAATAAAGTGAAGAATAAAATTGGGACTTCCAAGAAGAAGAACTCGCACCTCATGAGTGAGCTTGTTAAAAGCCAGGCAGTCGGCCATGCTGGGTTCTCTGTGGGTCTCTCGTCTGTCAGTCTGCCGTAGCACTTTCTCTCTCTGCGCTCTCAACTGCGCATACACACACACACACACACACACACACACTATAAAACAACCAGAATGTTCAACACAGTTCTTAAAAGCAAAAAATCTCAAGTTCTGATGCATTGTGTTTCTTCTCCAACTCTCTTCTGCCTGTCGTTCACCCAAAATAATGGTTTCTTTGCTGCATTTGGAAACCGCAGAGGCCTGACGCTCAGTCTCCTCTGAACAGATGATGTTGAATGCCTTCCACTGGAATACTGAGAAGCGGTTATTTGTGAATAGGTGCTTTCTGGGGTTAGTAATGTGAATAAGCGTATCCGCTGCAGCAGAGGTAGCTCATTGTCCTTTTAAAAACTAGTACTAATAACAATCTTGTGAATTCATATCGCTTTAATTTAATAATTAATCGCATGAAAAATAAAGTTGTTTCATTCATGAAATCACGTTAAAAGAAACTTGAGGACAAAAAATTTTTTTATATATATATATATATATATACATACATACATATACACATACACACACACAGTAAATACTACACCTTGTATCTATTGCTGCTAGTCCATAATACTAAATTATTCACCAGTATTTTTGTATAGACTTTTAGTCTATACATGCAAACCTTATTTATCCCCCCCCCCATATCTCTTTCTCTCTTCTTCTTATGCCAGTTAGAGTTGACCTACACTTTACTGCTAGTTGTATGTATGTATGATGTATGGATGTATGGATGTGTGTGTGTGTGTGTGTGTATCTATATCCCATATAAATGGTGAAATAAACATATATAATACACATTTGGTAACTATGAACCAAATGTTTTTTGATAACGACTTAAAGCTTATTACACTATATAAAATATAATCGATTATATCTAATAGATTCGATTTTCCAACCCATTCATGAAATTAAAAATGATCATTTTCATTCACACGTTATAATCATTATTCATTCATTCATCTTCTAGCGCTTTATCCGATCTTCACTCGGGTCACGGGGAGCCTGTGCCTATCTCAGGCGTCTATGGGCATTAAGGCAGGATATACCCTGGATGGAATGCCAACCCATCGCAGGGCACACATAATCACACTCACACACACATTCATACACTAGGGACAATTTTCCAAGGTGCCAATCAACCTACCGTGCATGTTTTTGGACCGGGGGAAACCGGAGAACCCGGAGAAAAAAACCCTGAGACACGGGGAGAACACGCAAACTCCACACACACATGGCCGAGACGGGAATCGAACCCGGACCCTGGCGGTGTGAGGCGAACGTGCTAACCACTAAGCCACCGTGCCCCTACACGTTATAATGTTCCCATATATTTTTCTTGTCCACTCGATAAGTCACAACAGGTATGAGAGCAATGATTACATTTGTACTATTGCATCAATAATCTACAATCATTAAAGCTTTTAATGAACTTTGTCCTTGAAGGCGGCAATAAAACGATGATATTTACTTACATGAATCAGATCAGGAGTTTTTGACATTGTGGGGCGTAATCCCCGCTGATCCTCCTGATCCACCTTCTCAGGCTTGGGGATTTCCACTCGTCCTCTCCTCAGGACTGTCAGGTCTCCTATTGTACCTCCTATACAGAAGCGGGACTTGTGTTTGTCCAAAAGGCCCAGAGAGCGAAATACCATGTTACAATCACGACATCCGAACTCTCCCAGACGGTCCATTTCTGATGTAAAGAGACTCGCACAGTGTGCTCTTACGGACGTTATTTAAGGGCGGGAGTCACACCACACCTCTTTCAGATTCGCCGCTCCTTTCTCTCCGCTGGTGAAGATCTGTGTGTTGGTTACAGTCACCATGTCGACTTAAACAAAGGACACTGATAAAGACCGCACACACACACACACGCTTCATTCGGCATTAACATGAGAAATGAGCGAGACATTCAGTTCTCATATTATATCACACACTTTTCCTTCCGGCCACATGAAGCTGAATTTTATTTGAAAAAAACACTATTTTGCTAATTATTTTGAAATGGGCAGAAAACCAAAATGCTAGACATATTTGGCAAACTGGTGCAAAATATTTATTACAATTTTATCTTCACAACCCCCCCCCCCACAAAAATCTGCAGCAGGTTTATTTGCGTCGTCTTATAAAGATAAACCCCTCCCTTTCTACGGCACCGTACGACCTGCAAATAACGTTAAACAAAATAATCGCCGTCTTCCAAAACTCACAATTTTTATTCTTATATTTTTTTTTTTTTTTTTTTTTTTTTTTTTTTTTACAATCCACCCTGAATATCAAGGCTGCAGGAACAACATAATGCAAACAAAAGAAGGAAAGGAAAAAAAAAACTATTTAGGTGGGATTTTTTACAGCTGTACCAACATAAAAAAGAAACTTAAATCTGTAATAAAGCCTTTTTTTTAATACCCTATCAGCAAAAACAAGGTACAAAAAAAAAAAAAAAAAAAAAAAAAATATTGGAGATGCATAAATTTCCACCAGCAGTCCCTCATGAAATACAGAACCTTCGCATCTACTTTTTCCATCAGCTGCACGGACAGACGAGGATCTACGAGTAAACGCATTTTGTGAACAGAAGTCAAGAGAAAAGCTCAACACCCTAAATACTCTTTTTTCCCCTTCTAACAAGCCAATTAGAAATCGTTCACTACAAGTAAACGTCTCGTCAGTGGATTCGTGTGCTTTGTAAGGCTGCATTGTCCTCCGATTGTCCGTATTTAATATTTATTTATTTATTTATTTTCCTGCAACCAGAGGTTGCCTTTTAAGATGCTTAACCTCGACATAATGGCTTCGGGAGAACATTTATTTAACGAGCACGGAACAAGAATAACCCCCTTTTTAAATTCTGCAATCAAAAGTGTTCGTTCCCTGCACCCGGACATGTTCATCCCTCCGAAAAAATAAAAAATAAAAAACACATTGGTCAGTGAAGCTTCCCTCTATTACTGCTTTTTCATAAAGATTTCCAAGCTAGGTGAGAATCTCTCGAACCCGAGGCGTCGTTTTTTGATCGCGCCTTCACGGGCGTGCGCAAGTGGCCTTCAAGAAGCAGTGTGAGAACAGTGGAATCAGTACAGTCGGAGTCGAACACATGAGAAGGGCTTGGATCGTAGCTGCCAAACTGTACTACTAAAAAAAAGAATAATACAAATAATAATAATATAAAAAAAAAGAAAGGAAGAAAAAGATAAATTACATTTGGACTTTTAGTGCTTTCTTGCTGGCGTGTATTCATTTCTATGAGGGACTGGGAGCAATGCCGCTGTTAGTGGCTCACAATGATTGTTTCGTCTTAACGCTAATGCTACGAATTGTTTTCGCAAAAAAGGAAAAAAAAATATATATATATTTAGGAAAGGTGTCAAAGCCATTTTATATAACATTCAGATGAAGTCATATTCCAAGTTAAGTCACGGTTATAATTGGTGTTATTATGAGTTAGTTGTTTTTTTTTTCCCCAAAGCAAAAACAGCAAAAAAATAAAATAAAATAAATCTGTTGTGTGTGTGTGTGTGTGTGTGTGCACGTGTTTGTGTGTGTGTGGCTTTAGATAGACATTTCTAGTTTGGGAAGAGAAAAAGGGTAAAAAACAAACAAATAAACAAAAAACAAACATGAACAGGAGAGAAAAGGAAGAAAGAAAAACAATTTGCCCATGACATGTCATTTCAGTGTTCTCGCTCGCTCTCACTGGGATATGACTGATTTCTTTTGTCCATGGAAACAATATATTCGATTGTTTTTTTTCCTTCTTCTCGCTTGAAATGTAAAAGGTATAATGATGTAAGAGGAGACAGAGGAGGAGGGGGGGGGTGAGCGAGAGTGATGGAGGAACAGGACAGAGAGGAGAAGATTTAAAGCCACGTTAGGTGTCCTCGTCATCCGAAGTCTGGCTGCTACTGCTGGTCTCAGACTCGGAGCCTTCATCCAGGCCGGCGTTGGTGGAGTTCCTCCAGGCCAGCAGAGCCACACCACGGGGCTTCAGGAGCACACCGTTTCGCCCTAGCCCGTTCTTCTTCATCTGAACGGAAAAAGCAAGGCGTACATATTGTTTCGCTTTAAAACATGCGTATTAGTGTTGCACGAAAGGTGTAGCAATATTCTGCTTTTCAATATAAACATATGATTGTTCGTTTTTATTAGTATTGGTACTTGTAGTTCCAAGTGTTTGACTATAGGGGGCGGTGCAGATTATTTTTCCTGACTTTCGTGCTGAGGAAAATGTGTAAATAATAAAAAAAAATTACTTTTTTTTCCCCAGGAAACAATGGGTGTTTGTTAATAAATAAAAAACATGTCCATTAATTATATTCCATTATTTCTGCCATGATTTTTTTACCATCTAGGAATCATATCGAAGTCAAAATCTGTGACGACACTACTCTAAACACTAAATGCCCGTTGGGAAGCGTACCTGCTCAGTCTTAGCCTGGAATTCTTTGAGTTCGTCCTCAGTGAGGGGCTGGAAGTCGTCGTTCTCGGGATACTCCTGCCAGCCCATCGATTTAAGCAGCCTACGCAGAGAAGAAAGGAGACATGACTTTGTTAGACCCAGTAGGTATTACTCGGGTGTCTGAAATTAACTTCAAATGCACCCCAACAGCTTCATTCGGACTGTGCTCTTACAAAAGGAGGAGAAACAATCTGGGAAATGCCAATATGAAGGGGGGGGGGGCAAAAATGTATTGCTATAGGATTTCCTGGAGCTGTATTATTTATTTATTTTTTCTAACACAGCTATGTGCTGGTGCTAATTCCTTTTAATATACCGAGCTTCACCAAATCATCCTTATTTTTAATGCTACCAAATTTCCACATTAACAAAAGTACTGCTCTCTGTACAAAGTGCGGACACTTTCAGCATGACTACTGCCAAATTCACCCTAGCCTTTACATGTATGCACTGCTTTATCCGATCTTCCCTCGGGTCACGGGGAGTCTGTGCCTATTTCAGGCGTCTATGGGCATTAATACACAGGCAGGATACACCCTGGATGGAATGCCAACCCATCGCAGGGCACACACACACACACACATTCATACAATAAGGACAATTTTCCAAGGTGCCAATCAACCTACCGTGCATGTTTTTGGACAGGAGGAAACCGGAGAACCGGGAGAAAAACCCCCTGAGGCACGGGGAGAACATGCGCAAACTCCACACACACATGGCCGAGACGGGAATCGAACCCGGACCCTGGCGGTGTGAGGCGAACGTGCTAACCACTAAACCACCGTGCTGCATCTGAAGTTATGATCATCATTTTGTGTGTGTGTGTGTGTGCATGCTGACCTGTGCTCGGCCTCCAGTGAGCTGGATAGGTGCTCGGTGTCTGAGTCACTAAGAGAGTGAGACATGCCATTCTCATGGCCTTCCCCATATTCTTTAGGCTCAGGTGTACTGCTTTCTCCCTGAAATAGACAAAATCAGATATAAGCAATAATTAATCGTACACCATTATGCACATGACTCGTATTATGAAAGGGCTATATATATATATATATATATATATATATATATATATATATATATATATAAAAATTCCTACCTCTGTTGGAGCTCCAGGGCTGTGGCAGCTGCTCACCTCTCCGTTCCTCTCGTCCTTGAGTCCACGCAGGAACTCGCTCTTGCGGTCTGTTCCACGTCGCATCAGCTTCAGCCGGGGAGGAGTGATGTCTATTGGAGGAGTAGTGCTGGAAGGTGGGTGGCTGTGTGTGTGAGAGAGAGAGAGAGAGAGAGAGAATAGGAAAAAAAGAGCATGATGATAATGAACTGTCACAACGCCGCCCCAGTCCTTCCAGTGGATCTCCTTCTCACCTCTTTTGGAGTGCCGTGGGGTGGTGGGTTGACCGGGGTCAGAGGTTTGGTCACAGACACGGGGCTGGTGAAGGCTGAATCCCGACCAGAGAAATGCAAACCCACTTTGGTTTCCCTTCCGTTGGGTTTCCAAGGGCCAGTCTGAAAAACAAGCGAAAATAAGCGCATGTTCACTTCCATGTAAAGAAATACACAAAAATCATAGAACATGTGGTTTTGGCAGATGTTGGCCAAAATCTATCGGATTTGTAATCCAAAATGAAAAGTTCGCTGGCATTCGAGATTTAACTTGTAAATGATGCCGAATTTAAATATTCCTTCACATTGATATACTTTCACTTTGGTTAACAGTCTCTACCTTACACACACACACACACACACACGCACATCATCAAACCATGTCATGCTTGTTATCTTGTAGATCGCTAGCTAAGCCTCTCGAGTAAGTTCAACTTCTCTTGCTTGGACTTTAAATCTATCATTGATAATTAAATGGAGAGCGAGGTTTTAAAAGCAAAAAAGAGAGAGGGGGGGGGTTGGTTCTAAATGTGAAACCTGGCCATTCACCTAAATCTAAGAGCATGACGGTTCTGTTAGATTAATAGTCACACACCTTAGTTGGGGCAGTAGCAGGTTTGGGAACCAGGTTCTTGTAGACACTGGGTCCAGTGACTTTGGAACCATTGGCAGGCAGAGGGCCAGTGCTGGCAAAACCAGCTGAGAACGCTGCACTGGGGTCCTCCTTAGACACTTTCTTAATGACCAGCATCTTAGACACAGCCTGCTTAGCGCTGGGAGGATTCTCTGAAGAACGGAAAGGACAAGTAGTTGCTTACACATAAAGCATTCAACCATGCGTGTATGTGTATATTACATACACATGCACGCATGTATGTGTACATACATACACACACACAATATATATATATATACACATTTTTAATAATTTTGCATCATAGATTAACACTTTTCATGTGTCTAATACTCTAGCATATGCTAGAAGTATATACATTTCTTTCAAAATCTCTCCTTTTAATATAATTATTGATTAATATTTATTGAACTCTGGAAATTATTCTTTAAATATTAATTTCTTGTTTATTTCAATGTTAACTTTTTACTGGTGGTTTTAAGTCTAAAATATGGGACGTGGCTCCTTTAAGAATTCTGTTCCGGTTGCTTTTCCTTATAAACTGGTGATGAGTGTAGGTTATACGGAAACGCATTGCATTCCCAAACGAAAAATGCGCTTCATTGCGTAATACGGATTTGGGAATGCGATGCGCTTCCGTATGGTTCCATACCACTAATATAGTGAGGAGATCATACCTGTTGTGAATGTTCAGCTAGGGGGGCGTAATTGGGGGAAATTTAGGAAGTGTGAGTGGATGCACTGAAGTTTCTTTATTTGTTTGGGGTTTTTGTTTTTGTTCAATATATATATATATATATAAATAAACACAAAGTACATAAGTAATTAAAGATGTCCTTACCCCACACGCCTGCCGGAGTTCCCACAGCGCGAGCCTGACTCACTGGCTTCCCGGTCGTCTCTGGATTCAGGGAGGGCTGCATGGTACAGAGAGAAATCACAGCCAAATATAAATAAATAAATAAACAAATAAATAAAATTGGTAACGCACTATAAAATGGAGCAAAGTAATTCCCGGAAAATACACTCACAAAATCCTCTTCAACAAACTTAAGCTTGTCGTCATTGCGCTCCTCGTCAGAGTAACGGTCCGGAAAGGGGGCGCCTTTGCGAGGATGGAATATGCCGTTGCGCTGCCGATGGCCACCCTGCCTGTCCCTGTCTCCGCTGCGTTTGGCATGGCGCCCATGGTGATGGTGTAGACCCTCTTGACCGCGTAGGGCCCCATGCCAGCTGGGGGTCTCCTTCCAGCCATGTCCGCTACCCAACCCTCCTTGATTGCCCTTAGCGACACCAGAGTCGACAGAATCGTGCCTCAGCAGAGACGGCTGCAGCCACCCATCACCTATGAACGTTCACGACAAGGCAGTGCACTTTGTAGAGGTCGTCCGATTAGGGGGTTTTGATAATTAACCGGTAGCGATATTCACTGGAAAATTTACAAATGTTCATTCCGTGTCGCTGTCTTTACAAGTGCGGCCTCTAGAGGCGAATCACGGAATGCTATTTTTATTTATCCAGGACACTGAGCGAGACACATGCAGCATTATAACTTATTAATTACATCATTATATTTATTCATAATGATATCATTTTGCACATTTTCAGAATTCAGTCATTTTTCTTTTTTTAATTCAGTAACTGTTAAAAAGAATAATCTATCGGAGGATTAATCGCGTATGGATAAAATTGGTTGACCTGTATTCCTTTGGTTGGATGGCTGTGATGAGGACGTGCATGTTTCACCTGATGGAGCACGGAGCAGGTCGTTGTTGAAGAAGCCATCGGAAGAGTTGTGTCTGCGACGACTCACTCCCGGCCGACCGTCTCCACGAGCGCAGTGCTCACCATGTTTCTCAAGAGGGGCTGCAGGGGACTGGGACAAACACCAAACAACACGCATTCGTGACACGCTTGTAATTATGATCCTTTCTGATTGGGTCAAAACTCAAAAACACAGATGCAGGAACTGATGGTGGATGGAAAAACAAAAGGACTGTCTGTAGAAAATGACGCATTCTAGGACATGGTATCATTTGAGATAAGGTAACTGAGCAAGGAGGCTCTTCTGAGTAGTACATCTTATAATATTAAGGGTTTAAACGTGCACGGTTAACGTCCCCGTTGGTGAATTTGCATACGAGCTAGCTCTTTCATTTCCAGTATTTCCATGAATCTTTAGCTGAAAAACAACCCCCCAACAATAAATTTGCATACAAGTACAGTGCGCTCCTCACCTTGGCAGGCTGAGGCGTGGAGAAGTTAAGCCAGGCAGGAACAAAGTCATGCTGCGCCATTTAGGTCCAGTGTCTCCCGTCAGTGGATCGAGGCATGAAACCTCATGGCCTGAACTGTCATAACAGCAAAACAAATCCGCCACGTACACAATCAGACTGAGTAAAAAAACAACAACAACAACAATGATGATGATGATACAAGTCGTGAGCTAAAAAAATGTATATGATGGAAATAAAGAAAAGAAAAAGCAAGCGGCTGATTGCATCCATATTTAGCAATAAACTCTCAGGAAGGTGTCCATGTATACGCCATATGACTGTGTGCATTGAATTCATTAATAGGTCTGAACTAGAACATCGAGAATTTTGCTAGTGCTAATTGCATCGTTATAATATGGTCATAATTATTTTATGACCATATTGAGTCTTCATCCCAATTCTAACTCTCTCCCATCAATCAAACGCTACCAATCTGGAAGGGTCAATTCAGTCACATGCTTCCTCTGTTATCACCCCCCCCCCTCAATTACACCATGCTCTAACGTGTTTTATTCCTCTTATACCAAAGAAAACTGAGAGCAAATGCACTTTTTCTAGCATTTTACACCTGTTTATAGTAACGTTCAATACTTTGGGATGGACATTTCAAATCCCGAAGGTTAACCCTTAAAAGCAACAGCTAACCCTGGCTACAGTGGAACTGGAGACTCCTTCCATTAGCGTGTAAAAGCTTGCATTTGCAGATTCAGAGCCAGTTATTCGTTAGTCAAACAAGAGAGCAGTTTTGTGTGGCTGGGATTTGAACTCGCAACCTTCAGAGCCAATGTCTAATGCTTTATCCACTAAGTTACCACTCTGTGTGCAGAAAGCCTCACTTTCAATATAGCGAATTATTAGGCTGGATGATGCAACATATAATGCGACTTCTGACCAATCAGGACTGAGCCACTGACGGATGTGGAACAAAAGCGTGCAATGCGAAAACTGGTATAAAGAGTGAGTGCGTGGATATAAATAGGTAGAGGAAGAGTGAATGGGTGTTTAGGAAGTGAGAGTGGTTTAGGTAGCTAAATGTATATAATAGATTCATATATTATAGAGTGTTAAATGGAAACACTGTGGTCGCATACCCCAGAGTCGTGAGCTCTGTAGTCCAGTGGCCCTGTGCTTAGCTTTGTCCCTGCACTCGCGTACACCAATCCCACCCGCCCCCCCCCTCACACAGCTTCAGGAGTGCAACTGAACAGCAGCCACGGAACAACAGACGCTCGCAACAAACAAATTCCAGCCTCCAGGATGGTGGTGCGGTGTTTGAAGTGTCCTCGTCTTGGTTGTCCTGACTGTCCCACGTAAAAGTTTAAATGGTTGTAGTGGTCAAGTGGTCTTTTTTTTTTCGATTCTGGTGGAAGTACAAGATGTGGAAATCAAGCCGTGACGCTCAAGTCAATCTCCAGGATAACCCTCACTCCATCTCTTCACAAAAGTGCGTTCCAATCGACATGGAAGGAAAATCCCAGGAGTCAAAAACCAAACCAAAAAAAAAAAAAGAGGGGGGGGGGGAGGGAAAGGGGGAAACAAAAAAAAACAAAAAAAAAAAAAAAAAAAAAAGCGCAGCACTTCGTGCTTGCTATGAAGTTCAGAAACTCCTTTCACAAACTCATGGTAAGCTGAGGATGCGAACACAGAGAAGAAGAAAAGAAAAGGAAAAAAAAAAGAAAAAAAGTGCGTGGGGCTGAACCACACAACGCTTTTGCTGAAGAAAGTCACGAGTCGAATACGTTCACCTCATTAAAACAGCGAGGGTGCGAGATCAAGGCAGAAACAATGGGGGCTGATGCGTCACATCACAAAAGCGGTGCGAGCCTGGTGCTACCGAGTCGTGGGCATCGCTTTAGCTCTCAGCAGCTCGCACTTTGCGCCATATCACATGACAAGAGAGCGAAAGTAAAACTTGACATCATCTTTAGGGGGTTGTGGACCGCTTATCACGTCAGAGAGCCAGAGTACCGCAGACAAAGTACGGGCTGATCCTTCCAAAATTGGTGGATTTTAGAGTTCATCAAATCTGAGAACGCTCCACCGGACAACACCGGAGCCTGCAGTATTTTCCCCCACAGATGCGTTCCTGCGCCAGGTGTCCCGGCGACTCACTGGCGACGTGACCGTGTAAATCCAAACCACGTGAAAAGGTGTAGAATTGTAGTTCCTTTAGAGGGGGGGGGGGTGTGTGGTGTGTGTGCGTTGTTTAGGAAATATCCAGAAGCCTCCTGCGTAGCTTCACTTCTGCAGAAGAAGAAATACAGGTGTCTGAATTTGCTTTGATCAGAAAGACATGCAAAAACAACAACACACGGAGCAAAACTGTATTAGATTTGTTTACTTGTTATCTTGTAATTTGTTATTTTTACCAATAACAGGCTTTCCATTGAAGACAAAATGAAATGCTAATTGTCTACATTAATACTGGAGACTCCTTCCATTAATGTTATTAGGCAAAGATAAAGCAGCATTTGCACACACACACACACACACACACACACACACAAACACATCTCTCTCTCTCGCTCTATATATGTGTGTGTGTAGGTATGTATGTATATATATATATATATATATATATATATATATATATATATATATATATATACACACACACACACACACACACACATTCTCTCTCTCTATTTGACAAGATGTAGTGTAGACTTATAAAGCACAGTACAAACCTTTTAAAAAGTGTGCTATAAATATTTCATTGATAAAGTCTCAAGGCTAACCCGTGAACACATTTTTGATTTTAGAACATTGAATTATGTAAATACACTTACAGAGGAAAAAAAAAAGTTTGTACAAGCGGCAAAGAAAGCAATATATTACAAAAGACACGACAACAACAACAACAACAACAAAATGGGACGCTGTTATAAAAGTAAGATCGGCACAATAAAATCCCAACTTTTTCAAAAGCAGGATTTCATTCATCTTTACTTTCTAGCGCTCCATTCCAGGTATCGAAGCCGCGTTCGCATGGCAACCTATATGACCTACATATAGGAAATTAAACATGACCTACATGAAAACCTATAGGATATTACTAAAGATCTGCACGGATAAAAATCAGACGTGGAACATTTCCCGCCTCGAAGCAATAATCACGTGCGTTCGATGGAGACGCACACAAAAACATCGCAATGAGACCTGCTCCAGCACGATCGAACCGTAGTGAACTTCTTACAAAGTCGACAACGGTTCTCCTAAGGATGTCGATACAGGACACATCATCCGATCCCGGTACCGTATTGAGATTGGACGAAGAAGATAGAATAAGTAGTAGTAGTCGTGGTGGTGGTGGTATTGAAGTGTGATCCCTGGTGTAAAGCTTACACAACGGTAACATGAAACTATAAAAAACAAAACACAACAACAACGTTATCTTAATAACATCATTCATCTGCACTGATTAACAAACCCTGCAACCAGCAGATACCCGAGGCAGTGTTTTAACCACCGGGAGGGTCATTTTTCTGTCATAAAAACACACATGGATGTATTTTAGACATTATAAAAACACACACAATGACATGATTACAAGGGTCCTAAAATCTTGACTACACAAAAACTAATATGGAGAGAAAACAACCACTTAATAGGCTGTTTGTGTGCATTTTAACAAATATAAACAAACAAAACAAACACATAGTGAAAAGTACTGAGAGGTACAAGGAGAGACATGACTAGCTGTGAGCTAGCTTAGAGGAACTTGAACATTGTGCTAAGCTAGCTAATGATGCTAAGCTTCAGTCAAAAATGGAGTTGCGGAGCAAAAATATATATGTAATTATAAATGCTGTAAGATACTGTTTAAAACAACAACAACAACAACAACAGAGTGATAAACGGGTTGGAGGAATTAGCGAGCTAGCTTAGCGCCGTGACGTTAGGCCGTCTCAGAGTGCACTTCCTAGCATGCTAATGCTAACTGCTGTAATAAAGCACGCGTCACTCCTCGGAAAGGAATCGACGCGAAATGTTGTGTGTTTGTTGATTTTTTTACAGGGTGTGTAGACGTTCGATGCCCCGTGTGTGTAAGGTGTTGTGTTTAGCTTCGGTGCTAGCACGGCGAATATGCTAGCGAGTTAGCAAGTCGGTCAAAAATACAAACTGTTGCAAAATGGCTCCGTTGTGTGAGCAGCGCAACCTCGACCCGGGACCTGCACGGCTGCACACACACACGGCACACACACACACACACACACACCCACACACACACACACACACACACACACACACACACACACACACACACACACACACACACACACACACACACACACACACACACACACACACTCGAGCTACCTCCGCGTCCGCCGTCCAGACGAATTTAGTTCCACTTCGCTCACAGACGTGCTCGCTCTCAACCGCTGGGTTTCATCCGCCGCCTGCGCGTCTTCTCTACTGTTTGTGTTTGGAAGCGACTCTCTCTCTCTCTCTCTCTCTCTCTCTCTCTCTCACACACACACACACACACACACAATCTCTCTCTCTCTGCTCACACACGGACACACACTCTCCGTCTGCTGCTCCTGTAGACCTGCTAATCGATCACGGAGCGCACGACCGCGTCAAAAAACACAAACACACACACACACACACACACACACACGGTGAGACAGTTGACACACGCACACACGGGTCCCCAAACCATCCCAAGAATTTTTTTAAATGCAGCATCCGAAACCATCGAATGAGTGATGCTGCTAACGATTATTTTATTCGGCGGCGATTTATTCTGCCGATTAATCGAGTAATCGGATTTTTTTCTCTCTTTATTAAAGAGAAATATAACATGAGAGAGAGAGAGAGAGAGAGAAAAGTCTCTTCAAATGAACATCTAGTTTTTTTTCCCGGATTTATGACAAATCTGAAATTGCGTAAACAAACAAACACACACACACACACACACACACATCACACACTATATATATATATATATATATATATATATATATATATATATATATATATATATTCATTTCATTCATTCATTTTCTACTGCTATATCCGATCTTCCCTCGGGTCACGGGGAGTCTGTGTCTATGGGTCTGTGTCTGTGTCTATCTCAGGTGTCTATGGGCATTAAGGCAGGATACACCCTGGATGGAATGCCAACCCATCACAGGACACACACACACACACACACACACACACACACACACACACACACCTTCATACATTAGGGGCAATTTTCCAAGGTGCCAATCAACCTACTGTGCATGTTTTTGAACCCGGAGAAAAACCCCCCTGAGGCACGGGGAGAACATGCAAACTCCACACACATATGGCCGAGACGGGAATCAAACCCAGACCCTGGAGGTGTGAGGCGCAAACCTGCTAACCACTAAGCCACCGTGCCCCTTTATATATATATATATATATATATATATATATATATATATATATATATATATATATATATATATATATATATTGTGTATTTTAGAATAGAATAGCCTTTGTTTGTCATATATACATTATAGCACAGTGAAATTCTTTCTTCACATATCCCAGCTTGTGTTTTTTGTCTGTTTGTTTTTGTTTTTGTTTTTGTTTAGCTGGGGCCAGAGGACGGGGTCAGCCATGAAACAGCGTATCGTTTATATATTTTTGCTTTGTTTAATTGCCACGATCACAAAGACCATTTCCACTATTTTTTTGTTCACCTCATTGTTGTGTTTATACACTGTGTTGAGCCATCAACCCTCTTTTAGTCTTTCTAGGAGCCGCAGTGTTGAGGAAACATAATGGTGCTCTTACACTGTTTCTAGTGAGTACACTGTGTGTGTGTGTGTGTGTGTGTGTGTGTGTGTGTGTGATAAGTCCTTCTGAAGTTACAATCACCTCTTATTTGGGATTGACATGAAGAGACAGATTGTTGTCCTTGCACCAGACATCACGCTGTCTCACGTCCTCTATGTGAACAGTCATGGAAATGACATGTCCTCTGTGAGGTTTGGTGACATGTGTTAGGGTTAGAGTGTGAACAGCAGTGAGGTTCTGGGTGGATTGGGGGTTATGGATTGAGATGCTGCTTCGGAAGTCTGTATCCCCAGCTAAAGATTTTAGTCTGAGTGAGCGGAGTTTGTGACTCAGGGGTTGATGAATATCATTTTCACTTAAGTTTCCTGGTTGATCATATGGAGCCAAAAACACCCGAGGTGTGGAAAATGTATGGGCCAATATTGGTGATGAGATGGACACAATCTGAGATGTGAGATGATGTGGAGCACGTCTTTGAAAATTCCAGAGATCAGATGGACCCCTGAAGACACAGGAAGATATTAAGGACATATATATATATATATATATATATATATATATATATATCTATATATATAGTGGGGCATGGTGGCTTAGTGGTTAGCACATTCACCATTCACCTCACACCACACACCGCCAGGGTCCAGGGTTCGATTCCCGTCTCGGCCATGTGTGTGTGGAGTTTGTGCATGTTCTCCCCAGTGCCTCAGGGGGTTTTTCTCCGGGTTCTCCAGTTTCTTTTTCTTTCTTCCCGGATCCAAAAACATGCACGGATAGGTTGATTGGCACCTTTGGAAAATTGTCCCTAGTGTGTTAATGAATGTGTGTGTGTGTGTGTGGGCCGTTGCTGTGTGATGGGTTGGCATTCCATCCAGGGTGTATCCTGCCTTAATGCCCATAGACGCCTGAGATAGGCACAGGCTCCCCGTGACCCGAGGGAAGATTGGATAAAGCGGTAGAAGATGAATATATATATATATATATATATATATATATATATATATATATATATATATATATATATATATATATATATATATATGATGTCATGGTCAAAATATAAGACATCTACCTCGCTATTGGATGCTTCAAGGCAAATCTGTTGATTTTATTCTATTGCATATTAAATTATACTCTTTTTTTCAGAGAACTCAGCTTATTACAAATGCTTTATGCAAGAATAAATTAGATCAAACTACAAATAGCATCTGATGATGAATACATAATGCTCATACCAGATGTTTTTCTTTTTAAACATAACATTTCCAGAAGATCCATAAAGTTACTGAGCGGCCTCAAGGATGGATTTGGACTGAATTTAATACAAACAGTCTGCTACAGTGGTTTAGGAGCTGCATGGATGCATTTTAATGCAATTATCCTCATCCCAGGTCTCTGTAGAGCTGCTTTGGGAGAATCTCCATTATGAAGTGCTAATCAAATTGAATTCAATTACTGGATATTTGATATTGGTAATGACATTTGGATGGATGGATTACATTTTTATATATAAATGTTATACTAAATAGTATAATTTGGTGTTTGGGAGGGGCACGGTGGTTTAGTGGTTAGCACGTTCGCCTCACACTTCCAGGGTCCGGGTTCGATTCCCGTCTCGGCCACGTGTGTGTGGAGTTTGTGCATGTTCTCCCTGTGCCTCAGGGGGTTTTTCTCTGGGTTCTCCGGTTTCCTCCCCGGTCCAAAAACATGCACGGTAGGTTGATTGGCACCTTGGAAAATTGTCCCTAGTGTATGAATGTGTGTGTGTGTGTGTGTCCTGTGATGAGTTGGCATTCCATCCATGGTGTATCCTGCATTAATGCCCATAGACACTTGAAATAGGCACAGACTCCCCGTGACCCGAGATCGGATATAGCGGTAGAAGATGAATGATGTATTTATTTTTTTTTCATTTTCCTTGAGGACTCTTATTATATAAAATGATTCTCCATGTTGCTTTCTCCGCATGGGCTGCAGAATTACAGGGTAAGCTCTAAAACAACATTTTGTTTGGACGTTTTTATAAATAAATAGTAATTTTATATATATAAATTGTGACATTTTAGTTATCCAGGTAGCTTACTGTATGTTCATGTTTCTAGCTCTGGTGTGTGTGTGTGTGTGTGTGTGTGTGTGTGTGTGTGTGTGTGTGTGTGTGTGTCGTGCGACCTTGCATAGCACCTGGAAAAATAAAAAATAATGTATTATGTATTATATCTTCAAATTGTACATTTTGCAGGCAAAATGACATTAGTTCATATAGGACGCCGCCTGAGTACCAGTGTCTGGGTGAGTAACATTGGCCATTCTACTGCTGTAACTCAAATGAGTCATTTATTGTATGATAAATATTTATATATCAAATTTACACTGTTTCTACTTGGTTAGAAGGACAATAATATCATTTTCGATCTACCATGTCAGTGTCAAGAGCAATTTTTAAAATGTATTATTATTATTATTATTATTATTATTATTTGGCGCACGGTGGTTTAGTGGTGAGCACGTTCGCCTCACACACACCGCCAGGGTCCGTCGGGTTCGATTCCCTGTCTCGGCCATGTGTGTGTGTGGAGTTTGTGCATGTTCTCCCCGTGCCTCAAGGGGTCTTTCTCCGGGTTCTCCGGTTTCCTCCCCGGGCCAAAAACATGCACGGTAGGTTGATTGGCACCTTGGCACCTGCGATTGGCACAGAATCCCCGTGTCCCGAAGGAAGATCGGATAAAGCGGTAGAAGATGAATGAATTATTATTCATTCATTCATTCATCTTCTACCGCTATATCCGATCTTCCCTCGGGTCACGGGGAGTCTGTGCCTATCTCAGGCGTCTATGGGCATTAAGGCAGGATACACCCTGGATGGAATGCCAACCCATCACAGGACACACACACACACACACACACACACACACACATTCATACACTAGGGACAATTTTTCCAATGTGCCAATCAACCTACCTGCATGTTTTTGGACCTGGAGGAAACCTGAGAACCCGGGGGAAAACCCCTTGAGGCACGTGGAGAACATGCTCCACACACACACACATATGGCCGAGACGGGAATCGAACCTGGACCCTGGCGGTGTGAGGCGAAAGTGTTAGCACTAAGCACTAAGCCACCGTGCCCTATTATTATTATTATTATTATTATTATTATTATTATTATTTATCAGTAGTACCAAATCCAAAAATGTTCAGGGCTACAGTGTCAAGCAAGAAATAATATGACAGAATATTAGAAATGACTCTTGGTAATGTGCGTCTGTCTTCTGAACAGTGCGGGAAGTGGACCGGACTTCAGACCGTATCCAGAAGATTTGTCTTCTCCAAACTCCAGACCTCTCCATCTCTCACAAAGCCCCGGAGTTGCCCTCTGCCTCCTAGATACGTCTCGGGTTTTCTCCTCCCATCCGAGTCGGTTCATTCTTCATCGCACAGACTGAAGAAACGGCAGCCGGATGAACCTCCTCCGCGGGAACTCGACTTGCTTCGTTATGACATGAAGGCCCTAAAGAGCGCTCCCAAACCAGCATTGTATCTGGGACTTTCCGGACTTGTGCCGTTTGTATCTGCTCCGTTCCTCATGGCCGTCACTGAGACGTACATTCCTGAATTAGCTTTTGCCCAAGTCGTGTACGGAGCTACGATTGTTTCCTTTCTCGGCGGCGCTCGTTGGGGATTCGCTTTACCCGAGGGCAGCCCAGCAAAACCCGACTGGCTAAACCTTGCCAACAGTGTGGTCCCGTCTTTAATAGCATGGGCCGCTCTACTGGTTAGTCACAATATCATTCAGTCAGGCATGCTGGTCGTTATGGGGTTGGGAATATCGCTGCATTATGACTTGGCTCTTTTACCCACATATCCCAGCTGGTTCAAGGCTCTGAGGACTATCCTCACTGCAGTAGCTTTCTTATCATTACTGGCCACTTTGGCCCTTAAAGCATTCTATCCAGAGAAGAGCTATTTGACCCGGGAGTGATTTATTATATATATATATATATATATATATATATATATATATATATATATATATATATATATATATATATATATATATATATATATATATATATATATATATATATATATATATATATATATATATATATATATATCTATATATATATATAAATGTCAATTCAGCTCATAATATAAGAAATATAGACATTACAGGGCAAACACAAATGTACTATTACACAATCATTGTGGAGTTAAGATCTAAAGGACAAGACTGGCTTTATTTGGATCAACCTTTATTTACTTATATACACACAATTAACGGCATATTAACGATCATATACTTGTTTCTCAACATACGATTGTGTTTACAGTTTCCCAGGGCGAATAAAAGCAAGCAATATTTGACGAATTTCAACATTTATTCGATATATTTCCCTTTGTAATTTGTAATTCAAATATATATTGTGGAATGCGTGACTCTTTATTTTAGTGGATGAATAAAAGGGAATAAAGGCCTCTAATTGTTTTCGTTGTATGCAGATATTTGGTGTTATTGCATTAGTATTCCGTATAACTACACATCATAATTGAATCTGAGGATGATCAGACGTATCGCTGATGCTATTGCATGATGGGTGATTATCGGCCTGGCTTTTTCAGCAGTCAGGACGCTGTAAATCCTGATCAAATCTCTACATCCAATTACTTGCAGGCACTTATTATTATTATTATTATTATTATTATTATTATACCCAAGGGGGGCATGGTGGTTTAGTGGTTAGCACGTTCGTCTCACACCGCCAGGGTCCGGGTTCGATTCCCGTCTCGGCCATGTGTGTGTGTGGAGTTTGTGCATGTTCTCCCCGTGCCTCAGGGGGTTTTTCTCCGGGTTCTCCGGTTTCCTCCCCCGGTCCAAAAACACGCATGGTAGGTTGATTTGCACCTTGGAAAATTGTCCCTAGTGTATGAATGTGTGTGTGAATGTGTGTGTGTGTGTCCTGCGATGGTTTGGCATTCCATCCAGGGTGTATCCTGCCTTAATGCCCATAGACGCCTGAGATAGACACAGACTCCCCGTGACCCGAGGGAAGATCGGATAAAGCGGTAGAAGATGAATGAATGAATGAATGAATTATTATTATTATACTCATCTCCATCCTTTCCACCATACAGCTTGCCATAAATTTTCCTATGCTTTTTTTCTTTTTATTTCTTACTTTTCTTTATCAGCCCAGAGCACCTGCTCATGATTGATTGATTGAATGAATGACGGTTCCTGTGTTGTGTATATTTGTGTCCGAGTTTTCAGGGCATTTCTATAGACTGTAGTTTTTGTTGTTTTTCTTACTTGCTGTTCAATCACATGCGGTGGATTTTTCCCCCTCGCTTTTTATTCATTCAGAAAGAGGAGAGACTGGTGAGGGGTGATCATTTACATAACTGCTATAATGTAAGTGATAACAGAAAGTAACTCAAGTAAATTCTAGAACATTGCGTTACTATAATCATAAAAAAAATCATATTAATTGATTAAACATTGAATTTGTTGCCAGAGTGCATGAAGACACCTGTTCTGTTATAGTTAAACACAGTATTCCTTGTTTACTGACCTTGTTGTGCAGTAATACAATGCAAAAAAAAAACATTGTTTGAAAACACACACTGCCAGTTTTTTTGCATGTATTTTGACAACATTGTGCGTTTTTTCTTCATGCTGGGTTTCCATGTGCCTTATGTATAAGAAAATGTATAATATAGACTGAATACAAAGACATTTAGCTGAAAAATACTATATAATATATAAAAATGTATGTAGGCTATTTTTTATCATTTGTTTTCTGTAAATAAAATGAATCCACGAATTACATACAAGAAAAAAATAATAAATAAATCGAGTGAAAACAACAGACATTATATACGTGTCCTGTAGATGGCAGCAGAGGAACATCCACATGCTAAGCATTTCCACGTGCTCAAATACTATGCGGCCGAACTGATCCAGGGTCAGAGCTGTCGCGTTCATTAGTGCATCAATGGGCGTGTTCGTCGGTATGTATTCTGATCCCAGATCAGACGTACATTAATTCGTACATCACCAGGTGGACTATTTTAGACTGAAGTTTGGTCTCAGGTAGGCTGATCTCAGATCAGCTGTAGTGTTCCTTAGTGTATCACCAGGCAAACCCGTTTTAAGGCAGATTGATTCCTGATCAGGGCTTATAGAGTTTATTAGGCGGGGTGGTACTCAGATCCCAGATCAGCGTTCGTTTGTTAGGGCGGGCTCGTACTCAGGCAGGACTGATCCTAGATCAGTGACCGTTCGTAGGAGGCGCGGAGGAAACTCGTGATCCCTGCGGGGATTAAAACCTGCCGTCATTCCCGCGGTGTGTTTATTCCGGATGTGCGCGGCGTGAGGCTGGGAGGCGGCGCGCATATACGTGTGTGTGTGTGTATATGTATGAATGAGTGTATATAAAAGACTGCTGATCTGAGAACAGCGCTTTTGTTTGGTTGCAATTGAAGTGAGACACCGAGCAGCCGGTTTGTGTGGGGGTTTTATTAACTGGCTTATTATCAACTGCTGGTGTGGAGACGCGCGGAAAACAAACCGGAGAAACAACCAGGATGATTTTTTTTAGCGAAAAGGAGTGAAAAAACAAACAAACAAACATTAAAATAATAAAACAAAATAAAATAGTATGGAGAGTGCAGAGGAGTTGGGCATTAGCCTGAAGGCTAGCTTCTTCACAGAGACGCGGGAACATTGAACAACCTCCTGCGTCTTTATTAGCCTGTTAGCACACTTCCAAACACAGGACCGGCGACCTGTGTACAGATATAAAGTAAGCCTTATTTTTTCTTATTTATTTATATATTTATT
>JACRUU010000016.1:15281176-15298676 GCA_030449085.1 Kryptopterus vitreolus
GCGGTGGACTTGTGAAATCAAGCCTGTACTGCTTTCTCCAGCCATGAGTCACAAAGGGAAGAGTTCACGTGGGGTTTCTTGCCAAGATTCGTGCAGACAATCACCGTTTTCTTTTCCCCGAGTCCAGCGAGCCTCGAGGCACTCTCTGTGTTCTTCGACGCAGACATCAGTGCTCATAAAGAACCATGACCTGATAAGATCTGGCAAAAACATCTTAGGAAATTATTGAAAACGTCAGTCATTTTCACTCTCATGCAGGACTTCTTTTATGGAAAACTTTTCGTTCTGAGTGCGTTACGTGCAGGATTTTCAATGTTTAATGAGATTTCTTGCGTAAATATAATAAGATAAAGCTTGACAAAGTTGCATGCCATTGGACCTGTATAAGAAATGGTTTGTGATTTGTAAATACTTTATTTACTTTAAATGAGGAAATCAAACTTTTTTTATCCGCTTTGTATTTTATTTAACCCCAATTTAATTTGCCACTTGCATTCCTGCCGGCAAATGTTTAACATTTGAGGAGCCGTTCTATGAAATGTACTCCTGAAAAATAATGAAAAAAAACATTAATTTTAATGTTGCCATTGTGCAATAAAAAATCCAATGTAAGCAAATTTGTTGTATCAATGGAAATTCCTATATGTTATCTTTTATTTAAGAAGGCAGTATTGGTAAACAATTTCCATTTCATCACCCAGATGTGTGAAATCAATAGGAATATACGTAAAATATATTTATTAGCATGTCACTCCTTTTTTTTTTTACAGGTATTTGAAATTGTATTTGTTTATTTATTTATAATTCTTTTTATTAAACAAAATATTGTACAACTGATTAAAATCCGAAAGTAAAAAAAAAACAGGTAAACAGTCATGAAAAGTGACGTTATGTATGTAAAAGATTTCATATATGTATTACATGACATTTTGGCTGTTTAGCTGACATCAAACAATTTGACCCTTTTTTTTTTTTTTCTTTTCAACTCGTTATTAAGTTCAGACATAGTTTTGCATGTGTGCATTGCCATGTGCATGCAAAAAACAAACAAAAACAAAAATCATTATTAAATTAATCATTGCTTCATAACTGTGACACTAACAATGCAATCATTAATGACGCAACCAAATGTGTATAAAGTCTACATTTTTATCGATTGGATTTCTGCCTGCGTTTCTCTGCACCGGCTGGATGCCTCTTTGCTATTACATCCGGCCCGAGGCTGACGTTATCCCCGATACATCTGGCCTACTCAGAGATACACTTAGCACGGGCATGTCAGGAGTGTGTATGAAGAATGCTACATGCATCAACCTGTGTGAATTAATCATAGAAAGGATTTTATTTCTGGGGTTTTTTCGTATCACTAAATTCCATAGTATTTAGAACCCGGGTGCCCTAAATTTATTATTTTATTTTTATTTATTTTTTTATAAAGTTAAGAGTGGAAATATCGCGTGAAGGAAATGGCAGTAGTCGTGTCATCTGAACTTTCCCATCTTGGAGACTTGGCAGCCAGGTGCATGAATGTCAGAGCTGACAAACATCCTGTCGTTCTTTTGTTTTCCTCCCGCAATCGAAGGTCTTTTCACTTGTGCAGGTAGCTCCACGCTGGTACACTCATGCACGCACACACACACACGCTATGATCATGTTGTGTTGTGTGTGTGTGTGTGTGTGTATATGGTGAAAATTGCTCTTGTACACTTTGAGGCTTTAGTCTCCTTGCTTTATTGCATCGCCGATTTGATTGCTTGCTTTAGAATGGATCCAATTGCTCAAATAAATAAATAAATAAATAAACAAACAAACAAATAAGAGAATATGAACATATAATACAATAAATACATATAAAAATATAACATGCATTAAATAAATAACTCTTTAGTAGTAACCTCATGTAAAGGAGCATTTCAACTGGCTGTGACAAACGTTTGCTGATTCAGCTCAGTGCACACTCGCCTCTTGGGTAGGATTCGATTTTACTGTGCTTCATGTATATAAAGCTGTCCTTCAACAATGTTTTTATTTATTTATTTTTTAAAAAAAATAAATTTTTAAAAACTTATCACAAACAAAAAAGTGCTGCGAATTTATTTTATTTTTTAAATAATACACATGCTCGACTGCTTCAGTCTGATTGTGTAGTAGTTCTGGCTGAACAATACATAAATGACAATTTTATTATTTCTATAGGCGCAGCACACACACACACACACACACACACACACACACACACACACACACACACACACACATAGTGAATTGTAAATTCTCCAGCTAGCTCCAGTCTACTGGTGGCTACTTTTTTTTTTCTCCCCCCTAACCCTAACCCTATTTCCCCCCCCCCCCCACCCCCCCCCCCCGCCTTTCTTCCTTTGGGACATTTATTGAGCGTTTATGGAAGACGCCTCGGTTGTATATTCTTTTAAAAGTCACAGTACAATGTGAAGTTCTCCTGCCCAGAAAAAAACCCCCAAACAAACTTCTGCTAGATGAGTAGATATGAGATGTGTTCACCCTGAACACTGAAAACAAAAGAACCCATAAATCACGAGGCTCGTCATAATATTAATCATTTGCAGCGCCGTCCTCATTTAAATTCTCCCACTGTTTCGAGGGACACGTAATTAAAAGCACCAGTGGTTCTGTGCATTACGATGATAAATTCCCATAGATTAGACCCAACCCCCACCCTGTCTTACTATAAATGTGTTTTAAAACACAGTGCACAAGTGACTGACTAAAGATTGACCAATTATACTGGTCTACTAAGAGAAGTGTGGCGTAATGGATGCATGACCGGATAATACACCAAAGAGGCATGGTGAAAGTTTATTAAAGCTGCTAAATTAAAAATAACACGGGCGTCGTCATACATAATGGTTTCCAGTGAAGGATAGGGGGACACACTCTCTCTCTCACTCACTCTCTCTCTCTCTCTCTCCTTTTGTTTTGACATTCAGCATTATGATTATGTAGAACAGGTTTAACACTGCGCAAATTCCAACATTTATTGCTTGTCGCACTGCATGAGATAATCCCAGCTCAACTAAATAAACTTGTGGAAAAGAAAATCCCGTGGAAGCAAAACTGCCTACACTGTAAATCCGGCTTAATGCCGTATAGTATGTTGTATTAGGAAAGTGACTGTGTGTGTTTGTGTGTGTGTGTGTGTGTGTGAGAAGCGGTTTAATGATTAAAAAAAAAACGCAATTTAAAAAAAAAAATTATATTTACACTGATGTTATGTACTTTAATACATCTATTTATATATTGTGCATGTTAAAATATATAGGAATTATTTAAACTTCTAGCTCTTAATTAGAATAGTTTGTTTATTTTAATATATTTTTTTATGTGTCTTTTTGTTTTGTATATTATAGTGCTTTTGTCCCAAAGCAGCTTTTAAGCGCTTTATTAATTAATTGCTAATTTTAGTTTGTTTATTCGTCCTGATTGTATTGATGGTGGCATGGAGAAAAAAATGACCCGTTTGTCCTGTAATATTCACGGTATAATATCGATGTCTTTGTGTTTTACGTGTTTATTTTCCAAAAGTGCCTATAAATACACAAGTCTCGCAAACGATTCATTTCAGGTGACGAAAACGGCACAAGACGCGATGCACACTAAGCAAATATTTTCCCGCTGAACATTTTTCTTTAATTCACGTTTCCCCTCTCCATCCCCAGACTCTCACAATTCTCCTTCTGTTCCTATAAATCTGCCCTCACTTCAAGCCAAACTAATAACGGATTGTATTTTATTCAGTCCTCAGGGTGATGGATGGACGTCATCATGGGCTGCTTCTACTCGTATCCTGTCTTTAGCAAATCCTTAAGGTGTGCCCCCCCCCCCCTTCCTCTCATCTCTCGCTCCTTGAATGTGTCCATGTTCTACATGACTTCAGTGCAGCTGCTTTCGCTGTGCTTTTGGGAACGGGAAAGCGTCCAGCTCTCTTACCTCATCGCTTTAGCATGTGATTATTTATTTATTTATTTATTTTTGCCTCCTCTCATCATCTGGAGACTCGAATGCATCTGGAACGAAACAAATTATTCATTTAGTGGAGATTATTAAGTAGTTCCTGGAACAGACTTGGTGTTATTTATTGATGTTCATTTGATGATTAATCTCGTTCATTGATTTAAAAAGTCGTCAGTCGTTTTAAAGAATCCAGATGTAGATTGTTTTAAGGAACAAGCCACCGGTGGCAATGACGAGAGATTGCATTGAGTTGAGGGAGAAACTTTGTGAAGGACCAGAATTCAAAGTAAAGTAGTCTTCTGCTGGAATTGTACTTTAATTTGAAATTGCAGAAAATACATTAGGCATTTTAAAAATGTAAGTTAGAGTGTGTGTGTGTGTGTGTGTGTGTGTGTGTGTGTGTGTGTGTAAATGATGATGTAGATGGATGATGGATAGATAGATGTGATGGATGGTATATGGTATATATATGGATGGATAGCTGGGGATGGATAGATGATGGATAGATAGATAGATAGATGTGTGTGTATGTATATGTGTATATATATTAGATGGAGAGATGATGAGATGTCCCATCTGGGTGATTGATGGTATAATCGCTCGCTCGCTAGCTCGCTATGCTCGATGATGCTATATAGCGATATGATAGATATCGCTCGACTCGCTAGATGCTCGCTAGATAGCTCGGTGTGTATGTGTATATGATATATCGAGGTGCGGGATGGCTAGGGGGTGTGTGTGTGTCTGTCTGTGTGATGTATCTCTGCTCTCTATATCTCTCTCTCTCTCTCCCTCTCTCTCTCTATCGCTCTCTCTATCTATCTATATCTATATCTCTCTCTTCATCTCTATCTAGTGTGTGTGTGTGTGTCTGTGTCTCCTCTCTCTCTCTCTCTCTCTCTCTCTCTCTCTCTCTCTATATCATATCTCTACTCTCTGTATCTCTCCTCATCTTTGTCTCTATGTCTGTCGATATATATAGCGCTGGATAGATATGTCCTGGCGATGTGTGTGTGTCTGTGTCTGATATGTCTCTCTCTGATGGATATATCTCTCTCTCTATTGGGTGTGGATCTCTCAGATCTATCGCGAGTGTTTGTATATGTGTGATAGTGCTGATATATATATATCTCATATATATCTATCATATCTCTCGCCTATATATAGATCTATGACGTGTGTGTGTGTATATATCTGGTGGATGTATTGTGTGTGTCGCTGTAGCGTATCTATCTCTATGGATATATATATATATATCTATATATATCTATATCTCTATATCTCTATCTCTCTGTGTGTATGCTATATCTATCTCTGTGTGTGTGTCTATATATATATATATATATGCGTGTGTGTATATGATATATAGATATCTTATATATATATAGATATATATATATATATATATATGCTATATATATAGATATGGATGAATTGATCTATATCCTACATGTGTGATGTGAGAGATCTGTATAGTATATATAGAGGGGATGGATGGCGGGAGTGGGTATGGTCATATTATGTGATGGTATACACGTGGACACAGGCATGTGTGTATGTGATAGATCTGTGTGGTCTTATATAGTATATATATATATATATAATATATAAAAATATATATAATAATCTATATATATAGCTACTGTGGTATATAGTATATTTAGGCTATATCTATATATAGCTATATATATATATATATATGATATAGAGTATCTAATAGTATATATATATATATGTGATATATAGTCGCATCCGATATATATATATATATATATATCATATATATATATATCTAATATAGGGATATAGAGATACAGAGAGACGGAGATATATGGATGGATATAGAATGGATGGATGGATGGATGGATGGAATGGTAGAAATATCATATATCTATAGATATATATAGATATATATATATATATATATATATATATCAGATATGGATGGATATATATATATATATAGATATATATATATATATCACATTTATAGATGAGTGAGGAGAGAGGGGGGGGTGGATAGGATATGGTAATAGCCTTATAGATCGGGAGAGAGATGGGATGGGGGGGTGTGTATATAGATATAGAGATAGTATATATAGAGAGATAGATGGATGGATATGATATGTATGGATGTATAGATGGATGGATGGATGGATGGATGGATTCTAGTAGTTGTACTTACTTTCTCCCCATTTATTGTTCTGTCCGGGTGTTTGAGGGATAAGTGTGATTTTGTTCTGCATTTCAGTTACAGAAGGTTAATGCAGGTCAAAAATCATTTACATATAATGATATAGCGCAGTCAAAACTAACTCTTCTACTCGTCGTAATTTGGACGCCAATTTTACAGCTTGCATTTGGAATCCGGCACAAATGCTTTCAGGTTTCACAAGCATAATGTTTGACTTTACCTTAGAGCTCCTTCTAATAATAGCGAAAATCTTATTACATTTTTATTTTCAAAAGGATCTTTATCTTTGTATGTAGCAGCAGGAAAGCCATTAAACCAATTTCCACACTTCTTTTTTTTTTTTTTCTCTGGTCCCTTTCTCCGCCGCTTTTCAAACGCTTATAAATGCTAATCTGCGCTCCATTGTGGTTCAGGTTCAGCTGGCAGGTTCAGCCTGTCATTCTTCACCCGACCTCAGCTGATGAGAAGTGAGGTGGGACGCTTAATGAAAGTGAATCTCCTGCTATTGTCAGAGATGCAGATTGATGGGGAGCGAAATCCTTCACCGGGAAGCCTTTTCTTTCTGTCCGTCAATCATGGTCGGATCTTATTAAAAACAGGGAAAAACAGGGGGGTGGGTGTTCATGTGCACGAAATTCCCTTTTCCGGAAATTAAATCGGAAGATGCTCACGATGTTGGCTTTGAACGAGTCAATAACGTGACTCGGACAAACGAGGAGAGTCTAAGAGTGATTCGTTCCTTTTCTTTGAGGATTTTTCGTTCCCGTTTCAGTAGTTCACCTCTCGACATGTCGTTTGTAATCATGTGACTCTCATAGACGCTGTGCAGTGCATTCGACAGGAATCTTCATATAACGAGTCCTCTGGACCGAGTCACTTTTGTCAAATGACTCCCACATTCACTTTGAAGGTGATTTAAAGGAACTACACTTTTTTTTTCCCCTCCTTCTTTTGGATTCTCCCGTTAAGGGGCGACACAGTGGAGGCTCTTTTATAGTGGGGCACAGTGGGGCGGCATCTTTTATAGCTATTACATACTTTAAAGAAAAAATTACATCTGCTCTGCTGTTTTCATTGTCTTTAAAAGTCCTTTTCTTGTTTTTTAAATAAAACATTGCACTAAGTTAAATTACCCAGTCGTACCTTTTTGTAGCACGAATGTCTCGGCTCAGAAGAGAGAGAGAGAGGGGGGGGATGAGGTTTAATGAATCCATTATTCACAATGGACAGAGTCGCAGGGTATTTCTCCGTCATCCCCCGTCTCTGAACTTTGTGTTTTAATTAGCTCGGTAAAAGGGCTTCGCTGGGGGCCACATGAGTGAATTCCTGCTGGTGAGAATGACCTCTGTAGAGTTCTCCACCTTCCCTCACACACCGTGTTAATAACCTGCGAACATCATTCATGTAGAGTAGGTGGTTTGTTGGTTTTCTTCTTAAATGGCTACTTTTTCATTCTTAATAATAATAATAAAAAAAAAGATATTTTAAAGTGCTGAGACGGTTCTTTCTCAGGGATCACTCGTTTCTTCTGAGATCCGGACAAGCTCAGCTGTCTGAATATACACTGCATGTAGGTGAACCTTGAATATGCATTAAATACATGTTGAGTGTGAAGTATTCGATCTTGTTGAGAAGTGGATTAAACCACCCATTCCGGTAGCCGTGTTGGGTTTCCCATCGGCTTTTCGCTGCAAGTCTGATCGCCTGATTGATTTTTGGATTCCTCGTTTGTCGTCTGGGTGCTGTAGTGCAAGCATGCGTTTTGTTGCCCTTATGCCGCTCCCTTTACACTCCACCTTATCTCCCTGCAGCTCCTTAAGCTTGTTAAGGAGGGCAGGCTGAGCTTTGGCTTTTGCTCTAGAGCTGGTGCTGTTCCACTCCTCGTGCACGAGACAGATTAGAGAGGTCGATTGCTGAGGTTTAGGTGCACTGTAGTGGCTTATTGAAGCATGCGTTTTGTTGCCCTTGGATGCCAGAGCTCCCTTCAGGGTATTTCTCCGTCATCCCCCGTCTCTGAACTTTGTGTTTTAATTAGCTCGGTAAAAGGGCTTCGCTGTGGGCCACATGAGTGAATTCCTGCTGGTGAGAATGACCTCTGTAGAGTTCTCCACCTTCCCTCACACACCGTGTTAATAACCTGCGAACATCATTCATGTAGAGTAGGTGGTTTGTTGGTTTTCTTCTTAAATGGCTACTTTTTCATTCTTAATAATAATAATTAAAAAAAAGATATTTTAAAGTGCTGAGACGGTTCTTTCTCAGGGATCACTCGTTTCTTCTGAGATCCGGACAAGCTCAGCTGTCTGAATATACACTGCATGTAGGTGAACCTTGAATATGCATTAAATACATGTTGAGTGTGAAGTATTCAATCTTGTTGAGAAGTGGATTAAACCCCCGATTCCGGTAGCCGTGTTGGGTTTCCCATCGGCTTGTTCGCTGCAAGTCTGATCGCCTGATTGATTTTTGTGATTCCTCGTTTGATCGTGCTGGGTGCACTGTAGTGGCAAGCATGCGTTTTGTTGCCCTTATGCCGCTCCCTTTACACTCCACCTTATCTCCACTTGCAGCTCCTTAAGCTTGTTAAGGAGGGCAGGCTGAGCTTTGGCTTTTGCTCTAGAGCTGGTGCTGTTCCACTCCTACAGCTGCACGAGACAGATTAGAGAAGGTCAGATTGGCTTAAAAAAAAAAAACAAATGCACCATTTGTGCTTTGACATCCACAGAATATATTATTTAATACAGAATATAATTAGATTAGATAATTAAAAAGAAATATAGAATAATTCTTTTTAGGTGGCAAAACTCTATTTAAAAATGTATTAATTAATGTTTTTATTTAAATAACACATGATAAATTGCATTTCTTCATTTGGCTCTAGTATCCAAACTCCGTCCAGTTAATCAATAACTATAATAATAAATATTATAATATTAAGAAGGAATGTGGGGGGGAATAAATAAATTAAGGCATAAATAGATTTTAACAGCCCATTAACCAGAAATAGTTTTAGTTTTGTAAAAGGATGCCAATGACTGGGACGACTTGTCATAATACATTTCCCTGTGACATCACGGCGTTTGTAATCAGTATATATTTATTGCTTTTTTGGACGTCAGCTTTTGTTTTGGTTTTTGCTCTTGTGCACAAAGCGAGATCCATGAAGACATGGTTTTGCCAAGGTTTTAGTGGAAGAACTTGGGTGTCCTACACAGACCCATTAACACTTCTAGAATCAACTCCTGACTCCTAGGAATAAAGCTGGAATGTTCTGTATGTAGCCTCTCGCCTCACAGGGTCCGGGTTCGATTCCCGTTTCGGCCATGTGTGTGTGGAGTTTGCATGTTCTCCCCGTGCCTCAGGGGGTTCTCCGGTTTCCTCCCGACACAAAAACATGCACAGTAGGTTGATTGGCACCTTGGAAAATTCTCCCTAGTGTATGAATGTGTGTGTGTGTGTGCCCTGCAATGGGTTGGCATTCCATCCAGGGTGTATCCTGCCTTAATGCCCATAGACGCCTGAGATAGACACAGACTCCCCGTGACCCGAGGGAAGATCGGATAAATCGGTAGAAGATGAATGAATGAATGAATGTGGACATGAGTGTGATGGTGGTTAAGTTCAAGGCATTGGCCTCTGGAACGCAAGATCGCAGGTTCTAGAAGGTCCTCAACTAATGGGCCCTTGAGTAAGACACTTAACCCTCAATTGCCCAGTTGCAAGTCTGGATAAGGGCGTTTGCCAAATGCCGTAAATGGTTTGGCGTCCACAAACTTTAGTCATAATAATATTATGGTGTTAATATCTGCTTTGGGATAAAAGTGATGGTTACTTTCTTTTTAAGGAGATTATACCAAAGACTCTTGATGATCGATGGCTTGAAGTGCGATTTGAACACCTCGCATATACGTACTGGAGCTTTAAAGGTTCTGGGGTTCAGCAGGAGGATTGTTCCTCCTCTACATGTACGATTGCATAACACTGTTTGGAAATGCTCCCATCGCTCACGATGCTGTACGGACGGTGTTCTTGCGAGAGGCCCTTCGCAGTTCAGCAACACTGCTATGTTTTCTTTGGACTCGCACTTGTATACAGATTGAACCCCCGGTCCGAACAGGAGACGATTCGGTGTTTCTCTCACTTGCATGAGCCCGAAACAGCTGTTTTAAAGCATGCAATGAAAATTGTGTGTGTGTGTGTGTGGGGGGGGGGTGTTTGCGTGTTTTAGAAGACACTTAATTACTGCACACTGCTGCTCGGCTCACACATTTACACTTCCATACAGGAACAGAACGGTATAGGATAATGATCACCAAATTTAAATATCATCTGATAACCACACATTTAAAAATTCTATTACTTTTATACCTCTGTTTATCTATAGGGGGGAACAATCAAACGTAATGGCCCTCAACCCTGAAATGTAATCTCTCTGGATAATGAAGTCAAATATTGTAAATATATACATAAATCTTTTCAATTAGTTTGGCCCGTTTTTTGCAACTCAAGAAGGCTTTTTCTACATTAAAACATATTTCTATTTTGAAGAAACTATGAAACATGGCATCAGTGCATTGTACAATGGGTTATTTATTTATTTTTTTAAATCAAGCGTATGCAAATGTTGACGCACCTTATGTAAAATCACAAAAGTACATACGTTTTAAACTACTTTATTTTTTTCAAACTTGAAAGATGTTTTTTTGTATAACGAGGCTGTAGTAGGGTTTGTTTTTGCACTGAATTTGTGTATAAATACAAAGAAAGAAATAATAAGAAGAAATTAATAATGGTTAAAATCCATTATTGTTCCGTCAGTTATCACGTCTCACCAGAGAGGGCGCCACTCGCTTAACTCAAGTTAACTGTATAACTGTATCAGCTGTTTAAAGACTAAAATAAACTTTTATTCTAGATATGCATTTGTCACACCAGGCTATTTGGAGGGGGGGGGGGTGCAATTAAATAGCACTGGTGGATGTCGTTGGCTGTTAAAGATTAAACATAGCTGTTTCTCTTTCAACCTACGTGGGTAATTTATGACCAATTGTTTGTCATAGTTCATGATTAATCATTTAGGACTGAGTGCCAAATGGTGAGGACACTGAATATTGATTTTTATTTTTATTTTATTTTAATATTGATGGAAGTTTTATTTATTTATTTATGTATTTATTTTTATTTGTATTAAATTGATTAAAAACAGGACTAATTATACATGATCTTTTAAAAGTGTTTTATTTATTTATTTATTTATTTTTACACCTGTCTTTTATTTTTTCTTTACAATTTTTAAAATTTATTTTAATATTTAATTTAAATGTAATTTAACTCATTATTTTTTTTGCTCAGTACTAGAATTGGTATCATGTATTTGAACGAACGTTTCTATCGAGACCATTGATCAAAGCACGGCCATAAAGACGGATTACATGGAGATAAAGCGTTAAGCCCGTAATAACCTCCTCCCTCCTCCGTGTTGTTCGGATCACGAACGAAGTGCGGCTTCTCACCTTTCCGTGGAAAAGGGCGTGTTTTTGGAAGGGCGAGCGCGTTACGAGGGGAATGTGATATTTCCTCCGATTAGAAACGCGTCAGCCTCCAGTGTTTAAAGTGCTATTAGTTTGGCCAAATTCCTGTGTGAATATTTTTATTACATTTGTTTATCTGTAGTAAACGCTCCGTGTACATTGAACTCCACTCCAGCACACCTGATCTTGGACCAGATCTTGAGTTGTGTCCACGCCCATTTATTTATTTATTTATTTATTGTGTAAAAGCTTTACCAAGGCAGATGATGCCGTGCCCTAGTCATATATTACTTCTGGGGGAAAATCATCTGCAGAAGTGCAGCTGTGAACACATACACACACATTCACACACACGTTGCTTTATATCATACTATCATATTAAACATTTATATATTTGTTCAAGGCGTCGATTTACTCTATTCTACACCAGATCCAAGAGCAGCATTATTTGTTGTTTCCAATACAAGAAGTTTTCATTTGAACAAACCCTGCATGGAATGTGTTGTTCAGCTGTAATGTGCTAAAATTCATTGTTATAAACGAGTTGATTCACAAACATATGAACTATGTGTAACTCTGTGTGTGTGTGTGTGTATGTGTGTATGTGTGTATATATATATATATGTGATATATAATATATATATGATATATTATATATATGTGATATATATATATATATATATATATATATATATATATATATATAGCTACACACACACACACACACATTTTTATATTTATATATATATATATATATATATATATATATATATATATATATATATATATATATATATATATATATATATATATATATATATATATATATATATATATACATATATATATATATATATATCACACATACTATCTATATATATATATATATATATATATATATATATATATATATATATATATATACACGATAGAGTATATACACACACCCACACCCACACACTATATATATATATATACACACCACACACACACCATTATCATATACACCACCATTTTTTATATATATATATATATATATATATATATATATATATATATATATATATATATATATACATATATAATATGATACCATACACCACATACTTGTATAATATTTATATATATATATATAAACACACACACACACATATATATACTATATATATATATATATATATATATATATATATATCCACATTTTATATATATATATATATATATATATATATATATATATATACTTATATATATATTATGTATTTTTTATTTTTTTTTTGCCGACCAGGAACATCCTGCATTAAAATGCAAGTTGTATTTTTTACAGTTTGCATTAATAAAACAGGGAAAGTTACAGAAAGGAAACACTCCCTCACATGCAATTCCAATGATGCGGGAGGCTTTTCGAGTTCTCCTGCTCCTCCGCTAGACGAATGACACTTCACGTGGCCGCTCTGTGTAGTTAATGAAAAAAAGCAATATCTCTAGGTCCAGTTTTTAGTCCCTAGCTTTCTATATACAGCTCTAAAATCATCCTGACGGAGCAAATGTTTCTCATACGCTATAAACCTTCTGTCTTTCTACTGATACAAGGATTAAGAACGGCTTTTAGAGACAAGACGTTATTATTTTCCCCTGACTTTGTACATCTGCTGCAGCTGTGGAGATGTAACGGCTGTTACTATACAAAGTGGGTCACCAGATGATTTTTGTACTGTACTGAGTTATAAAGTGTGTGTGTGTAGGGGGGGTGAAGAGCAGGGTAATGGTAGGTAATGTGTAAGGGGTGGGGTGTTTTTTGTAATTGGTAGGCGTGTAGGTGCAGGTTCCTGGGGGCTGCTGTTGGAACAGATGGAGGAGTGGTAGGTGGGGAATGCGCACCTATCATTTGGTTGTGATGGAAGTGGCCTGGGTGGAGCGCTTAAATATAGCTCCCTGGGTCGTCAATGAAAGGTCGCGGATCGCTATTGTTTTTATTGTGTTGCATTTTCTCCCGCAATATATTTTCAGCACTACTATTACTACAATTTTGACTTTTTTCATTTTTAAACTAGTAATAAGACAAGGGTAAGAATTGTACTGGTGGTAACTCGTGACTGCCCCCCTCACTTCCAAATACGAATAGCGACTTTAGCAATTAATAATAATGGCTTTATTGCCATCATCTCTACAACCGATTTGGGGGATTTTACCGCTACTTTTGAATAAACTTGCTAAATCTTTATTTATTTGAATGGATTAAAAAAAATATCCATGTAAAATATTACTGAAATTTATTACAATAATACGAAAGCAGTCCTGAATCATTAAAATGTAATAAATGAACAAACATTGATTTTATTGATGAATATTAAGGGGAATTGAAAAAAAGTAACACTCCAAAAATACAACAAAAAAAAAAAAACGACAGATGGCTTGCATGTGGCAACAATGATTCACCACTAGAGGCCGCTCTCGTATTGTATAAAGCAACCCGGAAAAACTGCCTGTATGTATTTTTGGTGATAATTTCAGCAATCAGCGCCTCGAGCTCTAATTGGCTACAGATTTGAAAGTTGGAGGGGGGGGGTCGAGACCCGGTATGGCCTTGCTTGCCTCTCTTGGGTCCTTGAGCAAGGCCCTTAATCCAGGGGGCCCTGTATCATGGCGGATATGCACTGTGCTGTAATGCATATGTGACTAAAAAGTGCAATGTGAATGAATTGCACTGACTATTAAGGAACAGCACTGGCATGTGATGATGATGATGATGATGGGATGAGACAGCTGTGGGGGGGGGCATCTGGCATCGGGGGGAAAGCTACAATGAGGGAACACAAGCCGGACCTAAGAAGTTTCTACTGGATTGTCATTAAGCCTTTGGAACCCTGACATGAGGACGTCTGTCCGATCCACCTAGTAATTTTCCCATCCCACCTTCTCCTATAACCATGGTTTACTTAATCACCTTTAGTGTGAACTGTAATAACACACTTGCTGTAGGTGCTCTTGCTTTTTTCCCTCTGGGTGTGTGTGTGTGTGTGTGTGTGTGTGTGTGTGTGTGTGCATGACATTCATGAAGTTTATCTGTTTATTTACCGACACATCAAAATATTATTTTAAGACCTACGTCAATCGAACCCGAAAATCCTCCACCCGAGGAACTTGTCAGAAGTAATGGAAGAAGGAGGTTAACAGTTGAAGCTGTGGGTTTGTTTGTGTTATAGCTCAGTCGTGGAAACGCTCGGGGTCTTTAAGGCCGCAGCGTGTCGGACACGCACGCCATCCAGATGTTCTGAACTCCACCGAGAGGATGTAACTGGTTGTGGAAATGTGCCTGCTTTCCATTTCCCCCGGTAACATAAAACCACCATATAAAAGCCAATATTGTTAGACTTGGACTCAGCGTCAGGTATGGATTATGTCGTGACTGGTGGTGGTGGTGTTTGTATTTATTTATTTATTTATTTTTAATGGTCCGTGTCGAGGCAAGTCATCTTGTTTGTCCTGCAGTAACCAAAGCAGTACATTCGGTTGAAGGCATAATACCGACCTGTCATCTCAGGAGGCTATTAAATAAGAGATGGAGATGATGCAGGTCTGGCTTGGGATGATCACGGGCTCGTGAGAGGAAAGAAAGTGGTTGGAGAATCCGGTCCCTGGTTAACATCTGGCTTGTAAATCACAAGCCTTAAAAATACAACCCCCCCGAGCTCTCGGCTGTACAGCTCTCCGCTCATCCGAGAAGGCTTTCCAATGGCCTTCGAAGATGGACGCGTTACCGAGCTCGTACACTGATTGGGGCCGAGGTCAAGGTTTCCAAGCATATGTATATTTATATATGTGTGTGTGCATGTATGTATGTATGTATGTGTGTATGTGTATATATGATATATATATATATATATATATATATATATATATATATATATATATATATAGATAGATAGATAGATATATCTAGATAGATATATGTCTGTATATATGTGTGTTGTCTATGTGTGTGGTGTCCATGTGTGTGCTCTGTGTGTATGTGAATGCATGTCCTGTCTATGTGTGTGTGTATATATATAGATATAGATATAGAGAGAGATATATAGATATATAGATATATGTCTGTATATATGTGTGTGTGTATGTATATGTGAATATATAAGTGTGTATATATATATATATATCTATATCTATATATATATATCTATATATATATATGTATGTCATAGATATGGATGTATGTGATACCTGTGTATGTATGTATATGTATGTAATATGTATAATATATAGATAATGTCTAAATATATATATATATATATATATGTTCTATATATATGTATGTAAGATACATACACACATTCCTCGATACTGTATATATGGGTGTATGTAGTATGTGTATATGTATCTGTATTATATATATATATATATATATATATGGTGTTTGTGTGTGTATATATATATATATATATATATATATATATATATATATATATATATATGTGTATGTATATGGGGTATATCTATCTATATATATATATATATATATATATATATATATATATATACATATACTATGTATGTGTGGGGTGTGTGTATATGTGTGTGTGTGTGTGTATATATATATATATTATATATATATATATATATATCTATATATATATATATAAGAATATGCGATGATATGGGTATCATATATATATATATATATATTTATGTATGTGTATGTCATATGTATGATTGGTGAAACCCCGCCCAATTTCTGTAATATTTCATATTTCGCAATGTGGGATGCAAAAACAACGGAAGCTAAATTCGCCAAATTCGTTTTCCGACATGAATTGGAAATTAATCGATAAAAACAATTAATCTCACGACTCTACCATGTCCAGGATACTTTTCCTCCCCATCGTTAGCGCATGACAATAGGCACGCTTCCGTTACAAATATGCGCAAAACTTTTACGATATTTCCGAAATGTCTTTGTAAAATGTTTCCGTTAACCATATAATGCGACTAAAACCCGTCCTCTCGATGTCGCCCAGCAAAAAAAATGGGCAGGCTTACTTATATCGCAGCCAATCGCATGTATATCATGTTTCCATTACAGTTTTGCAAAATATTCCTTTTTCCACCTCATGCTGGCGTAAAAACTTTTTTGCGATACGTGTGTTTTGCTGTGGAATTTGACGTGTATTTGACGTTTACGCATTTTGAAGGGTAATAGAAACACACCTAATGACACCTAATGCGCTATAGAGAGACGGATATCTCTGTTATAAAGGTTTTGAGTTCAATTCCCTGCCCCTCTGGTTGGCCCTTTAGCAAGGCCCTTAGTTGTATGAATAAGAAATTTTTCTCTGGATGGCACATTCCATGCCTGAATGAACGAACCAATGATCTATATGGATTTATATCCAACCAAAGCCCCAATGGCCACGATTCGCATAAAATGCAGTGTTTTCACGACAGTCGTGAAAACACTCGCACGGTCTGATGACGGTCTGTTTTGGTTACTGCTCCTTTTTTTTGTAAACAAGTGACAACACACTGAAGAAAATGTGTACTGTTCCACAGTTTAAGACTAAAATAACATTTTGACCTCTGTTTATACTCGGCCCGTCTCTGGTTTCATCTTTCCTCACCTCCTTCTCTCTACCATATCGTGACTTTCAACAGTATTCGTCTCCATTAACCATTGAACGTACGGTCATGCGTAGGTCAGGCTGGTTATCCAGGTGTGAACCGTAAATCATCGCCATGTAGGTTCTCGTATAGGTCAGGTTTGTATAGGTTTGTTTATTCGAATTTTTGG
>JACRUU010000016.1:15303676-15308676 GCA_030449085.1 Kryptopterus vitreolus
TTCCATTTATTACACTGCATATATCGAGTGTCACTATTGTAAATACATTATGTTGCCAAAGCAAATACATCGTCAGCTCTGTAGAAATGGGAGTCAAGTAATAGAGCTACGTACTGTATAATTAAGCTGTCTCCAGAGCTGTTTTACATTTTCCATAATGAGTCCATCTGTGAAAGTTCCAATTTTCACATTTTGTTGAGTCTATCAGGATTTTAGTAGCAATTAAAAAAGGAAATTTTAATACTGATACTCATTTGATGTATTCCTTTATATATATATATATATATATATATATATATATATATATATATATATATATAATTATATTATTAACTAATTAATTATTTTATTATTTAAAAAAAATATTGGTAGGTATTTAAATACCAGAGAAGGTGGTAGCACAGTGGTTAAGGCGTTGGCATCTGGACTTGACGGTCGCAGGTTCAAATCCCCCCACCACCAAGCTGCCACTAGTGTGGCCCTTGAGCAAGGTCCATTAACCCTTCAATTTCGCTCCGATGTAAGTCGTTCTGTATAAGGGCGTCTTCCAAATGCTGTAAATGTATCATATCGAAGTCAAAATGTTGGTATCTTGACATCACAATGCACTGCTGATGATAATGATAATGCACTTTTGATTTAATTAAAACTGAGACCCAGAAGAGACGTGATGCAATGTCTGTTTTATAATACATCAGTGCAGTGTACATAACGAGACAATTTTACAAACATGCGTTTAGCGTGTTTTTTTTTTTACGCGTCATTTCGGTTTGTTTCCAGCAGGTGGCGCTGTTGGTCACGCTGTGACCCTACATCAGTAAAGGCAATAGTCTTAATGCAGTAATTAACTCCCAAACTGCAGCGCGTGTCTGTGCATTAATATGCAAACACTTCAGCATGCAGCCTTGAACTGTGTATTTGCTAATTGCAGACATGACTTTGGGCACAAACAAACCCATGTTTGTAACATTGTTGTTGTTTTCCTGTGGCTATCAAGAGCAACACGCACGCCGGTGTACAGTTTGCTCTTAATTATACGTCTCCGTGTTGAATGTCACATGTAGATTTATGCTTTAATTGAAACATTTCCTTTTAACGATCAAACAGAAATGAGTTTAGTGACTTTAATGAGTCCGGACTGTAACGTGGAGATTATTGTTGGACTGAATATTGTGTGTGTGTGTGTGTGTGTGTGTGTGTGTGTGTGTGTGTGTGTGTGTGTGTGGGTTTGCCCCCCTCTTTTTTGTGACTTTCATGGACTTAAGGCATGAAATTAATGAAAATAGAAATGAAACATAATTAATTAATTAATTACAATGTTTCATTATTAAAGCAAATACAACCACTGGACCTCAGACCAGTATCACGTCATGTGATCATCTGGTTTTCTTTCTTTCCTTCTTTTTTTTTTTCTTTTCTTTTTTTATTTCATTCTTTCTTTCCTTTTCTTGTTTCCTTCTTTCTTTCTTTCCTTCTTTTCTTTTCTTTTCTTTTCTTTTTCATGCTTTCTGTTCTTTCTTTCTTTCTTTCTTTTCCCTTTCTTTTTTCTATTCCTTTTCTTTTCCTTTTCTTTCTATTTATGCCTAATAGTTAAATAACTTAAAAGTTCATTTATTTATTTATTATTAGGTAAACACTGAGAAAACATGCTCTTTTCAACCACAATTTTTTCGTCTTATTTAAGTTAAAATGGGTTTTATTTATTTAGCTCAGTTTTTTTGTTTTTGTATGTAATATATGATTGGTTTGTTGTTCGGTATATAATTTACTTTTGTTTTTCTAAAGCTGCATTATTAATTGCTATTATACGGATAATTAGTTTACATTTACATGGACACATTTTTAACAAGTATTTGCTTCTAAATCTGCTGTATTAATTGCTATTATTATAATTTTTATATGGACAATTAATTTGCTTAAAATGAATGTCCACACACACACACACACACACACACACACACACAGTGTTCAGGTCTGTGTTTTGTCCTGCTTGCATTCATTATATATTCATTATATATGTATTCATTATATATGTACTAATTGAATTCTTAATTAATCATTTGTGAATATTAATAATACGCTTTGCTGCGTAAAACTAGTTCCCTTTCACAGTTTGTGGAAAAAAACTGGTCTAGGGTGCTAAAAAAGAATATTAAAATGAATTAAAAAACGATTTTCTTTCAATTTAAAAAAAGTGATTTGCGGCAAAGTATTGAAAAATAAAAAAATAAAAAAATAATATATATATATATATATATATATATTTTTTTTTTCCCCTATTATTTTTTTGGGGGAAAAAAAGAACAATGTCCCGAAGCTAACAGCCACTGCTTTGCCAATGCCTTATAATTATAGAGGCCATATGTCCCTTGTATAATCTCAATGATGTCTTCTTATACTTCTACTTTTCTATCCTGTACTTTTCCCCCCCTGTACTTTACTTTTTTTTTTTTCTTCGTCTTTGTATCAGCAGTGTCTGTGAGTGGGCACTTTCTAATCCCAGCTCCCTAAAGGGCATCCTGATCTCCTGCAGCAGGGCTTTAATGTTAGAGGAGTGTGAGAGACTGTGACATGCACACGGCCGCCACACAGGACGGGCAGATGGTGTTTGCTGGGCAACCCGTGCCTTGCAGCCTCGAGTGTGTGTGTGTGTGTGTGTGTGTGTGAAGGATTATATTTTTGTTCATGTACCAATAAAGGTGGTGGCGAATGTTTCGTAAACAGCACCGTCTCGAAACCGAACCCATCGGGGAATTAATTTCTTCTTTTAACACACCTGCACCCATCCGGTGTTATTACATGTACGTACGGAGGATTGTTTAACGAGCGCCGCGCCGCGTTCGCTTTCCACATACTATATACACCAATTTATTTTAGTTCTATATTAAAGAGGAAATTCTCCCAGGAGTCTTGTGCCTTCAGGCTCGTCCCATTTTATGCATGATATTCATACGGAGAAAGGGAGGGAGGGAGGGAAGGATCCAAATATTACTACTCGATTGATCCTTTTAAAATTAATTTGAAAAGGGACGATGGATTGAAAGAGAATGCCGGTGTCATTAACATATTCGGAAATTTGCATCCGATTTGCATATTTGCACGCGCCGGAACGCGAATAGAAATATTCCTTTCTTTTCATCGTTTTTCCGTCTGCGCGCCTTTTACCTTGCGAATAAATTACGCACGGGAAAATAACACAAAGTGAACTATTTTAATACCGATTTCGTTTACCGAGTCAGAAATACAAGACAGTTCGTATTTTGACATTTGAAGTCCTGCTAATTAAGTCGATTCTCTGCATTGAAGCTGAACATTTTATTATAACCGTGTTTTATTATATTCTCGTGTTTTAATACATTTTTCAAAGGCGTTTCTGGGGGGGAAAAGACGGCCCGTTAAACACACTTAAATAATTACTTCTATCGGCAGGAAGAAAACAAGCGCAAGGTTTAAAAAGGCTCATTCAGGGGCGCTACAGCTTTTGTTTTCATAACTTTAAGCGAAGGATCAAACGATGAAAATTATTCCTCTCCACAACCGATTGTCCTTCTAGACGCATTCATTTCCATCGGCAATAGAGTCTGAGAGAAAACCTGCAAAAAAAAAGGCTTTTTTTTTTTCTTTTTTTTCTTCTCAAAGCTGGACTTTTTTTCAAGGACACCCCGCCCCCCCCCCCCCCCCCCGTTCATTTAGAAATGCACATTATGAATTATTTATTTTGCCGATGTGCTGCCAGAGAAGGTTGAGGTTTTATCTATCTGTTCGTCTTTTGTTGCGCTATCATTTCTTGCTTCTGCTTTCCAAGCGATCTTTTTATTTTTTTATTTTTTTTTGCACACTTAAGTGTCTAATGTTCTTCTCCATTAGTCTCTAATGGACTCGTGCCTATGGCTGAGCTGCAGCTCCCTCTTGTGAAATTATGAAAGCTTCAGGTTTTACTTTAAATTGCTTTTTTTTTTTTTTTTTAATATATATATCCCCCCCCTTGGTAAAGAACCATTAACCCACTTGAGGAATCGTGACTCATGAGGCGCTATAAGGCTAAAAACGGCACGTTCATAACAAAGAAATATCAGATTCTGCGGAAAGAGGACGTGCAGTCTACGTTTTAGCGTTAAAAACTCGTATTGCATTAGCACTAATGTTCTTCCGTTCCTGGACCAGAGGTTTGAAGTAGATTCCGTTTGCTGTAACGGGAGGTACTCAATCCATTCTGCTCTCTGCAATGTAGAGCCGGTCGATTATGTCATATAATGTCCCATAAATGTCATTTTTAATTGGTCAAATTTAGATTTTTGACTTTGGATACAGAGGGAAAGTGTCTGCAATTTTTACCTTTTGTTATACCTCTTTTTTTTTTGGGGGGGGGGGGGGGGGGGTTGTATTTTTGTATATAACCGATAATGACAATTAATCTCCCAGTTATAATGCTATGAATGGATGAATGAATGAAAGGTTGTATTTCAGGTGTCTCCAAGTCGTGCACACTTATACAAGCCAGTCTTTTAGCACATGCACAGTGTGCCCCCTATAGTCAAATGCTTGGAACTACAGCAGCCATTAAAAAATATATGTACTGGTACTAATAAAATGAAGAATTGTATCGTTTTTATAAGAAAGGTGTCGCGATACATTTTTAGTACCGGTACATTGCTCATCCTCATCAGACAGGTGTGCTTCTTACCGCCCATGGACACACTAGCGTATCACACACGCAATTTACTGTAAAGTTTTTACATTTGCAGCATTTGGCGGACGCCCTTATCCAGAGCGACTTACAACTGAGCAAGTGAGGGTTAAGGGCCTTGCTCAGGGGCCCACTAATGGTAGCTTGGTGGTGGTGGTGGGGTTTGAACCTGTGATCTTCTGGTCCAGAGTCCAACACCTTAACCACTGGGCTACACCACCTCATACGTAGCGTAAATTGCTCTGTTTTGAGAAATGGCATACTGTAATTTGATCTTTAAGAATTCTTGCTAGACTAGGACATGTCTCGATTT
>JACRUU010000016.1:15313676-15323676 GCA_030449085.1 Kryptopterus vitreolus
TGATTGATTTTAATTTCTATAAGTTTTTTGGGAGACATTAAGATGTTTGAGACTGTGTGGTGTTATAATGAAGCTCTATGTTCTGTTATAGATGATGAACTGATTTTTACACCAGAGCTAAACTGAATAATCACAAACACACACACACTGTTACTGTCATCTATTTTATTGATGTCCAACTACTGTCCGAAAAACGTTATTTAGTTTATTCGTGTTTTTATTTATTTATTTATTTGACTAAACAAGTCAAAAATGACTTAGTATCATGGTATTAGTCATGAAAAAAAGTAAAAAAAAAAAAAAAAAAGTTTCTCTCTTTCGTTCTTTCTCTCTCTTTCTCTGTACCCAAACCAGCCATCACATGTTCCCAGGTTTAAAGAGACCTCGGAGCGGATGGTCAAACAGCAGTATAAAACTGCACAAACCCGGATATAGTCGTATAGTTCATTCCGAAACAGCAGAAAGAAATTGATTTAATTATAAGGTGACTCTTTATCAGTTCACCCGATTTTGAAACCGTTTATACTCTGGGGTAAAATCCTGATTTTTATGAGGTTGATATTGATGGCGATGATGCTGCGGCGGAAGCAGGCTTCTATCGTGTTGATTGGGTTTCCTTGCTTTGGTAATGGCCAATAGAGGTGGATTGATTCAGGTCGGACGCCACTGAGAGGTGTCATGCACGACGCACTACTGTCTTTAATATCGCATATGCGCATATTTGAGTATAAAATCCGCTAATGGATTTATTCGGATTGCTTCTTCCACGTGTCGTTGAGTCAAGAAAGGGCGAGTAAACCTATTTACAACCCTTAATTTAGTGACTTAATGTTGGCAGGCATTTTGTGCATGAAGTAATAGTGTTGTCACGATATTGGAATGTAACCCGACACCCAAAAAAAAACGTTGAGGCAGAGTGAAAGGCCCGTGATTGGTCGGCATGGCACGGCATCTCCTGTGTGGTGTCGTACGCGTTCCTCTGTAACTCTTAAAAACACCAATGAAGAAACTCGACACCGCCAACTAGTGTTTCGCAAGAGTTACTGCACACGACGCAGAATTATAGCGCCTTTTGTTAGCACTGCCGGGTAGCAACTCTTGCATATCGTATATGAAGGGGTTTTCCAGGCCAACGTTCACCTCATTAAGTTTTGCACATGAGTGTGTGGTTATTCCTGTCTAAAATTACAGATAAACATCGCTGAAATTGTTTGTTTATGATTGGCCGAGATTTCGGCGTATCGTATAAGGAGTCGGCGAGGCTCGACGCATCACGTCACGGCGTGAGCGTTCGTATTCGCGCTTCCCCAAATGTATTCGTTTCCGTGTTTCACAAGACGTATTGCTTCATTCTGCCGCAGTTATTCCATGTATGAGAAACGTGAACGTTGCACGAGAAACCCACTTGAACCGTCCCTCAGTCGGCGGCCATCAAAGAGAATACGCTGTAATACAGCAGCTCTAAAAGACGCCGTTTCTGAGAACACTGTATTTATATATGTTTGGATGCAGTTAAATGTATATAGGGCGGGTGATTTCTGTCTTTTGTCTCGTCCGTGCTTTTCTCCCCCCACCGCACTCCCTGCATGTTTGGTCATTGTTGGGCGGAATTTTCCATACTGTAAAATAACACTGTGTTTGCTCTATGTAGTCTTGAACCGTGTGCGCAGCAGTGCAACCCCCCCCGACCTTCCTCCTCCCGGAATAGCAAACACTTCTCACATTTTCTTCCTGGAGCTTTGGTTTGTCCCAAACCGAAATATGAGCCGAGATTTGTTCGACCGCTTGGATGCGCGGAAAGGAATGGGGTCGGATGACCATGTCAAAAACTTGTTATATACTCGCTGTTCAATTACCAGTTTATTCAATGAGTAGTTGATATATTTTATTTATTTATAAATATATATATATGGTGTGTGTGTGTGTGCTGTGTGTGTGTTGTGGGTGTATTATGTATATATATATATATAATTATATATATATGTGTGTGTGTGTGTGTGTGTGTGTTGTATGTGTATGTGTGTATATGTATATATATATATATATATACTGTATATATATATATATTCTATATATATATGTGTATATATATGTATGTATATATATATGTATATATATAATATGTATATATATATATATCTATGTATTATATATAATATATATATAATATATATATATATACAGCTGTATAAATGGGTTAAGCCACTCTAAGGCGACCTAACCCATGCCAAATGCAGTATGTAAAAGGGATACATCATACACTCTTGAAAAAAAAAAAAAAAAAAAAAAATATATATATATATATATATATAAAATTACATTATATTTATATATTGTGTGTGTGTGTGTGTGTGTGTGTGTGTATGTATATATATATATATATATATTTTTTTAAGTGTGTATGATGTATCCCTTTTACATACTGCATTTGGCATGGGTTAGGTCGCCTTAGAGTGGCTTAACCCATTTATACAGCTGTGCATCTATAGGGTTAACAGCTTTACCCACCTGGGATTTAAACTTATGACCTTTGGAACCAAATCACAATGCCTTATTAAGCCACGTCCCACAAATTGAAATAGAAGTATCTGTGTATTTTTAAACCCTTAAATAGTCAATTATATACTATATGGCCTAATCGCAACCCTACTGATCACCATTGGGATTCGCCTCGGCAACCGTGCTTTCACCAGGCTATTGTTGTGGGTGAATGAGCACAAATCTCTACAAAGTACGCACTATAAACTAGTAGAACATCTACCCAGAAAATGATCGATTTGAACAAAAATGCATGCAAGGTTCAAAAATATTAAATCTTTATAGTGTCTATATAGTAAATATAGTCTGTATAGTAAAATTCTATTGAAATGTCAATATAAATGAGTTTTCCGAGGGTCGTTTTACAAGACGCCTGAAACAAACCAATACGCTCCTCTGACTCCTTGTGCGTTTCGCTGTGATATTTAGCGCTCCAATCCAGAGACTCGATTTCGCCGTAATCCGATACCCTGTCGCGGCGTTTCTTTCTCTCACGTCGCCTTCCCGGATCGCGTCCGATTTTTTTCTGTGCCGTTATCTGAGCCCTATCGATCGCCTGATTAGCTGCTATCATGTTACCAGCATTTCAAGGGTGTGTTATACAAGTCCTGGCGTGTAAAGCTGCCAGGCCATTACTCATCAGCCAGAGAAGCGGCGTTATCGATCTCGCCGGCAGCTGTTAATATTTATTACTGTAAGGTCCTGATCAGGATGTTGGCTTCGCGTTGACAATCTTCACAAGGCGAGTCGGGTGTGTGTGTGTGTGTGTGTGTGTGTGTGGTGTGTGTTTGGTGTGTGTGTGTGTGTGTACAGTTTATAATATCCCTTAACAGTGGTGCCTCTAGTTGAAACTGATGTTTGCCGAGGCACCACTTTAAGCACTAAATAGCGTAATCTATTGATCACAAATGCATATTTGATTTATAATAAATCGATAAACCGGACGTTATCCGGTACATCATTTTGTTCGCTAAACATGGCGTTAGCCGAGGTACCACTGTGTACTGTTGCATGAGGGAAGGGGTAGCTCAGTGGTGTAAGGCGCTGGGCTGCTGATCGGAAGATCCGGGTTCGAGCCCTGGTATGGCCAAGCTGCCGCCCTTGGGTCCTTGAGCAAAACCCTTAACCCTCTGTGCTCCAGGGGCGCCGTATCATGGCTGATACCCTGCACTCTGACCACAGATACCAACATCAAGCTGGGATATGCGAAGAAAAGGATTTCACTGTGCTGTAATGTATATGTGACCAATAAAGGATTATTATTATTATCTTTAAAAGACTGACATTTAAAACCAACACTCCCTCCACACCTTGCTTTATATACACGTCACCGATCCTCCCTAGATCGAGGTTTATCTTGTTTATCTTGTTTTTGTGCGTAAATAATTCGCTAAGCACTACGCAAAGTCCATGGTACACAATACAAAGCCCCGATTAGCTTCAGCTTGGTGCTACAAGTGATGAGCATGATCTAGTGTGGATCAGTGATGTATTGAAAACAAGGTGTGGAAGGAGTGTTGCTTTTAAATGTCAGTGTTTTAAAGATGTAACAAAAGTGATAATACGGACTGCGGGGAATAAATAATGTATGGCTTGTTTTTTTTTTTTTGTTTTTTTTTTTGTCAGCCAGCCGTTTTAATTTAATAATGTGTCTTTCTTTTTTGCATATTAGAGAAATCTCTCTATCCACCCATCTCTCTCTCTCTCTCTCTTTATTTTTTGAGATATGAAGCTAGCGCGAGAGGAGATATAGAGAGAGAGGCTATAAGAGCAAATAGAGAGAGAGAGAGATATGGGACTGTAGCCAACCTCCCTGGAGAGAGTAGATAGAGAGAGAGAGAGAGCGCGAGAGATAGAGATAGATGCCACCCTATTGACAAGCCACAAAGCGCGCCTCTCTCTCCACACCTCGCTCTAGAGTATCCACCCAAGAGCTCGCTCCGAGGAGCGCTAGAGGAGATACAACCCAGGCGGAGCGCGCTGCAGAGCCGCCTCTCCGCTCTTCTCTGAGGATCCACCATTCTCTATCGATGATTAGATTGCGCCAAACCTATTCTCCTTAACATAAATCGCTTATCTCCTATATATATCCACAATATCTGATCTTTCGAATCTCTCGCTGCGATAGCCTACCATCTGTTCCTCGTATATATATATCCACCCATCTCTCTCTCTCTCTATATCCACCCATCTCTCTCTCTCTCTCTATCCACCCATCTCTCTCTCTCTCTCTATATACTCTCTCTCTCAGAACCCATCTCTCTCTCTCTCTCTCTCTCTATCCACTCCATCTCTCTCTCTCTCTCTCTCTATCCACCCATCTCTCTCTCTCTCTCTATCCACCCATCTCTCTCTCTCTCTATATCTCACCCATCTCTCTCTCTCTCTATATCCACCCATCTCTCTCTCTACCATCCATCTCCTCTCTCTCTCTCGATGGATGGATGGATGGATCAAAGAGAGATGGATGAGAGGAGATGTAATGATGAGATGGAGAGAGAGAGATGGATGGATGGATGGATAGAGAGAGAGGGATGGATGGATGGATAGAGATGGATGGATGGATGGATGGATAGAGAGATGGATGGATGGATGGATGAGAGAGAGAGAGAGAGAGATGGATGGATGGATGGATGGAGATAGAGAGGAGAGTGGATGGATAGGATAGAGAGAGATGGGATAGAGAGGGATGGATGGATGGATAGAGAGAGATGGATAGATGGATGGCTGGCTCGAGAGAGGGATGGATGGATGGAGAGAGATGGATGGAGAGATAGATGGAGAGATGGAGAGACTAATTACTAATATTACAAAAATGTTCAGATCACTTTTGCAGAAACATGCTTTAAAAAACCATGGAGGACTCCTACAGGTGACTCAATGGTGTGGTGGTGTTCCTCGCTGTTGTTTACTCTGGACAGCGGTTCGTGTGTGTGGTGTGTGTGTGTGTGTGTGTGTGTGTGTGTGTGTGTGTGTGTGGCTGGAACTGAGGATTTAGGTGCAGGTTTATGAGCAGTGGCATTTCAGCCTGTCATTGAGCTCTGCGCTCTTTATCTACCTCCCCATACAGGCTGTCAGTAGAGGACAGTAGTGACTGCGGTTGATGGATGCGTTTCTGAGTCCGTGTTCTATTTGTCACGTAAATAAATCTGCCGGTGGTGCTGTGTGTGTGTGTCTGTGTTGTGTGTGTGTGTGGGTGTGTGTGTGTGTGTGGGGGGGGGGGGGGGGGGGGGGGGGGTGGGGGGGGGTCGTGGGAGCGTGCGAGAAAAACCCAGAGGGACCCCGCTGTGGCTGAATCCTGGCAGTTCGCGAATAAGGATCAGGACAATAAAAGGGTAGAATATTAATTTATTTGTATGTATTTATTTATTTATAGTCCATATCTCTACTGGCCTAAACACTTTTGGACGAGCGAAAAAGTTTGTGTGTGTGTGTGTGTGAGAGAGAAAGAGAGGGGGGGTGTTGTTCAACGACATTGGCCTCAGGGCCAAAGGAGTGCAGGTTCAAATCCGACAACTACCAAGCTGCAACTAGTGGGCCCTTGAGCAAGGCCCTTAACGCTCTTGCTATGGATAAGGGCGTCTGCCAAATGCTGTATATGTAAGATGGATGGAGAAACGGGGGATACGATGGATTGGATAGATTTGATGCACACAGCAAAGATTTGATGCATGCAGGATGGATGGATGGATTGATGGTTTAAATAGATGGAGTTATTTATTTATTTATTGCAACTGCAAATCCATCTATCAATAAATCAAAGTACATGCAAGTGGGCGGAGGAGCGGGCGGAGGAGCGGGCGGAGGAGCGGGCGGAGCCTTTGTTGTTGCACAGTACACATGCACAGCACTGAAATTTGTGTCCAAGTAAACTTAATTGATGGATGGATAAATTTGTCTTTTCCCACACACAAATCTATCTATCTTTCTATCTATCTCTCTCTTTCTATCTCTCTATCTATCTTTCTGTCTATCTATCTCTCTCTCTCTCTCTCTCTCTATCTCTATATATCTCTCTATCTATCTATCTCTCTCTCTCTTTCTCTCTCACTATCTATCTCTCTATCTCATCTGTCTCTCTCTATCTCTCTATCTCTATATATCTATCTATCCATCTTTCTGTCCATCTATCTATCTTTCTATCCATCTAGTAAATTTTAATTTTGTCCTAGTAAATAGATAGATAGAAAAGTAAATAGTACATATATAGAGAGATGGATGGATAGAGAGATAGAGATGGAGAGACTAACATTACAAAATTATTTTATGCACAGTTTCATTACAGGAAGAAACGCATTTACACACCGAAAAGTCTGCAATGATTTATTATTTATTATTTTTATATATATATAATTCTGCACTTTTTATTTCAATACAGATGTATGATGTAACCCTTCAGTACTTTAGCCTTGAGTTTAGAGTGACATGACTTATTTATTTTTAATTTTTTTTAACTTGGAATTTTGTATTTATTTTTATACCCCATCACGATTGAATGCATGAATCGAATTGGTTTAAAGGCCTTTATTGGTATAAAAGGTGTTTATTATTATTATTTCATGGCTCGATTTGTATTGATGTATTTCCTGTGTTATTGAATAGAGACTAATAATAAAATTATAAAAAAAAAAAAAAAACACGTTTAAGTCAAACCTATTATCACAGTGTCTAATCGTGTGTAATGTATTCCTCAGTCCCTCGTTTTTATCGTACCAGGCGTTATGTCCCATGTGTGCTCTCTTCTCTCGCTGACCTGACACGATGTTGGGTTAAAACACCCGGGATAGAAGACGACAAAGTGACCCCTGTCTTTAAGAACTTATCTGTAGTGGTTTGGGAGTTATTATGGGCTGGCTGAGGATTAAAAAAAATAGATCTGGCATTAGTGTTAGCTTTAGAATGGAAAGAAAACCTGTTTGTTTTGTGTTGGCACACACACACGCACACACACACACACACACACACACACACACAGAAGCACTGCATACACAATCTGGCAAGGAACGGAAAAAAACGAGGGTGTTTTGGATGCCTTTAAGGTTCAAACAGAACATGCATTATTTCCAGCTGGTCATTCCAGATCCGTTAAATCAGACTTCATTAGCAATTTATGTACGTTTTGTTTGTTTGTTTATTTATTTATTTATTCATCCACCCATCCATTTTATTTATTTACCCTTTATTGTTATATTACAAATTCTTATTGTGTTAAAACGCAATGCAGGATCTCTTAACATGTTGTTTAGTAAGAAAGACGTGGGGGTTTAAGTGGTTTGGGTTTATACAATATGCTGAGGTGGGTGAGAACAGAATTCCTGAACAATGCAGCCGTTGTTCCGGAGCCTCCTCCTGGATTCGGCTCATCCAGATATCACAACCATGTAGCCTGCACGTTGTCTAGATGATGATAACGATGATGATGATGATGATAGTGCAAGGGGGCATGGTGGTTTAGTGGTTAGCACGTTCGCCTCATTATATATATATATATATATATATATATATATATATATATATATATATAATATATATATAATATATCATATAAATCTGCACTTGCCTATTTTTCAAAACTGATTTTTGATGAAACCCTTCAGTACTTTAGCCTTGAGCTTAGAGCGACATGATTTATTTATTTTTTTAAAACTTGGTCCGATTCCCGTCTCGTCCATGTGTGTGTGGAGTTTGCATGTTCTCCCCGTGTCTCAGGGGGTTTTTCTCCGGGTTCTCCGGTTTCCCCTGGTCCAAAAACATGCACGTAGGTTGATTGGCACCTTGGAAAATTGTCCCTAGTGTGTGTGTGTGTGTGTGTGTGTGTGTGTGTGGTGTGTGTGTGTGTGTGTGTGTGATGGGTTGGCATTCCATCCAGGGTGTATTCTGTATTCATGCCCATAGACGCCTGAGATAGGCACAGACTCCCCATGACCCGCGGGAAGATCGGATCATCAGTAGAAGATGAATGAATGAATGATGGTGCATGTTCATAACAATTTTATCCTTACGAACTTGTCCTTATTATTATTATTATTGTTTTTTTTTTTTTTGTAATGAATTTATCGTGAATTTGAAAAATCAGATCTACATCAATCCCAGTCAACTGAAGTCGAGTGTGCATCCAAGACGTGCGTATTACATTCTCTTCTCTGTGTATTAGTTCTAGTCTAAACCTTATGTACACAGATGGTAAAAGAGCTCTTGTTGTGTATATAAACAGCTGCGTGTTCAGGCGGCGGATCCCGTTTGTTTTTCCACATCGCAGGCTTTAGTACTCACGACGTGGTATTAAGAATGTTTCGAGACGGGTATTGTAACCCACCAACAGGTGGCAGCACCAATCGGACACGCAGAGTTACAGGGAGCACCGGGCTTCGGTGTGCCGAAAGACATTGACCCGTGTACATTCTGTGGGACTGATTGATAGTAACTAATCTACATATACCAAGTAAATAAAGTAGATTTCAGGATGATTATCATTTTGACACTGTATTCTAGTGGCCACTATATAGAAGTGCCAATATTGCTGCTTTATACGGTGCTTTCGCTGCGTCTCGGTTTTGTCTGTGACTTCTTACAGGCGCATTGTGGCGAATTAGGGATTAGTGTGGTGTTATTAGCAGATATCTGGTATGATATAATAGGCAAAACGGTTTCTCCCGGGTGCGCCGGTGACATTTTCTTCTACATGGCATCAGCGTTGTATTAGCATTCCGTTCAATACGTCAGTCACCGTGAGATTTATTTAACATCTCAGTGGCCATTGGACAGCGTGCTGTTTGTGTAACGCGTGCTAGCAGTGCCACGCTACATTAGACGTGTAATGTAGAGAAACCCTCTCCAGTTGTTGAGAATGTGTCTGAACAGAGATTAATATCTGTTCATCATTAGTAGTAGATCTGAAAGACATGGGGTGAAAAAAAAATACAGTGCCTTGCATTTGTGTTGCATCATATATTAACAAAATGTAACATCCAATAGAGAGCGAGCTGCAGAATTATTGGTTCGCTCGCCAAAGACTGCTCTTAAATTGGGTTTAAGATTTTCATTTGCTCAGTCTCCTATGAAGTCTTTAATAGAGGGATTACTACCCTGTTGGATATTACAAACTTATACATGCAGTGGGGGGGCAATAATTGGGACACTCAAGATTTTGTACCAAAATGTTTTTTTGATCTGCTTTTCGTAATTATTTAATTCGGTTAACGGTCTAAATGTTTTGTCATGTTTCACTTTGACAGTCATTATATATATATATATATATATATATATATATATATATATATATATATATATATATAGATATATAGATATAGGATATAGATAGATAGATAGATAGATATAGATAGATAGATTTCTCTGCCTAGTCCATCTGTCCTGGTAAAGGGTTTGAGCCCTGGTATTGCCAGTCTGTCACCTTATGGGTCCTATATATATATATATATCCTATATATATATATCTATATAT
>JACRUU010000016.1:15328676-15338676 GCA_030449085.1 Kryptopterus vitreolus
AGATGCAGGAAGTGCACGAACGAACGAACGCCCTACCGTCACTCCATCTGCTCATTTCTTCTTCCTTTTAACGCCATGCCTTGATTTTGAAGGCTCGGAATGTCGGGATGAGGGACTGCGTGGAGTTGTTTTGCTTTGGAGGCTGCTCCCGCAGCTGTCAAGTATTCCCGGATCATCCGAGTGGAGACGTGCCGTCTTTATTACTGGCGTGTCGGTGCTAATCAGAGTAGAAGAAGCTCGGCCGGAGCGCCAGCATCGTCCCCCCCCCCAGTATTATTATTATTATTATTATTATTAATTTTCCCTTCAACCACGTTCTGGTGTGGACAGCGCAGCCCTCGAAGCTGCCATTTTCATCCCGTACGGTAAGTGAAGAGCCAGGGGTTTCCATAGAAATCGCTCCTTGTGTTGGTCTACAGATAAAAGGAAGGCGAGACCAGCACATCCTGGGTTCGGAGAGAGAGAGAGAGAGAGAGACTCCACGCCAGAGATCGATGTTTATCCCGTCCTGAATCGGTGAAACCGAGTCTAGACTCGGTCAGGAAACGTTATCGCCCAACAAGTGCTGAGCTTTGCACTTTGGAGAACGGATCCAAGGACTTGCACGCCTGGATTAGACAAAATAAACCATAGGAGCATCGTGCTGCTTTGACTCGCTCGAGTCACAGCAGCTGGTAATGAGGAGCGTAATGCAGTTCGCTGATGCTCCAGGCCGTCAGAACTGAACTCTCACCTCTCATCCATGCCTGCACTGTACTCGTCTTGTACCATTACAGGGGTGAAGTGACAAAGTGCCTATCGCGATCCCCTTTCGCTTTAACCCGCGATCTCGACTAGGCTGCTAGTTTATCTTGCTAATACAGCGCTTTTCACGATGGACGACTCCAGTATTCTCCGACGCCGAGGGCTCCAGGTATTTACAATTCGGTTTTGTACACACCTTTTGTTACCTGTGCGTTTATTGTCGTCATTTGCACACCATTAGCCAGGTGAATGAAGTTAAAGCCCCACCTCACCACCACCCACACTCCTCCCCCCCCCCACCCTCCCCCCCCCCCCTCCTAGCAGTCCTTGTTTAGTGAACCGCCTTGTCTATTGATGAAAACCTTGCAAATGTGATGTAACACAGTTCACTCTGGATGTAATCGCAAGTCCAACACATGCTGAGGTTGCATTCGGTGGTTTTCCATCGTAGCTTATGAATGAATCTGTTCGCGGCACTGATGTTGTTATGTAAAAAAACAACAACAAACAAACAAACTTGTAATGACTCATCGAACGCGAGTCTTGGCTGCATCGACCATATGGTAGCATGAATGTTCAGGGATGGGTTATCTCTGGGAATATAATTAGCCAATGTCTGACTTTAAACCAGAAAGCCATTCTCATGTTGCACAAAGAAAAAAAAACATTGCTAAATTGTTATTCGTTTGATTTTATTTATTTCCTGTAATACTAAACGGAGGGATTGTAGAGGGGATGTCATTCGCTTTGTATTGCCTCACTAAAGACTTGACGTAACTCATCCATCGAATGGGGAATTCAGGGTTTGATTTTTGCTGATAATTTTTTTTATTTATTTATTTGTTTGTTTGTTTGTTTGTTTACTTATTTATTTCCTCCAGCCATAAAAGCTAATAACTGTATTATGCACATGCTTACTAGCACAATATCAAGACTATTTTTCGGATCTTATCATTCATATCTTAAGTACAGAGATTATAGTGAGCCTTTCAGGATTAGACTTTAATGAGATGTAGAAGGAGAGAGGGATGGATGGAGAGAGAGAGATGGATGGATAAGTGCAGTCCTTCGCTTTACAATGGAGATGTGTTTCGACACCATCATAAGTGATAGTCGAAACGTGGCTCAGGAGTCTTAAAAGAATAGTGGGCAGTTTTGGGGTCATGTACTGTAATGTGTTAATAATTTACTATATTACAGTAAATAATTTATCAAAAGAGCAATTTGCATGACTGTAGTGTTTAAACCACTATAAAAGTATGTCAGCGCGAGTGGGGGGCGGAGCCTGATATGGGCTTGAGTGGAGGGCAGGGATGGATATGGGCTTGAGTGGAGGGCAGGGATGGATATGGGCTTGAGTGGAGGGCAGGGATGGATATGGGCTTGAGTGGAGGGCAGGGATGGATATGGGCTTGAGTGGAGGGCAGGGATGGATATGGTGCTTGAGTGGAGGGCTTGAGGGCAGGGATGGATATGTGGGCTTGAGTGGAGGGCAGGGATGGATATGGGCTTGAGTGGAGGGCTTGAGTGGGGGGCAGGGATGGATATGGGCTTGAGTGGGGGGCAGGGATGGATATGGGCTTGAGTGGAGGGCAAGGATGGATATGGGCTTGAGTGGAGGGCAGGGATGGATATGGGCTTGAGTGGGGGTGCCGAGCCTGACATGGGCGATAGTGGAGGGGGGGCGGAGCCGGACATGGGCGTGAATGCGGGGCGGAGCCGGAAATGGCCGTGAATGCGGGGCGGAGCCGGAAATGGCCGTGAGTGGCCTGGCGGAGCCGGAAATGTGCGTGATTGGAGGGCGAAGCCGGATATGTGCGTGATTGGAGGGCGGAGCCGGATATGAGCGTGAGTGGGGGCGGAGCCGGATATGAGCGTGAGTGGGGGCGGAGCCGGATATGGCCGTGAGTGGGCTGGCGAAGCCGGATATGGGCGTGAGTGGATAGCGGAGCCAGATATGGGCGTTTGTGGGTGGGGCAGAGCCAGACATGGGCGTGAATGCGGGGCGGAGCCGGATATGGGCGTGAGTGGGCTGGCGGAGCCAGTTATGGGCTCGAGTGGAGGGCGGAGCCAGACATGGTCTGTTGCAGTGTCTAGTGAAGCAGATAAAAAAAAAAAAAATATATATATATATGTGTATATATATATATATGTGTATATATTATGTATTTGTGTGTGTGTGTGTGTGTGTGTATATATAATTAGGCTTTTTTTTTTTTTTGTCGTTGGCTACCAGGACGATCAATGAGCCATGACACTCAAGTCCAATCACTGTCTGCTAGGTCAAGTTTTCTCAAAATGGACAAATCCGATTTGAACCCGAGCAAAAATTCAGACACGTTTACATGAACCCAGGTTTGTTTTTGCTCAATTATAATGAATCCCAGACAGTCTTAAATCACTAAGGACGTGGGAGTGGGGGAGAAAGAGTCCTCGAGTCAACGGCGTGTAATACTGGTATGATGGATGTGAAATGAAGACTCGCATGCCTGATCACATACGGATAGACTGATTATTGCAACATGCCCAGTGTGTTCAATCCGCCTTTGTTTTTGGGCTGTGTGTGTACGAGTGACGATGCAGATTGTTTGGCAGAGGGCTTGGGTGATGTTTGCTGAGCTCTGTGTTTTTGTGAGTTCACTGAACTGTGCTTGGGTTTGGTAGGGGGTGGGGGGGGGGGGGGGGGGGGGGGGGGGGCGTCAGGGGTTTGTTTTAGCAAATCCCCTCCTTCCTGAGGTTCTGCCCCGGGGGCTCTGTTTAGTTAGAGCCAGGGATCAGACGAGAAACTCCCATTGAAAGACTGTATATTTATTAAGCCCTCGACTTTATTAGCAGCAGATATGTGTGTGTGTGTGTGCGCGTGTGTGTGAGACTTTCCTTCAAGGCCGTGTTAAATTATTCAGCACTACATTTTAGAGTCATTCTGGGTAAAGACTCCCCCTCCCCATCTTGTGTTTTGTTGATGAATAGGCTGTTATGACTTGAAGCTTTTCACCTTAATGCTCTCGATGCATTAGAGGTTAAAGGAGGGGGTGTGTGTGTGGTGTGTGTGTGTGTGTTGGTGATGGTTCTAGTGGTTTGCACTGGATTTTCTCCAGTGTTCATGTTCAATTAGTAATTAACTATGATTCTGATTAGAGATGGTGTCAAAAGTGCATTTTTTTTGTTTACCTTGCAGAGTTGTAAACAAATTGGAGTGGGGTTGAGTGGGGTGTGTGTGTGTGTGTGTGTGAAGGGGGGGGGTGGTTTTGTGTTTTCTTCCGGCTTCCTCGCGCCGATCCTGGCGTGTCTCGGGAGTCCGAGGATAAAATGGGAAATTGGTTTTTGCTGCGAAGTGACACGGGCCGTGAGTAATAAGCAGCACCCAGATAAGCCGTTCAGCAGCGTCTTTATGTTGCTGATATTGGTAGTTTGCTGATTTATTTTCAGGCTTAGACCAGCAACTATTGCTCGAGGAGTTCAATTTGTCTGATAAATGTGTCCTGATGCTCTCAGCATTTCCAGTCCATTTCACCCCCTTGTTGTTGTTTTTTTTTCTTAATGAAGAATTTAATATCAAAGTTAAGGTGAACATAAACCACTTTTATTACATCTCTTAAATGTGTGTAATAAATGTATTTAATTAGCTTGTTCCCGGAATCTCTGCATTATGGAGTCATCGTTAGTTAAAACTACGGAGTGTGTGTGTGTGTGTGTGTGTGTGTGTGTGTGTGTGTGTGTGGGGGGGGGGGGCAAAACAAACACAAGCTCCTATTAATGCGTCTGCATGATACATATTTAAACATTTTAGAGCTTGTTTCCCACCATGGGGCAGTAACGGCCTGATGGCTTATTCGCTGATTCCGTAGCAGTTTCCTTCTGTCTGTCTGTCTGTCTATCTGTCTATCTCTGTCATCTATCTATTATCTATCTCTATCTATCTCTATCTATCTATCTCTTCTATCTATCTATCTATCTATCTATCTAATCTATCTATCTATCTCTCTATCTCTCTCTCTATCTATCTATTTCTGTCTATCTATTCTATCTATCTATCTATCTTATCTATCTTCTATCTATCTATCGATCTATCTATCTATCTATCTATCTATCTATATCTATATCTATCTATCTATCTATCTATCTATCTATCTATCTATCTATCTATCTATCTATCTATCTATCTATCTATCTATCTATCTATCTATCTATCTATCTATGTATCTGTCTGTCTATCTATCTGTCTATCTCTGTCTATCTCTGTCTATCTATCTATCTATTTCTGTCTATCTATCTATCTATTTCTGTCTGTCTGTCTGTCTGTCTGTATCTATCTGTCTGTCTGTCTGTCTATCTGTCTGTCTATCTGTCTATCTATTTCTCTATCTATCTCTTTCTGTCTATCTGTCTGTCTGCCTGTCTGTCTGTCTATCTATCTATCTATTTCTGTCTATCTATCTATTTCTGTCTATCTGTCTGTCTGTCTGTCTGTCTGTCTATCTATTTCTGTCTATCTCTCTATTTCTGTCTATCTCTCTATCTCTATCTCTCTCTCCGGGAGTGACCCCTTTAATAGCCTGGCCCTTTTAATATTTAGCGTTGACTGCGAAATGCTAGCTCGTTCGGAGAGACGAGCGTTTAGACACTAAAAATGCCCGTTTTGGGTGTTTTTCCGGAAGGGGGCGGGGCAAGTGACACATGTGACATCATGAAATTATCCAACGTCCAATATGTCAAATGTACATGTCGGGCGAACACGGGACAAACAGCCGAGCGTCACATTTCCCCATTCGTTCTCTATGGGACCGGAATGTCGCTGATTTCCCCAAAAATTCCAAACGTGTGAGATTCGGGAGGTATATGACCGTGATACACTCCGGACCCCCTTACGAGTGGATATGCCGTACGTGAATATTGGACGCTCACAGGTCGATCCGTGAGGCGCGGAATTTCGGCCCCATTCATTTTCTATGGGCAAAAATTCCCTCTTTTTGGCCCCGGGGATCAGAATTCCGCTGGGCGATTCCTTATAAAAAATAATATCGCACCTCACACCATCAGGCCGCACGATATGAGGTATGATTCGTGGAGATTGGACACAAAACGTGGGACGAGTTACGCGCCGAAAATATGACCGAAGCGAGAGAGAGCTTATAATAGTGATGCTTTTGCACACGTCACTTAAAAAATATCGGTGATTCAATATATGGGACGTATCGTCCTGCTGTATGTAGTACTCATTACTTTTAGTATAAGCCGTTACGTAACCACTTGATTATAAAGCACGCCTTGTTCATAATGACTGTGGCTCAGACGGTGAGTGTGTGACCTACGCTTAATGACTGTGTGTGATTAGGAAGTGAAGCAGGCGTTTAGATGCTCTTTAATGACGTGTCTTTGAAGCAATTGAGAGGATTCTACCTGCAATATTAATCTCATTATTATTGCCTAGTGCTTATTCATTGGCATTTAAATAGATCTTCCAAACCTGCAAAATACTCAGATAAATAAAATGTATGTTTATTATGGCTGATATTTAAACAGGCTTCATACTTGTATTTTATGAAAGGTTCCTGAGGAGGGGGTGGACGGAGGGGATGTAGACGGAGGAAAAAAGAGGGATCTTTCGCAAAGGAGATTTCTGTATCCAGAGGCGTGTCTGGTTGGAGTTACAGATGTGCGGAGATGTAGCGCAATGAGGCAATTCAAGTTTGTCTGAGAACTGAAGTATAAATGTGGACTCTGGTGTTAGGTCGATGGATGGATGGATGGATGGAATGGAAGGTAGATGAAGGGAAGGATAGCTAGATGGATAAATAGATAGCTAGAAAGATGGATGGATAAGTAGATAGACAGATGGATGGATTGATTTGATGAATGGATAGATGGATGGATGCATAGGTAGGTGGATGGATGGGTAAATGGATAGATAGGTGGATTGATGCATGGGAGGGTAGGTTGATTTGAAGTGAAGGATTAAATAGATGGGTAGAAGGATGGATGTATAGGTAGATAGGTGGATGGCTGGGTTGATGGAAGGATTGATCGGTGGATAGATGGATGGGTAGAGAGATGGATGTGTAGAGAGATAGATGAATGCATGGTTGGATGGGTAGATGGATGAATGAATAGTTTGATGGATGGATGGATAGGTGGCTGGATAGATGAATGGATGGTAGAGAGATGGATGGATGGTAGAGAGATGGATGGTTAGAGAGAGATGAATGGATGGTTGGATGGGTAGATGGACGAATGAATAGTTGGATGGATGGATGATGGATGGAGGATGGATGGATGGTGGATGGATGGTGGATTGATGAGATGGATGGTGATGGATGAGATGGATGGATGGATGGATGGTAGAGAGATGGATGGTTAGAGAGATGGATGAATGGATGGTAGAGAGATGGATGGTTGGAGAGATAGATGAATGGATGGGTAGAGAGATAGATGAATGGATGGATAGGTGGATGAATGAATAGTTTGATGAATGGACAGGTAGAGAGATGAATGGATGGATGGATAGGTGGATGAATGAATAGTTTGAATGGATGGGTAGAGAGATGGATGGATGGATGGTAGAGAGATGGATGGTTAGAGAGAGAGATGGATGGATGGATGGATGGATAGGTGGATGGATGGATAGTAGAGAGATGGATGGGTAGAGAGATAGATGAATGCATGGATAGGTGGATGAATTAATAGTTTGATGAATGGATGGGTAGAGAGAGATGAATGGATGGATAGGTGGATGAATGAATAGTTTGATGAAGGGATGGGTAGAGAGATGGATGAATGGATGGATACATGATTGAATGAATAGTTTGATGAATGGATGGGTATAGAGATAGATGAATGGATGGATAGGTGGATGAATGAATAGTTTGATGAATGGATGGGCATAGAGATAGATGGATGGATGGATGGATGGATGGATGGATGGATGGATGAATGAATAGTTTGATGAATTGATAAGATGGACGGGATGGAGATGGATGGATGGGATGGATGGATGGATGGATGGATGGATGGATGGATGGATATGGATGGAATGGATGGATGGATGGGTAGAGAGAGATGGATGGACGGATGGATGGATAGGTGGATGAATGAATAGTTTGATGAATGGATGGGTAGAGAGAGATGAATGGATGGATGGATGGATAGGTGGATGAATGAATAGTTTGATGAATGGATGGGTAGAGAGATAGATAGATGGATGGATGGATAGGAGGATGGATGGTAGAGAGATGGATGGTTAGAGAGATGGATGGTAGAGAGATGGATGGATGGATAGAGAAATAGATGAATGGATGGATGATCCAAAGAATCAGATCTGCAGTAGCATTTCCTCCATGTTGAATAAAACCATATGTAGCTCACATTTAATCCTATTGATCTGGGAAAGAAGAGTCCGCTTTCTCCATCCTCCCCTCCTCCTCCTCCTCCTCCTCCACCCAATCCCCCCCTCCCCCCCTCCATTATGTTCTCTTCTGCTCTGGACTATGTCAATTCTTGGCTTAAGCTACAACATTACAGCCTTTTATTCAATTTATCTGGAGGGCGGTGCGCTGCGGGGTTTTCCTGCAGGTATAGAAGCAGTAGCATCAGTTAGCGAGCGGCTTAATGACCTGTGACGCGAGTGCAGTCTGCTGAGCTATATCTCATCAAAACGCAAACGCGCGACGATCTAAACACTAGCACATCCTCGTCTCATTTCAGTTCGCTGTGGTCTCCTAACCGTAATCACAGCACGGCAAACAAAACGCATTCAGTGAAATGATGTTTAACTATATGGAAACCAAACAGAACAGCATGTCCTCTAATGTGTGTTTTATTAATAAAAAAAAAACATAAGGTTTGTCCATTACATGTTTAATTGAGTAGCAATTAATTATATAATCATGTATTATTTTATATAAGAGAGTGCATTCTTGCATGTAATACACCGTTTGGCCTCTAGAGGCTGCTCTTGTTATGGCAGGCGACCCTAACCCGGAAAAACTAAACCGCATAGATATTTGCAACCGCATAGATGTTATACAAGTTCTTTGCAGTATTATAGAGTATTATAGCAGCTAGAGTTGCGCTTTCTTGATGCCAGTCGAAGTTGCAGGTCTCTCTGCCAGTCCTCACTATATACATTTTTATTTTATTTTATTTATTTATTTTTTTGCGCCCTTTATTTATATCCTTATTGATATTGATAATTTATTTATATCCATCCATCCATCCATCCATCCATAACCAGTGGATGCTTTAAAAAAAAATTATTTATGTCCGTCCATCCATCCGTCCATCCATCCATCCATCCATCCATCCATCAATCCATAACCAGTGGATGCTTTTAAAAAAAAATTATTTATGTCCGTCCATCCGTCCGTCCGTCCATCCATCCATCCATCCATCCATCCATCCATCCATCCATCAATCCATAACCAGTGGATGCTTTTTAAAAAAATGTATTTACGTCCATCCATCCATCCATTCATCCATAACCAGTGGATGCTTTTAATAAAAATTTATTTATGTCCGTCCATCCATCCATCCATCCATCCATCCATCCATCCATAACCAGTGGATGCTTTTTAAAAAAATTTCTTTACGTCCGTCCATCCATCCATCCATCCATCCATCCATCCATCCATCCATCCATCCATCCATCCATCCATCCATCCATAACCAGTGGATGCTTTTTAAAAAAATGTATTTACGTCCGTCCATCCATCCATCCATCCATCCATCCATAACCAGTGGATGCTTTGTAAAAAAATGTGTCCGTCCATCCATCCATCCATCCATCCATCCATCGAGTGCATGAATGCTTTGTCAGTTCAGTTACCAAAATCCAAGTGTGCCGTTTGCTCAGATCACAGCACAGCCCCCCCCCCCCCCCCAAAAAAAAAACATAAAGGGAGGGGGGGGAAAAAAGTAGCACTTGTACATAGTTGCTGCTTTGCTCTGGGTTGCTATTGACTGCCATAGAAAGAGCGGCCGGGATGGACGGGACTGACCTGCCTCTCCTGCCAAAAGCACTGGATAAATGTATTAAGAGTTCAGCAATGAGCTCACTCTGCGTCCACGCCGAGAGCATGAGCTCATCGTTGCAGCCAGAGGACAGGGGAAGGGGAGGGAGGGGGGAAGAGTGCCAGCAAATGTGAGGTCTCAGCTGCAAGGCACACACACACACACACACCACACACACACACACACACACACACACACACTTTTACGGAGACAAAGTCAGACACGGTTAGTCTTTGTGTGGAAAGCATGA
>JACRUU010000016.1:15346176-15351176 GCA_030449085.1 Kryptopterus vitreolus
TTTACTCATCAGAAAAAAAAAACAGCGAGCCGTTTGTGACAACTCAATTTATTGGTGTGTGTGTGTGTGTGTGTGTGTGTGTGTGTGTGTGTGTGTGTGTGTGTGTGTTGTGTAATAATATGCATGCAACTTGTAAATATTGCATGTGGTTTACCCCTCGACACCGGCACTTCCATGTTTACGGCCGTGAAAGCCCACATCATATCTCCGCTCCTGATCACCTTCCAGTCTTGAGACCACCGGCCGCTTTCCAATCACTGTCTTCACTGCATCCGATTTATCCGCACACACTGCTGTTTTCCTGTCCATCTCTTTGATTACATTTCCCTGCACTCTGGCCTGCTGTCATGCTGGATGACTTGAGGAATATTGATGCGCTCCATAAGGAGATTGGTTTTTGTGAGAGTGTACTCCGAACTGTCAGTCCAGCTAATTTCACCGCTCTGCCTTTTAGCCCATGGTCATGATGGAACCCTGCCTGCCGTGTGTGTGTGTGTGTGTGTGTGTGTGTGTGTGTGTGTGTGTGTGTGTGTGTGTGGGGTTGAGTATGCAGTGCCCACCAGCTGCTGTCTGGTGGCTCAGACACCACCCTGTATTGCTTTATGTAATCAGTCTGCCTGGAAGGAGTCCCTCACTCTTTCCATCACGACTTTATTTATTCATTGTTTATTATCTTCAGCGTATTCATACAGAGGAGCGCGTAATGTCAGTGTGTGTGTGTGTGTGTGTGTGTGTGTGTGTGTGTGTGTGTGTGCGCGCATGTGTGTGTGTGTATGTGTGTATATATATGATATATATATATATATATATAATATATATATATATGTATATATATATATATAATATATATATATATGTATGTATATGCATGTATGTATGTATTTTGTGTGTGTGTGTGTGTATGTATATATATATATATATATATATATATATATATATATATATATATATATATATATATATATATATATATATATATAATATGATCGTCAATCATCAGATCGTCAATTATACAATAGGGAAATATATTTCTGTTTGGAGTCTGAATATAGTTTTTATTTATTAATTTTTTTTTTAATGCTTGAGAAACGATTTCAGTCCATTTGTTACGAATGGTTGAATCAAATTTTTATTTCTATTTTTTTTAAGCCCATATCTGCTTTTCCCTAACCGTAAACTAGCACTAATGGCTAATCCAGATCAAAAACACAAATAAAAATCAATCAAAAACACTTGTGGAGAAAACGGTCATGCATTTGATATCTTTCTAAACAACAGTTTAATGTCTAAGACCAGGTCCGATCGAGGCGTATCAACAAATTCTCAATGCCGCATTCATTCAATCCTAAAATTTATAAAAGCAGGTACGGTTTTTAAAGCGAGTGCGTTAGTTGCCATCGGGTTTCCACTCGATTCCAGATCCATACTGGTGTCTACAAGTCAGCATTAATAGTTTACAGTATTATTGAGTACACCGAGCTCATTAAGAGGCTAAGCTGCTCAGTCAAATAGCTAATTCACCACCTGATTGATATTCCGATAGGCCAGAGTAGGTCATGTTACCTTTAGACCCTGGACCAGCTTTCTGAAAGCATAGCAATAGCTGTCAGGTCAGATACATACAGGTGATTTATAGCTGGGGATTTATAGTTAAATGTGTGATTTCCATGTGACTGATATTTCGAACAAAAAAAGGGAATAAGTGCATGCAATTTGTGATCAAACCCAAAATGTGGAGACAGCAAAGTCATACTTGTAAATATTGCATCGGTTTAACCCTTAGCGTTGACAAAATTCACGTTCCTAGAGCGCCTGTATATGATGAAAAACTCACCAATAACGAAGAATTTAATGTAAGAATTTTTTAAGAATAAAAAAGGCATTAAATTGCGGAGGATATTTGCATTTTCCGGGAGCAATTATTAGCGATGTTTTAAGGAAAAGTCCGCAAACGTCGTGTGGTTCCGACTGTACAAATCTCATTCTAATCTGGATAAACATGGAGCTCCTAAACGCTGGTTAGATCCCCCTGTAGATGTGAATAGAGAGAGGAAGGGGTGGTAAATTGCCACAAACTTTCTATGGAAACTGAATCTGGGGAATTTTTGGAAATAATCCAAATTAGACACATACCAGGGAATTTATAGATTTTTAAAAAATTATAATTTTGTAATTTTTTTTATATATATAAATTTATCCTTTTTTTTTAAATAAAAAGAAAAAAATATAAAAAAATTTATACTTTTTATTTTCAAAAATTGTTTTCTTTATAAAAAAAATTTATAATAAAAAAAAATATATATATAATATATATATATATATATATATATATATATATATATATATATATATATATATATATATATATATTGATTTATATACATGTTTTTTTTAAATTGTATCTCATACAAACATGAAAATGAACATATTGTTTGGCGCGACGGTACAGATCTTATTCTAATTTAAATAAACATGGTGCTCCTAAACGTTGGTTAGATCCCAGTGTAAATGTGAATAGAGGGAAGAAGTGCTCGGAGGTTTTACGGTGTAAAAACAAAAACAGCCTCCGTACTTCAGAGAGGGGGGGGGGGGAGCCACGCTGCTTTTTGCTTAAGTGTGCACTTTGAAGTTATTCTACGCCAGTGTTCTCCAGAGTGCTGAAAGGGATCCCTGGCTTTGTCGTATCTTCTGTTCAGACCGTTCGAAAGGAAAGCTGTTACTGCTTCATTTTTATTAACGGCGTCGGATTTACACCGGACTAATTTGCCTCCCTCCGCTGACCTCCAGCACATTTCAATGTGTACTCGTTTGTTGACGCACAAACACACTGCTTATTGGGGTCACGAAGGGGCGGTAAATTTCCGCAAACTTTCCGTGGGAACTGAATCCGGGGAATTTTTGGAAATAATCCAAATTGGACACTTAGCAGGGAATGTATGGGGATTCATTGTAAACTGTCTCTTATACAAAATACAAAACATGAAAATAAACATTTGGTTTTGGTTGTAAGCAGACACATATGCGAGCTAATACAGTTTTGGGACTGATTTAATGATGTAATTATTATTTAATTATTCATTCATTCATTCATCTTCTACCGCTTTATCCGATCTTCCCTCGGGTCACGGGGAGTCTGTGCCTATCTCAGGCCTCTATGGGCATTAAGGCAGGATACACCCTGGATGGAATGCCAACCCATCGCAGGGCACACACACACATTCACACACTAGGGACAATTTTTCCAAGGTGCCAATCAACCTACCGTGCATGTTTTTGGACCGGGAGGAAACCGGAGAACCCGGAGAAAAACCCCCTGAGGCACGGGGAGAACATGCACAAACTCCACACACACATGACCGAGACGGGAATCGAACCCGGATCCTGGCGGCGTGAGGTGAACGTGCTAACCACTAAGCCACCGTGCCCCTATTATTTAATTATTAAAAAACATTTAAGATTATTATTATTGTTATTAATTAATTAATTCTTTTTTTTTTTTTTTTTTTTTTTTTTTTTTTTTTTTTAGAATCTGTTTTTGTTATGGAGGAAGGCATTTAGTGGGTGTGGCCCTGCAATAAATATGCATAAGGCAGAAATTATATAGTAATTATATAAGCTTTATATATATATTTAACCTGAGCAGGCTGTGTCTGGAGGTGCATGTGCATCTTATCATTGAGTAAATGTTGATGTTGATCGTAGTGGTGTGTGTGTGTGTGTTTGCATGCATAGTCTTGCTCTATTTATCCTCCCATGAATATTTAGACTGGAGTGGATTCGCTCCCGACAGGCAGAGACAGATGGAGCAGCCTTTTCCAGTTTGCACTCTCTGCCCTATCGGTCTGTTGGGTCTGCTATCATTAGGCGGCTATTCTCGTCTCCGAACAAAGTGTTTGTGTGTTTGATGTTAGTCTTTAACGAGTGCCTTGCTTTTGCTGCGCGTTTGTTGTTGTTTATTTTTAATCCTTAGAGCCTCTTTAAAGTAAATGTTTTAAAAGCATTGCTGTCTCATTTTGTCTGAAGTGTCCACCCTGAAATATCTGTGTTACATCACTGCCACCTAGTGGCTGTTATTTACCTTCATCACCCTTTAAGCGTCATTGCTTCTTTGTTTGGAAAATATATAAAAGGTCTGGAATCTTTCCAGTCCGGATTTATTACAAAATAAAGTATATCTTAATATGTTTATGGAAAATGGTGCACCAAACTCCCTGGTTTGGTTTCACTGTGTGGCCGCAATGATGATAAACGCCTGCTTGGCTTTGATGTGCCGTTCATGATTTGTGTAACTGTTTGTGTAATACTGTGTGTTCTCATTACTGTGTGTTTGTGTCGTTGTTGTTTTTTTTTTTTGCAGAAGGAGCTGAGCCTTCCCCGAAGAGGCAGTTTGTGAGTATTTATGTATACAAACATTAAACCATTATAGAGGAATGCCCACTCTGAATTAAGTACAATGCACATAATCCATCAGTTATTTATGGACATAATGTGCAAATTTATATACATATACTTTATATATAGATTATATATATATTATATATATATATATATATATATATATAGATATATATATATATATATTATATATATATATATATATATATAGGTTTATAATAATGGGAGGTGCGTGGTTAAGGCTTCTGGGCCCTTGAGAAAGGCCCTTAACACTCACATGCTCAGTTTGGTAGTCATTCTGGAAAAATGCGCTTGCCAAATTCCATATTAATGATGTGAACACCAGCGCCGGCCCGAGTCAGTACAGTACAGCGCTTAGGAGGATGATCGTGCTTACTAATCATAATGGGAATAAATAATTAAGATGTCGTGTCGTGTGTGGGTGTGTGTGGTGGTGTGTTTGTGTGTATATATATTATATATATTATATATAGATATATATATTGTTGTGTGTGTGTGTGTGTGTGTGTGTGTGTGTTGTGTGTATATATATATATATATATATCTATATATATATATATATATATATATATATATATGTGTAT
>JACRUU010000016.1:15353676-15356176 GCA_030449085.1 Kryptopterus vitreolus
GCTTCTTTTGGACGTCACATTCCATGTCTAATCCTCTTATGTGTTGGGAATCAAAAAGTATATAAATAAACAAATAACATTTTGCTACCTCTTATCAATTCCTGGGCGCATTTATTTATTTATTTATTTATTTTTAATTCTACTTTATTTTATTTTATTATTTTTTAAAAAGCTGCCAGGACCTTCTGCACGTCTAATCTACCAGGACCTTATGTTGTAATCTAAACATTTTGCAGTTTGCACGATGGACTCAAGTGTGGCTCCAGTTTGTTAAAATTGCTAAGTGTAATTATTTTAATAAAGTAATATATTGTAAACAAAAGCGTCACGACCAACAAGACTCTGCATCTGAGGTTGGTTCACGACGTCAAAATAAAGGAGACGCAGCATGTTTGATTCACTGCGCGTCCCGAGTGCCCTTATCCGGCCACTAATACGCCGCCTGAAGTCAAGCAAATTATATTTTGACTTTTGTTTATTTGTTGTTTTGTTTACTACAATGGAATCAAAATTGGGAATCGATCAAATTAAAATGATACCAAAGCCAGTGATGCTCCCCGTGTGCTATTAGAACAACCTCCAGTCGTCTGGGAAGAGCCCTAGATTCTGGAGTGCACTTGTGGGGATTTGTACTCATTCGACCACAAGGGTGTCTGCTATTGCTTTAGACGGGGTGAGTCTGGGGTTCAGTGTTCGAATTTACCCCAAAGTTCCCTTATAGCGATGAGGTCATAGCTTTCGCAGGGGGAAAAAAAGAAACATCTATAGGTGGAAAAAGTCATGTGTCCCAATACTATTGTCCCTATATATAATATGTTAATGTTGTTGGAGACCAATCTGTTAGTTTTAAAGAAATTAAATAACTATAAAAAAAAATTTGCAGGCTGTAGTCTGATTAAAATCTTTTAAGATGATAATTAATTAATTAATTTATTTGTTTATTTATTTTATTTTATTTTTTTGCTCACACTTTGTACTGCTATTGCTGCCATTTGTCTCGGTTAGAAAATGAGTGTGCACAGAATTTACCATCTCCCTCAAATTCGCACTCGATTCGTGACAGCTCGGAGGTCGTGTGTGTGTGTGTGTGTGTGTGTGTTTAGTTGAGCGTCTACATTTTTGTATCGTCAGGGGGCTTCTATTTTTCTGCACAACACACCAAAAGAGCTCCGGATCAGCTTTCGTCTCCTCCCCGACTTGTTTAAAGAAATAAAGAGGGGGAAAAAAAAAAAAAAAAATATATATATATATATATATATATATATATATCTATTATATATGTGTGTGTGTCTATATATATATATGTGTGTGTCTATATATATCTATATATATATATATATATATATATATATATATATATATATCTATATATATGTTATACGTATATAAGTATATGTTGTATATATATTCTTATTTACCTTTCTGGCTTAAAAGTGATTAGAAATGCATTGTCGTCTTTTTAAAACACAACACCACACACACACGTGCAACCCGTAGAGCTCAGTATGCATTTATACACCACACACCACACACACACACACACACACAACTGACTTGTACTAGATATCGAGCAGTTCATGCGTTACCTGCCTGCACAGAAACACACTTCAGTGACCAGTCCCCCGCCCCCCGCCGCCCCCACCCCCCCCCCTTTTCAACTTTTATTTATATTTTTTATTTGCCCTTCACTTTTTATCCCCAACACCCCCCCCCCCACCCCCCCCCCCCCCCCTCGCTCCACACTCACTAGAATCTGGCCAACGGCTCAGTTTCGTTGCCACGGCAACAGCAGCCTCCTGCAGCACCTCCTCAGCCCTACATCTTTCTCCTCCTCCTCCTCGTTTTGCTCTTCTCTCCGTCTGGCGCACGGCGGAGGCACGGAAGAGGCCGTCTGTGCCTCGGGCCCTGCCTCTGCCCCGGCTCTCGGTCTCGGCTCCCCCAACCCCTTCTTCTGGAGGTAAGAAGCAAAAAACACCCCCCCCCCCTCACTGTGTCTCTCACTAACCTATCCAAATAAACCTGACCTGTTTTCACATTAGATATTAAATCACTTTAAATTCCAAACACTAGCAACACTGAGTCACAATACCTTCTTTGGGGGGAATTATTTTAGATATAGATCTTTAGGTCTAAATGGTAAGAAGTAGTTAGAGCAATTGAGGGTATAGGGCCTTGCTCAAGGGCCCACTAGTGGCAGCTTGGTGGTGGTGGGGCTTGAACCTGCGATATTCTGGGCCAGAGCCCGGAACACCTCCCGTAGTAGCTCATGTACACTTCCTGTACACCAGTGTTGCTAGCTCCTGTACTACCTGAACTAATATTCATCACGTCTCTTTCTTTCTTTGTGTTTTTCTTTATTTTACACACGTGTGCGTATTTGACATATATGTGCGTACCCTTCCTAAACCCTGACATGTCAGTGGTCTAAGGCTCTGGGTTACTGATCAGAAGGGTCGGAGGTTCAAGCCCATGATTTCCCCTGCGGTCTCCAGGGGGCGCC
>JACRUU010000016.1:15366176-15376176 GCA_030449085.1 Kryptopterus vitreolus
TAATTTGGTTCTTCTGCCTTCCTTAATTTAGATCCTGATTTCCTTCCTTCGATTCATCCCTTGCTTCTTTCTTCGTTCCTACGATCCTTAATTCATCGATCCTTCCTACCTTCCTTTGATCCTTTCTTTAGGGTACCCACTTAAGCGACCCCCCCATTCCCATTCTTTATAAGGGGCGAAGGAAGAACGAACTTGCCGGCTTCTAACCTTCCTTCGAACGAGACTAGAACCTGTCCAGTGGTTGAATTTGTAAGGTGAGATCTTAAAAGGAATCCTTAAACTAATAGAAATTAATCCCGTTCCTCCATCCCTCCCCCTGCTTTGCACCTTTGACTTAACACTCTTCCCAAACCGAAGGTTCGATTCCCTTCCCCAGTCCTCCTCCCGTCTTCCTTCCTCCCCTCCAGGCAGCCCTTTCCCTCCCTCCCTCCCTCCCTTCCACCCGTCCTTCCCCTCTTTCCCCTCCCTCCCTCCCCCCATCCCCCCCCCTCCCTCCCCTCCTCCCCCCCTTCCTTCCCGCCCTCCCTCCCTCCCTCCGTCATCCTCCTCCCTCCATTCCCTCCCTCCATTCCCGTCCCTCCTCCCTTCCCTGTCGCTTCCTTCCCTTCCTTCCTTCCTTCCATTTGCAGCATTTGGCAGACGCCCTTATCCAGAACGACTTACAACTGAGCAACTGAGTTTTAAGGGCCTTGCTCAAGGGCCCACTAGTGGTGGTTTAGTGTTTATAGGGTTTGAACCTGCAATCTTCTGGTCCAGAGGCCAACACCTTAACACTAAGCCACCACCTCTTCCTTCCTTCCTTCCTTCCTTCCTTCCTTCGATTTTGGATTACAGTGGGGTGGCGTATCTGCTACCTTTTTGTAGTCCCGCCCCCTCTCGGAATCGACCTCTTCGGATTCGTCAGAGCCGTGCGTCGTTTTTCGTGAGAGGCGCATAACCTAAGAAGCTCTCTGTGCCAGACCAAAGTGAAATTGATCAGTTGATGGGTAATGACGATGGATCTCTCGCCTCTTAGAATAAAATCCTACATTTATTTTCTACCTCGGGCAGAGAATTGACGGAAAGAATTTACTCGTCACTGTTATCGGGTTTTAGATCCCATTCAAATTGTAGAAAATGCAAATATTATACCTTTTAAAAGTAAATAAATAAACCTTTAAAAGTGAAATCTTAAGCATGAAAATATTTTTCAATGGGATTTTTGTTTTGCTTTCAAATTATTATTATTTTATTTATTTATTTTGTTTTAATTATTTTTTTATTCAATTTTTCCCCCTTTCTTTTCTTCTTTCTTTTTTTCTTAAATGCCTTTCTGGACATTTTTGATTTCGTTTCAATGTGATCCTCATTGAAACATATTAATCTTATATTGCTTTGGCTCACGAGTCATTTCCTTTACCCGTGCTAATAGTGTGTGTGTGTGTGTGTGTGTGTGTGTTAATCCACACTTTGGTGTGAAGGATAACACTGATCTATGTGATAATGTTCCTGGACACTTCTTGACAAAGAAATATGCTCCCATTTAATATTTAAGATTTTGCCGACGCTCGGCGAATGCATAACTAATGCAGGAGGGTGTGACCTTGGCGCTGCCCCGGGTGCAGGCAGGATAGAGAAGTGTAGAAAAGGGTGCAAGCAGGGTGGAGAAGTGTAGAAAAGGGTGCAGGCAGGGTGGAGAAGTGTAGAAAAGGGTGTAGGCAGGGTGGGAAGTGGGTGGAGAAGTGTAGAAAAGGGTGCAGGCAGGGTGGAGAAGTGAAGAAAGGATTGCAAGCGTGATGGGGAGTGGGTGGAGAAGTGTAGAAAAGGGTGCAGGCAGGGTGGGGAGTGGGTGAAGAAGTAGAGAAAAGGGTGTAGGCAGGGTGGAGAAGTGGAGAAGTAGAAAAGGGTGCAGGCAGGATGGGAAGGGGTGAGAAGTGTAGAAAAGGGTGCAGGCAGGGTGGAGAATGAAAAGAAGGCATTGCAAGCGTGTGGGGAGGCAGGGTGGAGAAGGTTGTAGGGGGGGCAGGGTGGAGAAGTGTAGAAAAGGGTGCCGGGGTGGAGAAAGGAGCAGGTGGGGAGAAGTGGGTGGAGAAGTGTAGAAAAGGGTGTAGGCAGGGTGGAGAAGTGAAGAAAGGATTGCAAGCGTGATGGGGTGTGGGTGAAGTGTAGAAAAGGGTGCAGGCAGGGTGGAGAAGTGTAGAAAAGGGTGCAGGCAGGGTGGAGGTGTGAAGTGTGTAGGAGAAGTGTAGTGTGGAGAAGGTGTAGAACAGGGTGCAGAGGCAGGGTGGAGAAGTGTAGAGAAGGGTGCAGGCAGGGTGGAGAAGTGTAGAAAAGGGTGTAGGCAGGGTGGAGTGGGGGAATACTATTTTATCTTTTATTTAAACCAAGCACTCGTTTATTTATTTATTTATTTTCTATTGTTTTAAAAATGTCAAGTGTTGACGAGTTCGAATGTTAATAATTATAGACTTGTAAACAAAAACAAAAGTGTTTCTACACCCAAACCGTACCGCAATAGAACGGAACTAAAATGCTCCAATTGACCCGACTCCATTTTCTTTGTTATTGTTTTTGTTTTTGTTTAGGGAGCAGCCCGCTGGACAGCCCACGCAATTTCTCCCCGAACACCGCCGCCCACTTCTCCTTCGTCCCCGCCCGCAGGTGAGTGAATCTCCGCCCACATCCAGAATAAATGCCACTTCATCGCCCTCCACCATGCCGAGATCAGCAGCGGCGTCTGTGTGTCTCCCGCCAGCCGTTAATCAGCCTGCTGTAATTATTCCGTAGCGCTTCTCATCTTTCCGTGTAGCTTTGAAGAACGACGAGGAGCGAGTTAACGAGTGAATCTGTTCAGAGCTGCAGACGAGCTGATAACGAATTAACACCGGGGGGGGGGTTGGCCAAGACATGAAAAGCTCTTCGAGTGTGAAGCCCAAAAGCACTGTAGAGCGCTAGTGCCATCTAATGGACAATAATGGAACTGGCCAAATCGGTTCCATTTAAATTAAACATTGCTTCAAAGCAACTTCACACAGATGAAGTGATAATAAAATATGACTTTATAAACTGTGTTTTGCACGACGACCGAATCAGAATCCAGTTTGTTTGTGGTGCATTTCGTGTAAGTAAATATGAAGCATTCTGTTTATATTTACTCCTGTCCTCTTTCCCCTACACAGTCACGGGCACAGGGCCGACAGGTACCTTTTACATTCACTGTGTGTGTGTGTGTGTGTGTGCAGCATCACACCTAACGTTGTAGTTTAAACTGATATGTGTATTCATCTGCTTCATGTTAATATATATATCTATATATATATATATATATATATATATATATATATATATAGATATATATTATATATATATAAAATATGTGTCTGCTATTTTGACCAGTTTGCAGTCGGTGTTTTGGGGGGGGTAACTAAATAGGGGGGATTTCTCTAAACATCGCTAATTTCTGGTCTTGGCAATGTCTAAACTAAAAAATAATTTTTTAATAACATTTTTAAAAATTATTTATTCTTATTTAAGTTTTATGGGCTGAAGTTTCATCGGCATTAAAAAAGGGGAAAAAATGCGCCCCCTAGAGTCCCTACAGTACAGTACTAATAAAACGAAGAACTATATATATATATATATATATATATATATATATTATATATATATATATATATATATATATATATATATATATATATTTTTTTTTTTTTTATTTAAAAAAAAATTCATTTTCTTTTAAATCCAGGGACCATTTCTAGTACTTCGTATTCTGTGAAATATTATATCGTGTGATATATATATATATATATATATATATATATATATATATATATGATATTATATATCTACACGCGCACACACACACACACACACACAACCTTTACTTTGATGTCTTTACTTTTTTACTAAGGAATACGAACAACGCGAGATCTGACTGTGTGCATAAGTGTTTATATCTGATTATAACATGCGCATGTTCCATTGTGTTTCCACGTTTCCATCACCCTCACACCATTGTGAATGCAGCACATTTATTAAATGCTTTTGCATGTGCCAAAACCATGTTCGGTCTGGTTTGGCTTTAACATCTGCTTTAACGATGTGACGTCTGCGATCTCAGTCAGCTGATTTGTTTTTGCGCTCAGTTCACCATTGCTCTTGTGTTGTGTTGTGTTGTAGGACGGATGGCCGGCGCTGGTCTCTCGCCTCACTGCCCTCTTCTGGGTACGGAACCAACACCCCGAGCTCGACAGTCTCAGTGAGTAGAGTTTTGTGTGTTTGTGTGTGTGTGTGCTTTTTAAAGTGTTTTTTGTTTTTTTTTTGTAGTGGCGCACGCATGTAAATAGCCTTTAGACATTTACATTGTAGCTGCGTTTGATTGGCTGCTCTTTCTCCCTCATGGTGTTTCTCATTGATCGTTTCGGAATAACCTGCAGCTTTTCCTTAACCTGATGAAGCTCCACCGACTCGTATCGACACATCATCTTCAAAAGCTCTGAATGTTAGACTGCGCTAGTCTCAAAGCACACACACATCTTTGTTTTTATAACAGTCATTAATATAATTCATTCATCTTCTACCGCTTTATCCGATCTTCCCTCGGGTCACGGGGAGTCTGTGTCTATCTCAGGCGTCTATGGGCATTAATACAGGATACACTCTGGATGGAATGCCAACCCATCGCAGGACACACACACACACACACACACTCATACATTGTGGACAATTTTCCAAGTTGCCAATCAACCTACCGTGCATGTTTTTGGACCGGGAGGAAACCGGAGAACCCGGAGAAAATCCCCCTGAGCCACGGGGAGAACATGCACAAACTCCACACACACATGGCCGAAACGGGAATCGAATCCGGACCCTGGAGGTGTGAGCCGAACGTGTTAACCACTAAACCACCGTGGCCCTTAATTAATATAATAATTATTATTTAATATAATAAAACACACTGTGATCGTTTAATGTAAGAAATGTAGGGTACTCGCTAGTAATGAATGAAATGAACGATTTGGCGTTAAAACACATGATTTATATTTTAACACTGAAAAAGGTAATACAAATTTTATATGGACAATTAGGATTTATATGGACAATTATTTGGGTTCTAAGGAAAAAATCCGCTGAGGCTGCAAAAAAATAGAAATTTCTCAGCATGGTCTTTATCGTCGGTGCCCTCGGCGCTACAAAAGCGCCGCGGTTACTTCTCTCTGTCGAGCGAGCTAAGCAGACCCGGCTCACATCGAAAGCAGCAGGATGCAGTGACAGATTTCATATCTTGGAGGAATTGCGTGTCGGTCCCGACCCTATCAGATGTGACTGATGATGTGCAGTGGGGGGGAGAACCAGATTGTAGGAGAGAATAATTGAGGTTTAAAGTGTTAAAAAAAAAAATTGCCTGGACATTGGACAGAACATACTGTAGTTTAGCTTCTGGCTGTCTGGGTTTAACCCGGCTCTATTCTGTACAGCACAGCATTTAAAATATACAATTTTTAACGTTTGTCCTGTCTGTGTTTATCCTTAAATATCTCCTGCATTATTGTTTACAAGGATATGAGGCCTGTTTGTCAATAGTGCTGTTTTGAGCGGCCGGTTTTAATTTGAGTTTTAATGTATATATTATATGTATGTGATACATGTATGTAATAAACATACATATATATGTATGTATATATATATAAATATATATGTAATGTATATATATATTATATATATATATATATATATATGATCTATGTAGTATATGTGTGTGTGTGTGTGTGTGTGTGTATATATGTAGACTATATATATAGGTGTATATGTGGTATCATATGTGTTGTATATATATTCTATATATATATATATATATATATATATATATTATATATAGACTAGTCTCTTAGTGTTGGTACTTGGTACTAAGTACTTGGTAGTATAGATGAAACCCAATTTCATTATTACAATTTTTATTTATTTTATTTTATTATTATTATTGGTTTTTTTTTTAGCCAAACTAGATTATTTTATTGTTTACTTTTAAAATTTTATATTTACTATAATTTTAGTTTTAGTCTTTAATAAAACCTAAAATGAGTGTTTCACACAGTTTTAGGCTCCTTCATACTATTTTTATTCTAGTTTTAGTCAACTAAAAGTCTGACTTATTAATTAGATTAGATTATTAATTAGAATTATCCATGACTATATTTGTTTAGTTTTAGTCTAATAAAATGTAGTATTTTTTTTAGTAATACAATTCTGTTTAACCCTGTCAGTACAGTGTAAGTATTTAGTAGTATAGATGAAACCTATTTTATTTTATTTGTATTTATTTATTTATTTATTGCCAAACTGGATTATTTTATTGTTTGAATTCACTATATTTAGACGAAACAAACAAAGTAAAATCTGAAACAATTGAAATGTTTTCTCCAACATTGCGAATGAATTTGAGCTGCACGTTCCGCGTTTATTTTGCCGTTCTCAGAACGCGGGTCGAATGTATCGGTCGCCGCCGCCTTGCGCCCGAACCTCCTGCCTTTGTAATCCCTCCCTCTCTGCTTCTCACAGTCATCATGTTCATCCCAGGAGAAGCTGCACCAGCTCCCCTTCCAGCCCACTGCCGACGAACTGCATTTCCTCACCAAGCACTTCAGCTCCGAGAGCATCACCGACGAAGAGGGCCGGAGATCGCCAGCCATGCGCCCGCGCTCCCGCAGCCTCAGGTACACACGTGTGTACACTCACACACACACACACACAGTCTCGCACACACAAAGTTTCTGTTTTAGCCATTCTGTCATTCTTTCTTCCTCTCTTCTTTCCCCCTGCTCTTTTTCTTTGTCAGCCCACACACTTTTTTTTTTTTTTTTTGGGGGTAGTGATGATTTATACAGGAAAAAAATGAAGCCATTCCCGCTGCTCTATCGAGATCCCTCGCCAGCGGGGCTCCTGTAGATCAAGACGCATTAATATTAAATGAGCACAGTAGACCGGCTATTAACAATTTTTATCCATTACATCTTTCCCGAGCTCTGAGCCATCAGAAGCAAATCTCCCCTGCTTAATTAGAGGCAGGGAAATGAAGCAATCATATGCTAATTTTATGACCTTCCTCTGACGAACGAATCGTTGCAGCGGTGCACATCACGCTCCTGTGGTGAGATGTTCACACACACGTGCACACGCACACGTGCACTGCTTTAATGGGCTCAACACTAATGTCATCATCCGTCACAGGAATGTCATGTTTTTAGGAACTACTTCATTCCACACATCTCAACTTTCACCATTTCATTCCACACACCTCCACCTTCACCATTTCATTCCACACACCTCAACCTTTCACCATTTCATTCCACACACATCTCAACTTTCACCATTTCATTCCACACACCTCCCACACACCTCACATCACTTCATTCACCATCATTCTGCACACATTCCTCACTCCACCACTTCATTCCACACACCTCCACCTTCACGTTTCATTCCACACACCTCCACCATTCACCATTCACCATTCCACACACCTCCACCTTCACCATTTCATTCCCACACACCTCCACCTTCACCATTTCATTCCACACACCTCCACCTTCACATTTCATTCTCCACCTTCATTTCATTCCACACGCCTCCACCTTCAACATTTCATTCCCCACACGCCTCCACCTTAACCATTTCATTCCCCACACGCCTCCACCTTCACCATTTCATTCCCCACGCCTCCACCTTCACTATTTCATTCCCCACACCTCCACCTTCACCATTTCATTCCACACATCTCAACTTTCACCATTTCATTCCACACACCTCCACCTTCACCATTTCATTCCCCACACCTCAACCTTCACCATTTCATTCCACACACCCACACGTTTCATTCCACACCTCCACCTTCACCATTTCATTCCACACACCTCAACCTTCACCTATTTCATTCCACACACATCTTCACCACTTTCCACACACCACCTTCATTCCACACACCTCCACCTTCACCATTTCATTCCACACACCTCCACCTTCACATTTCATTCCAACACACGCCTCCAACATTTCATTCCACACACCTCCACCTTCACCATTTCATTCCCCACGCCTCCACCTTCACTATTTCATTCCCCACACCTCCACCTTCACCATTTCACTCCACACACCTCCACCTTCACCATTTCATTCCCCACACATCTCAACTTTCAACCATTTCATTCCACACACCTCCACCTTCACCATTTCATTCCACACACCTCCACCTTCACCGTTTCATTCCACACACCCCCACCTTCACCATTTCATTCCACACACCTCCACCTTCACCATTTCATTCCCCACACCTCCACCTTCACCATTTCATCACCTTCACCATTCATTCTTTCACACACACCCCCACCTTCACCATTTCATTCCACTTTCACATTTCATCCCACACCTCACCTTCACATTTTCACCACCATTTCATTCCACACACCTCCACCTTCACAGTTTCATTCCACACACCTCCACCTTCAACATTTCATTCCAAACACCTCTTCACATTCTCCTCACAGTTTCATTCCCACACACCTCCACCTTCAACATTTCATTCCACACACCTCTTCACCATTCCACACACCTCACACTATTTCATTCCACACACATCTCAACTTTCACCATTTCATTCCACACACCTCCACCTTCAATTTCATTCTCATTCCATTTCACACACCTCCACCTTCACAGTTTCATTCCACACACCTCCACCTTCAACATTTCATTCCAAACACCTCCACCTTCACAGTTTCATTCCACACACCTCCACCTTCAACATTTCATTCCAAACACCTCCACCTTCACAGTATTCATTCCACACACCTCCACCTTCACCATTTCATTCCACACACCTCCACCTTCAACATTTCATTCCACACGCCACCTTCACCATTTCATTCATTTCATTCCCACACGCCTCCACCTTCACCATTTCATTCCACACACATCTCAACTTTCATCACTTTTCATTCCACACACCTCCACCTTCACCATTTCATTCCACACACCTCCACCTTCACCATTTCATTCCACACATCCACACACATCCCTCACACCTCACCTTCACCATTTCATTCCACACACCTCAACCTTCACTATTTCATTCCACACACATCTCAACTTTCACCATTTCATTCCACACACCTCAACCTTCACTATTTCATTCCACACACATCTCAACTTTCACCATTTCATTCCCCACACCTCCACCTTCACCATTTCATTCCCCACACCTCCACCTTCACCATTTCATTCCCCACACATCTCAACTTTCACCATTTCATTCCACACACCTCCACCTTCACCATTTCATTCCCCACACCTCCACCTTCACCATTTCATTCCACACACCTCCACCTTCACTATTTCATTCCACACACCTCCACCTCACCATCATTCCATACACCTCCACCTTCACCGTTTCATTCCACACACCTCCACCTTCACCATTTCATTCCACACACCCCCACCTTCACCATCCACCTTCATTCCCCACACCTCCACCTTCACCATTTCATTCCACACATCTCAACTTTCACCATTTCATTCCCCACACCTCCACCATCACCATTTCATTCCACACACCTCAACCTTCACTATTTCATTCCACACACATCTCAACTTTCACCATTTCATTCCACACACCTCCACCTTCACCATTTCATTCCCCACACCTCCACCTTCACCATTTCATTCCACACACCTCCACCTTCACCATTTCATTCCACACGCCTCCACCCACATTTCTCCACACACCTCACCTTCCATTTCATTCCACACATCTCAACTTTCACCATTTCATTCCAATGGCCTCCACCTTCACCATTTCATTCCCCACACATCTCAACTTTCACCATTTCATTCCACACATCTCCACTTTCACCATTTCCCACTTTGTTTAAATCCTGGCCGTTCCCAATCAATTATTCTTATAAATGATATTTAAACGAAGTGAAAAATATATTAGCATTTAGTTATTTTGGATGTAGGTTTTACA
>JACRUU010000016.1:15381176-15396176 GCA_030449085.1 Kryptopterus vitreolus
CTATCTATCTGTCTCTGTGTACCTATCTGTCTGTCTGTCTGTGTATCTGTGTATCTATCTATCTATCTATCTGTGCTATATCTATCTATCTATCTATCTATCTATCTATCTATCTATCTATCTATCTATCTATCTATCTATCTGTCTGTCTGTGGATCTATCAATCTATCTATCTATCTGTCTCTGTGTACCTATCTGTCTGTCTGTCTGTGTATCTGTGTATCTATCTATCTATCTATCTTATCTATCTATCTATCTATATCTATCTATCTATCTATCTATCTATCTATCTGTGTATCTGTGTATTATCTATCTATCTATCTATCTATCTGTGTTAATCTATCTACTCTATCTATCTATCTATCTATCTATCTATCTATCTATCATCTATATCTATCTATCTATCTATCTATCTATCTATCTATCTATCTATCTATCTATCTATCTATCTATCTATCTATCTATCTATCTGTCTATCTGTATATGTATCTATCTATCTATCTATCTATCTGTGTATCTGTGTATCTATCTATCTATCTATCTATCTATCTATCTATCTATCTATCTATCTATCTATCTATCTATCTATCTATCTATCTATCTATCTATCTGTATCTATCTATCTGTCTATCTATCTATCTATCTGTATCTGTATCTATCTGTCTATCTGTATCTATCTATCGATTATATCTATCTATCTATCTATTATCATCTATCTATCTATCTATCTATCTATCTATCTATCTGATATCTTTCTATCTATCTATCTATCTATCTATCTATCTATCTATCTATCTATCTATCTATCTATCTATCCATCCATCCTCTGGTATAATTTTGTATTTAATGTAGTGTTTTGTTCGTGTCAGTCTTTCAGTTTTATGTGGCTTTTTTTTTTCCATCGTCTTGTCTTTCATTTCCGCCGCTGTAAAGGTCACGGGACGTCTGTTTGTAAAATGACCAGTTCGGTTTCCAACTGCGTCCCCACGTTAGAAACCACGGGAACCAATCTAGCTGTTCACCTGACCTGTCACCATGATGCCTGCCCTGTGATGCATCCTGAGAATCTACTACTGACCTCATACACACACCCCTCCTCACCTCCCCCCTCAGGGCAGACTTTTTCAAATCTCTCTCTCTCTCTCTCTCTCTCTCTCTCTCTCTCTTTTTTTTCTGTTTTTCCCCCTTTCCCATTCCCTAGCGTCCTGTGTGCTGCGGTGAAACTCCGTCTAGAATATCTATTGGTTAAACCGTCCGGTGGCTGTGCATTTCAATGCAGGTTTCATTACCTGTATAAATTATTCAGGGGATGATTAGAAATCCCCTCGAGTGTGAGTGTGTGTGTGTGTGTGTGTGGGGGGGGGGGGGGGGGGGGGGGGCGGTGGTTTGGGTGTCTGTGTTAGACAGCTCTATTAGCCCGAGTCCATCCAGTGTTTTATTAACCACCCGGACTCTATTACATATCCCTCTGCGCCGTTTCATCAACTCACACTCACCCTTTTCCATCCCTACATTGTTCACACACACACAACACACACACACACACACACACACAACACACACACATCCGAACCTGTTTTTTTTTTTTTTCCCCGAACATTTCTGGGATGACTGATTTTGTGTGCACAATACATGTAAAAATTCCAGTCCTCTGAATGGAAAAGAAAGGAAATAATGACGTGATGTTCCGTTTCTTTCTTTTCTTTCCCAGGCTCATGAGCGTTCCGAGAGCGTGGAGGTGACCTTCGTCACCCAGCTCATTAAGAGGCTGATGATCATCATTGCTCGGCCTGCCCGGCTGCTGGAGTGTCTGGTAAATGCTACGTTCACTCTTTTTATTATTAACGTGTCTAAGCAGTGTTTTCGATAGTTAACGGATACGCCGAGTACACTACACGAGCTCAGAATAATCCTAAAAGTATATAAAATATATATATATAAAGAAATATATAGTAATACTAGAAAGGTTAAACCAATAAAAAAAATACAAATTTATTTGGATAAAACAATCTTGTTTTAATTTAATGCTGATTTAATGCAGGTTTTAAACCTTTCATCAATCACATACACACAATACAGATACAGTAGGGCTACAGAGGACACCCCCCCCCCATATTGGCATGTATTGTGAGAGATTTATTTATTTATAATTTATTGTCTTATTAAAAGTTATCAGTCGTAATGCATGTCAGCTGGCATGACCAAACAAAATGTTTATATTTATGTTTGTATATGACACCGTTTCTATAAATTTCCCGACATTTCGAATTAATTTCCGTAAATTCCTGGTAAAGTTACCAACAGTTTCCCATCTTTCCAAAATGACCCTCTATGGAAAGTTTCCCGGAAGGTTTCCGGAATTCTGTCCCTTTTTTTTTTTATTGAAGATCTTTAGGGAAATGTACAGTACAGTGACACTACATTTCCAACACACTGAATCTTTGCGATTGAAAGAATGATGGAAAGAAGGAGGAGTGGATAGACATGCATTTATACTTGATGTTTAAACTTGACGTTAAAGCTATACAGTGTGTTTTTTTTTTTAATGCGCTAAGAAATGCGCTCTTTCTATCTTTCTGTACATTTGTAGGAATTTGACCCCGAGGAGTTCTATCACCTCCTGGAAGCTGCAGAAGGCCATGCGAAAGAAGGCCAGGGAATCAAAACCGACATCCCTCGTTACATCATCAGTCAGCTGGGCCTTACTAGAGACCCACTGGAAGGTAGAACGGATTTAAAACTCTTTGTTTAATGAGAGAATTTTCAATATTTGTGTAAAATGAGATATTTGGTGACGACTAACATTTGTATATTAAAAACACAATAATCGAAGCCTAATGCAGGACTGGATTATGTATCCTAATGTGTTATACTGAGGTCACATGACCAGGTTTCAGCCTGACCACATGTATCACTTTGTTTAGAAATGGCCCAGCTGACCAGTTATGACAGTGGAACCTCAGAAGCAACAGATACGGACTCTTGTGCTGCCTCGTCTGAGGTAAGTCTTCCACTACCATTACGAAGGATATATATTAGACCTCTCCAGTCCATGGTTCTGAAACTCAGGTGGCCTGTTATTGTTTGCCGTTCAGAGTCAAGGTGCAGCTACGATCCAAACACCTCAACCCCCGGCTAAACCTAAAACCCCAAGAGAAGAGGATTTTGAGACCATCAAACTAATCAGTAATGGAGCTTATGGGTAAGAAATGCTGTTTTAAACATTCATTCATTCATTCATTCATCTTCTACCGCTTCATCCCATCTTCCCTCGGGTCATGGGGAGTCTGTGCCTATCTCAGGCGTCTATGGGCATTAAGGCAGGATACACCCTGGATGGAATGCCAACCCATCGCAGGGCACACACACACACACACACACACACACACACACATTCATACACTAGGGACAATTTTCCAAGGTGCCAATCAACCTACCGTGCATGTTTTTGGACCGGGAGGAAACCGGAGAACCCGGAGAAAAAAACCCCCTGAGACACGGGGAGAACATGCAAACTCCACACACACATGGCCCAGACGGGAATCGAACCGGGACCCTGGCGGTGTGAGGCGAACGTGCTCACCACTAAACCACCGTGCCCCCCCTGTTTTAAACATATATATATATATATATATAATGGAGATACATGTTGTAAAGGACTGTAATGACTTAATAAATATGTATTTCTTGCAGGGCGGTGTTTTTGGTGAGGCATAAGGAGACACGTCAGCGTTTTGCCATGAAGAAGATCAACAAGCAGAACTTGATTCTGAGGAACCAGATCCAGCAGGCCTTTGTGGAGAGGGACATTTTGACGTTTGCCGAAAACCCGTTCGTCGTCAGCTTTTTCTGTTCGTTTGAAACGCGCAGACACCTCTGCATGGTCATGGAGTATGTAGAGGGTAAGAGGCAATATTAATACAGGTCATCTCAAAATAACGTTAGATGGCTTTTGTTTTAGACCGTTAGTAACGTTTAGTGGCAAAAGTATTGGGACACCTGCCGAATGTAGTGTGGTGTTATAAAAATCCTGTGCACAAAGGTGGTTCGGAGTGGAAGATCTTGAGTGCCCGGCTATAGAGATCTGATCTCAACCCTACTGAACATCTTTGGGGGTGGGACTACATTCATTCATTCATTCATCTTCTACCTAACCGCTATATCCGATCTTCCCTCGGGTCACGGGGAGTCTGTGCCTGTCTCAGGCGTCTATGGGCATTAAGGCAGGATACACCCTGCATGGAATGCCAACCCATCACAGGGCACAGCATTCATACATAGGGACAGTTTTTCATGCCATCAAAAGACAGGAAGGGGGGACACCTGGAAGGATAGGCATGCACATGGGCACACTTGGACATCACACACCCATCCACAGGTTTTTATACACATTGACAGCTTTTGCCCACAATTTTTTCCATGCCTTTTTCCAGGTGACTTTTTTTCCGGGGGCCATCATGACAGGTATTTTTCCACTGGAATAGGTGCCGATACAATGCATGTTTTTTCATTTTTTGGACCGGGGAGGAAACCCCCTGAGGCACGGGGAGTACATTCAGAAACTCCACACACACATGGCCCAGACGGGAATCGAACCCGGACCCTGGCGGTGTGAGACGAACGTGCTAACCACTAAACCACTGTGCCCTAGGACTACATGTGGAATGCAAATTAAAAAAAAAAAAAATCACATGACCAGGTGTCCACAACATTTGGCTCTATAGTGTATATTATTAGCTTATTGTTCTTTTTGCTTTGAGTCTCATTCATTTAGAAGAAAGTCGATCGGAGCGTCTACTAAATAATGAGTTTCGATGAATTTGTTCACCTCTGAATGTCCGCTACACAAAAAACGCATCCGAGTAGAAAATGTAGCTGAAGACCAGTTAGAACGAATGGTTTTGATGGAAATAATGAATGTTTTCTTTAAACTTTGCCTTCATAGAAAAACCCAAAACATTACAGCCTGGCAGACCTTTGGCATCCGAGCGGTCCATTTTTCAAGATAATAGTGGTCCATTAGTACAGCGCTTCTCAGCTGTGCAACACAATTACATTCTCATAATCAATTAGACAATTATTAATAATAGTCCTCTATTCAGAAATCTTTCATTCTTTACAAATCACCTGACTATATATATATATATATATATATATATATATATATATATATATATATATATATATATATATATATTCATTATTTGTGAAATGGGCAAAACATAGACATTTGCAAACAAGCCGTTGCGTGCGTGCATATATATATATATATATATATATATATATATATATATATATATATATATATATATATATATATATATATATATATATATATGTGCAGAAGCCGAACTGAAGCCTTGATTGTGATTGTATTCAGGTGGTGACTGCGCCACGCTACTGAAGCACATCGGTGCTCTTCCTGTGGATATGGCACGCATGTACTTTGCTGAAACTGTCCTGGCACTGGAATATCTGCACAACTATGGAATTGTACACCGTGACCTCAAACCTGACAAGTGAGCGTACACACACACACACACACAATTTTACTCACAAACACACACAGACATGGAAACAGAAATTGACAGACACATTGGCTGTAATGCGCAGGCTGAGGCTGTGGCACATAAACATAAAGATTGACAGATGCAGAGAGACTCACATTGACATACACACTCACACACACACACACACAAGTGCCACTAGACTAGGCATGTATAAACATATATATATATTTTTTTTTTTACAGCAGCCTTTGTTGTTGTTGTTGTTATTATTATTATTATTATTATTATTATTATACATGTATTTATTTTTTTGTGTTTTAGTCTTCTGATCACTTCAATGGGACACATCAAGCTCACAGATTTTGGTCTATCAAAGATCGGCCTCATGAGTCTCACCACTAACCTGTATGAGGGCCACATTGAGAAGGACACCCGCGAGTTTTTAGATAAACAGGTAAAGACATTTTTTTTTCCTTCCTTCCGTCCATTTCCATTCCTTTTCTCTTTCACATGGCCATTCTCTTACTTACTCTGTGTACCGTTTGCCTGCTAGGTGTGTGGTACACCCGAATACATCGCCCCGGAGGTGATACTCAGACAGGGTTATGGGAAACCAGTGGACTGGTGGGCCATGGGAGTCATCCTGTACGAGTTTTTGGTGGGCTGCGCTCCTTTCTTTGGAGACACCCCCGAGGAGCTGTTTGGACAAGTCATCAGCGGTTAGTGGCCACTGTTACTGCTGAACTAATGAATGTAGAAATGTCCTTTTCAAGCATGGCGTGTAGTGATGTATAATGTGTACAGTGTGTCATTTCATTTTTGATTAATATCCCATCATGCTGCTTGTGCTTGTGTATCATGCTGCTGATGCTTGTGAGGAATTTAGATCGTTACTTGGTCAGGAAAAAATATTTCTCTTTCTAAAAATACTTGTATTGCATTATTTAATTCAGTGGCTCCTTTAAGAATTATGTTCCGTTTTTTGTTGCTTCCCATATAAACTGGTGATACCTTTAGATTACATACGGTAATATAGTAGTTAGTAGGTGTAGTACGCATAAGCATATGTGTGTGTGTGTAATATATATATGTGTGTGTGTGTGTATATATGTGTGTATGTATATATATATATATATATATATATATATATATATATATATGATATATATATATATATATATATATGCAGGGGCACGGTAACGTAGTGGTTAGCACGTTCGCCTCACACCGCCAGGATCCGGGTTCGATTCCCGTCTCGGTCATGTGTGTGTGGAGTTTGCATGTTCTCCCTGTGCCTCAGGGGGTTTTTCTCCGGGTTCTCCGGTTTCCCCCCGGTCCAAAAAAAAAACATGCACGGTAGGTTGATTGGCACCTTGGAAAATTGTCCCTAGTGTGTGAATGTGTGTGTGCCCTGCGATGGGTTGGCATTCCATCCAGGGTGTATCCTGCCTTAATGCCCATAGACGCCTGATATGGGCACAGGCTCCCCGTGACCCGAGGGAAGATCGGATAAAGCGGTAGAAAATGAATGAATGAATGATATATATGCATGTTTATGTATATATATGCATGTTTATGTATATATATGCATGTTTATGTATATGTAATTATAATACGATATGTGTAAAAATGTCACTTTGCATTAAATCTTGTGCTGAGTGCTGTGTTTTCCATGTGATTGGTATTAGGGAAGGATAGTTGAGGACACTAGCAGGTCCCAATGACAAATCTCTCCTCCATCCTGATGGTACAGGTGATTAATGAGTTGTCTGTTTGCGTTTTGCTGCAGATGAGATCATTTGGCCTGAGGGGGATGAAGCGCTTCCTCCAGATGCTCAAGACCTCATTTCTAAACTCCTCCGACAAAACCCACTGGAGCGTCTGGGAACCGGTATGGACTCATCCTTGACGTGTTTTCTCTTTTATATTAAAATCAAGCTTATGTACATGTCGTGTTTTTTTTGTTTTATTTCCTGATTTTCTATTTGAGTTTTTTTTTTGTTTGTTGTTTGTTTTTAAGATCGTGTTTACTCTGCCTCTTTGTTTAGGAAGTGCATTTGAGGTGAAGCAGCACAGGTTCTTTATTGATCTGGACTGGAACAGTCTCCTGAGGCAGAAAGCTGAGTTTATCCCTCAGCTCGAGTCTGAGGAGGATACCAGCTACTTCGACAGTAAGGCTTCAAACAAACCCCCACCCCCCTCCCTCCTCGCCAGGAGACAGAAAAAGTCTACACTACTTTTATCTGTCAGTCTCCCTCATGCACAGCCCAAGTCCATTTTTATTTCTTTTTTAATACACTCCGTTTTTTTTTGTCCCCCCGTTAGCTCGCACCGATAGATATCACCATGTGGACTCTGAGGAAGAAGAGGATACAAATGATGATGAACATGTGGAGATTCGTCAGTTTTCCTCCTGCTCCCCACGATTTAACAAGGTATACAATATACACACACACACACACACCACACACACACACACACACACACACACACACACACACACACACACACACACACACACACAATACCTGTCCATCTCACACACCACTAAGGATGCACAGTTTATTCTTTTCCTTTCTTTTATCTTTTCTTCACTTTTCTTTTTCCTTTACTCCCCCTCCTTTCTTCTTCTTTGTTTTTTTTTCTTCTTTTCTTCCATTTATTTTCTTTTTCCTTTTTTTTTCCCCTCCATTTTTTTCTTATCTTTTTTTCACTTTTCATCCTTTTTTCTTTTGTCGTTTCTTTTCTTCCCTTCTTCTTTTTTTTCGTTTTTTTTTCTTTTTTATTCCCGTATTGTTTTTTATTTTCTCATTTCTTCACTTTTTCTTTTCTTCCTCTCTCCCGCTTTTCTTTTTTCTTCTTTTCTTCCATTTTTTTGTCATTTCTTCACTTATCTTTTTCCTTTTTTGCCCTCTCTTCTACCTTTCTTACTCTCTGATTTTTTACGTCTCCTTTTTTCCTGCTTTTCTTTTCTTTTCTTCTTTTCTTTTTTCATCTTCTTCCCTTTTCTTTTCACTTTTTTTTCCATCTTCCCTTTTCTTTTCGCTCTTTCCATTTCTTTTCTTCTTGTCTTTTATTTTTTCATCATCTTTTCATTTCTTTTTTCTTGTCTTTTCTTTTTTTTTTTTCGTCTTCTTTCTTCCTTTTTCTTTTTTTTTTTTTTTTCTTTTCTCTTTTCTTTTTTTCTTTTCTTTTCTTCTTTTCTTTTCTTTTCTTCTTGTCTTCTTTTTTCATCATCTTTTCATTTCTTTTTGCTTGTCTTTTCTTTTTTCATCTTCTACACTTTTCTTTTCTCTTTTCTTCTTGTCTTTTCTTTTTTCATCTTCTACACTTTTCTTTTCTCTTTTCTTCTTGTCTTTTCTTTTTTCGTCTTCTTCCCTTTTCTTTTCTCTCTTTCCTTTTCTAATTATTCAATTTCTTCCTCTTTGGCACTGATAACAGCGCTGAAAGCCCTGATTGGTGGATTACTCTTTGCTTGACAAAGTTTTAATCCACTTATAAATTTAAACTAATGCCTAATATTACAAAGTGTAGTTGAGTAAAATAATATATATATGACATTAAATTCTCCCAAATAGAAATACTTCAGTAAAGTACAGATATGTGATAAAGCTACTTAAATACAGTAAAGAATTACATTCACTTCCTTCTTGTCCACCACTTTGTTATACCCACCCTCTATAAACACACTTCTCTGTATGTCTACATGTTAAACGAGACACTGTTTGTACGTCATGATCAGGTGTACAGCAGTATGGAGCGTCTGTCCCTACACGAGGAGAAGAGAACACCTCCACCCACGAAACGCAGTCTCAGCGAGGAGGGAGCCGAGCGGCTCGACAGTCTCAGCAGCCTCAAGTCTCGCGACCGCAGCTGGATGGTGGGATCACCGGAAATGTACGTGTACTCTCGTAGCGGTTTGCTATTTTTAAATCCCGAAACAATTTTTTCTATATTGATATATACATACATACATATATATATATATATATATATATATAGATATATAAAATATTACATATATATATATATATATATATATCTATATATTATATATATTTATATATATATATATATTATTATTATATATGAATAACGCACGTGTGTTTATATTCAGCCTTCGCAAACGCCTGTCGGTTTCCGAGTCTTCGCACACCGAGAGCGATTCCAGCCCCCCGCTGACGGTGCGCCGCCGCTGCTGCTCTGCCATCATCGAAATGCCTCGCTTTGCCATCTCCAGCGAGGAGGACAGCGCCAGGAAGACTCCACTCAGGGCTCAGCGCAGTGAAGAGCTCCCTTCTGCTATCCCAGAACTCCCGGTGGAGAGAGAGCTCCGACTGGACGAGTCTCCCGTAACACCGGGCTCCGCTTCCAGCCAAGCCACTCGCGGCACGCTGACACGTCAGTGTTGTATCTACGAATGTCTCGGGTTAAACTTCTCACTATGCAACTTCTCACTAATGATTAGTGTCTGTCACGTGTGCAGCCGGCGATCCTGTGGATCGAGCGTCTCCTCGCTGCACCGCTACTGACGGAACGGATCATTCCAGTCCCAAAGCCATCAGTGACCTGGCAGTCCGTCGCGCTCGCCATAGACTGCTGTCAGGAGACGCCGAGAAACACACATCCCGCCCTCTCAACAAAGTCATCAAATCCGCCTCGGCCACGGCACTGTCACTCATGATCCCTACTGGTGAGGACGCTCATCACGGCCCAGTGGGAGGCGGTAGATTAGTGGGTGAGGCATTGGATTGTGGATCTGAAGCTCATGAGCTCAAATCCCATGTGTTTCCACTTGCCACTCCTGGGCAGGGTTACAGTACCGTGGAAAATTTCCATAGGGACTTAATCTGGGGGGGAAATATTCCCAGTGGAAATTTACCAGGAATTTATGGGAATGAACTGACAATGAAAAAAAACATTTACACAAACCGTATCATATATAAACAACCTTTTATTGTGGTATTGGAATTTTTGACATAAATTTGTTATTGTTGTTATTTACATGCAAGACTTATCGGAAACGGATTAGAACAATAAGAAACAAAAATACTTATTATGGGGAAAAACAAAAAAAAATTTTAATGCATACATGTTTTGAGCGAAATGTTGTGGATTTGTAAACAATCGTAACTTGTTTACATTCTTCCAGAGCACCATGGAGCATCTCCTCTGGCCAGCCCCATGTCACCTCACTCGCTGTCCTCCAATCCATCGTCTCGAGACTCCTCTCCCAGCAGGGATCTGTCACCGGCTGTGTGCAGCGTAAAACCTCCCATCATTATCCTCCGAGCAGGCAAGAAGTACGGCTTCACACTGCGCGCCATCCGTGTCTACATGGGAGACACTGATATCTACACTGTACACCATATGGTCTGGGTGAGTGATTGAGACATCTAATGAAGATCCTTTTAAACGATGGGATCCTGTATAAAATCATTGTTCCCCCCCCCAGCATGTGGAGGAAGGAGGACCAGCTCATGAAGCAGGTCTGAGAGCAGGAGACCTCATCACGCATGTTAACGGAGAGCCAGTCCATGGTCTTGTTCACACAGAGGTTGTCGAGCTCATCCTCAAGGTACCGTACCACCCGGACACGTACAGTACACGCGCTGGTGTATATACAAACTGAAGCTAAAACTAGCTGTTGTAATCATGCAGAGCGGGAATAAGGTCTCCATATCAGCCACTCCGTTTGAGAACACATCCATCAAGGTCGGTCCTGCTCGGAAAAGCAGCTACAAGTCTAAAATGGCCCGGCGCAACAAAAAGACCAAAACGAGAGACGGACAGGACAGGTGAGGGGCGCACTTTTATATTCCGCTTTCTTCTTTCATATTCTGTAATTAAAAAAAAAACAAAAAACATATCCCTGATATTTTTAGGGATTTTATCAGTAATGATAATGCTGGTACTTTAAGGACTATCGTGCATTGCTGACTTTTTTATGTTTTTCATATTCTTAAAAGTTAATTTTATTTTTTGTGTTTTGGTAATAAAACTGCATAATTTGTGAGTCATATTCTTTTTTTAAGTATTTTAGTCAATAATAAGACATTTTGGAGTTTTTTCTCCGGGTTCTTTGGTTTCCTCCCGGTCCAAAAACATGCACGGTAGGTTGATTGGCACCTTGGAAAATTGCGGGTGAGGGTGTGTGTGTGTGTGTGTGTGTGCCCTGTGATGGGTTGGAATTCCATCCAGGGTGTATCCTGCCTTAATGCCCATAGACGCCTGAGATAGGCACAGACTCCCCGTGACCCGAGGGAAGATCGAATAAAGCGGTAGAAGATGAATGAATGAATGAATGAAGACATTTTATATGTTTCCATGCAAATTAGGGGGAGCTGTATCTGAACTGGTATTTCCATGTTTACACTGTTTTTCTCAGATGCAAATGCATGAATAATCTTCTGATATTTTGAACATGCAGATATTTGAGATTATTTAATCCATATTACACAAAAAAAGTGTTTTTAGACACCACATTTTTGCCCTCTCTTTCACAATAAAACCCACAAAGCGCTGACGTACCTCTCTGAGCCACAACAGTGTTTTGTTCTGAAGAATCACTCGTTGAAATGATTCACTTGAATCACAACGACTCACTTATTAAAACTAATCTCATTTTACATCTTTATTAAACCTGCAGTAAGAAAAGGAACTCCCTCTTTCGGAAGATCGCTAAACAGGCGTCCCTCCTGCACACGAGTCGCAGCTTGTCGTCTCTGAATCGCTCCGTGTCGTCGGGCGAGAGCGTGCCCGGATCTCCCACACACATGTCCCCTCGCTCTCCAACACAGGGTTACCGCTCCACACCGGATTCAGCCCACTCTGGTAAAGCATTTCATCAAGTCCCACTTTATACGTTCACATTTTAAGCATTTTATTCATCCTGACGCTTAATGTTTCGCATAAAAATGCTTCTTAAGCCTGTTAAGTGCTGTAATAAAGTTTTCCTCTTTTCTCTCGTTATGCATTTGCTATAGCACCGGCCCATTGCAATTAAAGTTAACGATAGTGTAGCTATTAAATCAATATAATTAAATCAATATTTTTTTCTGGTGCGTTTTTCTGCAGTTGGGGGAAATTCATCTCAGAGCAGCTCGCCTAGCTCCAGCGTTCCAAACTCTCCTGCCAGCTCCGGTCAGATCCGACCCAGCTCACTGCACGGCCTGGCTCCAAAGCTGCAGCGCCAGTACCGCTCCCCTCGCCGCAAGTCCGCCGGCAACATCCCCCTGTCGCCGCTGGCCCGTACTCCCTCCCCGACTCCCCAGAGCACGTCCCCTCAGCGGTCCCCTTCTCCATTAACCAGCCACGCCCTCCTGAGTTCCTCCATCGGTCAGTCCTTCCCTGTGAAGTTACACTCCTCTCCTCCGCTAGTGCGTCAGATCGCTCGCCCGAAGAGCGCCGACCCGCCTCGCTCGCCTCTCCTGAAACGCGTCCAGTCGGCCGAGAAGCTAGCGGCCTCGCTCTCGTCGTCCTCTTCGTCTCCGTCTCCGTCGTCTGCTTCGGATAAGAAGCTGCCGGTCGGCGCCGGCCGCAAACACAGTCTGGAAATCTCGCATACGGATTTTAAGAAGGAGATGCTTCAGCGCGAGCCGAGTCTGCAGAGCTTGCAGGAGTGCGCTAGCGAGACTCTCTTGGGCGGGAGGGTGTCCCCTGCAGAAAAGGGCACTCTGCAGAAGCCCTTAGCTCGGAAGCTGGGTCGGCAGGAAGGCCCCGACTCGGCCACCGGATCGTTACGGTTGGCTCCCGGTAAGAGCAAGCTGAAGGACAAGCTGTCGGCGATCCGGCAGGACCGCGCCGAACGCAGAGAGTCTCTGCAGAAGCAGGACGCCATCCATGAGGTGGATTCCTCAGAGGATGAGACGGACGAGGGTTCAGAGGACAGCCAGGATGGACGCAGGACTACTTTTGTCCCTCCTTGCCATGCGCTCCGACCCACAAGTGTTATAGGATCCCTCCATATCAGGACAGGACCCGCTCCGTCTATGACCCCATGCACAGTGGCTCAGTCGGTCTCCTCTCAGCCCAGCCAAGGGCTACAGGCCCAAGTCCAACCTCCATTATTGCCTGAGCCAAAACCCACCCAGACCCTGATATCCACTCCCTCCGTGGCCTCTACCTCAGCACTACCGGAAAATTCCAGCCAGAGACGGGGAATGGTTCCGGATTCTGTGTCCAGCACTAAAGCACCTGGGCCTCAACCAAGCTCTCTGACCAGCACTTTTTCTACACCTGGTAGTGCATTTACCTCCGTCAGCAAGGACCCTTTCGTCAAACCCTCAGCTCCCTCTCCAGACCGTAGGACTGCCAAAGCAAGCAGCAAGCCCGAGCCCATCACAGTGCCTGTCATAACCCGGGAACCCCAAACCCCTACTCCAACAAGTGGAGGAATCACTAAGGAGATGAAGGAGGCAGACAACCGGAGACAAGCAGCGGCCGCCGCCGCCACGGTGTCGTCCTCGACCTCCACGCCGCCAGAGAGTGGAGTGGATAAAATGGTTTCCCAGCTGGCCACGGTGGCCAAGAGTGTGCTAGGGCCTGTAAAGCTCAACATCCCAGGGACCAAAGAAGCTACTGAGCGGAGCAAGGAGGCCAAAGCCCAGGCCGACACGGTGCACCTAAAAATCAAAGATACACGTTTAAACAGTTCTCGCTCCCCCGAAAAGACATTTCCATCTGTCGCGCCCCCCGCCCAAACCGCACGACAGTCGGAATCAAACGCCCGGCAGTCCCCTGCAACATCCGACTTACCCTCGGCTTCACAGCGGTTCCAGGAAACGGCAGGAGCATCAAAGAGGCCTTCCACTCCAAAAGACAGCCCATCCGGCCCGGAGCCTCAGGAGAGGCTGGGAACTCCGAGGAGCAGTGCCCCCCAGAGGCCCAGCACTGAAGCACATTCCCAGAGCCAGGCCAAACCCAGTTCCTCCACACAGCAAGACAAATACAGCAAGACGACATAGCAGCAGAAAAAAAAAAGACAACCCCCCACCTGGCCTGCATGTTTTAAAAATAATAATAATTACAAATCTACTTCACTTTAACCGTAAAATGTGGGGGGGGGGGTGAAAGAAGAAAATGAGCTTCCCAGCTTTTGAGGGCTTTGGAATGCTTTTATTTTCCCCCTTTCTCACTTTTTCCTCAGCATTCGTTTTATTAAGTTCAGGAAATCAAAAAAAAAAAAGAGAGAAAATACGGGGCTAGAAATAAATTTTTATCATCCACTGTATTGACTTGAATCTTAGTTTCTCAATTCACGTACGGTTTTAGATCTAGCGGTGCCTTAATATGAACTTTGAAAAATTCCTAAGTTTGTTTGCCATAACATTAAGGGAGGTAAGATGTATCTCAGCAATAAAATCAGCGTATGCTTAGCAATTTATATTCACATACTAGAAAAAAAACCTGCATTAGGGTAACACCCCCCCCCCCCCCCCCCCATAAGCTTACGTCGATATAATAGATCACGCTTCTCGCTTACATTAAT
>JACRUU010000016.1:15411176-15428676 GCA_030449085.1 Kryptopterus vitreolus
ACACACTATACAACATACATACACACACACTATGCAACATACAAGCGCACATACAACAGCACTACACAAAGAGCTCTCCATTACTGCTACATACAACACACACACTATAAAACATACATCACATACACACACACACACAATACAACATACACGCGCACATACAACAGCACTACACAAAGAGCTCTCCATTACTGCTACATACATCACACACACACACACACACACACTATACAACATTCACGCACCATATATAACACACACACACAATACAACATACACGCACACATACAACAGCACTCCCACACACACACACCAACACACACAACACAGCTCTCCAAGAGCTAACACACACACACAATCAACATACACGCACACATACAACAGCACTACACAAAGAGCTCTCCATTACTGCTAAATACAACACACACACACACACACACACACACACACACACACAATACAACATGCGTCAGCATTACACAAAGATTAGGGTCAGAAAATGGAGCTCTCCCTTACTTCTATATACAACACACGCTATACAATATACACGCACCATATACAACACACACATACATCAGCACTACACAACATGTACGGCAAATACTCACAGCTAATACACAACATACACACAACACACCTTCTTAGCAAATACAAACAACATATACAGAACACACCCTATAGAAAATACACACAAAACACCCATACGGACGTTCTACACACACATACAACACACACATCCATCATCAACACACAACATATACAACACACACACAGCTGCTTTACATGCAACATATACAGCAAATAAGCACAGCAAATACACAAAACACACCCGTTCAGCAAATACACACAACATGCACACAACACACCCGTATCGCAAATACACACAACATACACACTCATTCAGCGGCTCTACACACAACGTGTACACCACACAGCAAAATATCACCACACATTGTGTGTGTGTGTGTGTGTGTGTGTGTGGAAAGCAGCAGCACTTATTGAAAAATCCAGCAGCATTGGCACTTTTTCCTTTTATTCATTTATTCTCTCATTTGGATTGTAATGTGTGTTTAAAGACAAGACTTACACACACACACACACACATGCACACACACACACACATATATATATACGCGTGTGTGTGTGTGTATTTATATATATCAGAGCGAGAGATGGTGCATGTTTAAAAACAGTGCATGTGCTGTTTTCTTGTCAGTACTCAGCAGTGGAATATCAGTGATCAGTGTAGAGGGAAAGTAAAGTTGGGTTCGGGGTTTGTGGCAGATTACACAGAATATTTGATATGCAGCTCATCTTGTGCTCATGAGAGCGGTGTAACTCCTAAAATACATCCATCAAAGGGAAGAGAGGAATGAAAATGGGGTAAGCTTTGATCAGGGCTTTCTCAGAGAACGAGAGAGAGAGAGAGAGAGAGAGAGGGAGAGAGAGAGAGAGACGCCCAGGGTTTTCCATCACTTCCTCTCCCCATTCTGACACAACGATGCCCCTTTGTTTCTGCCTCTGTGTGTGTGTGTGTGTGTGTGTGTGTGTGTGTGTGTGTGTGTGTGTGTGTGTGTGTGTTTTCCATCCTATGTACACACTCTTTTGTCTTTTTAACCCTCTCTGCCTTTTTAACCCCTCCTTTTTAACCCCTCCCTCCACCTCCACCCGCCGCCTGTAACGCTCTACAGCAATGCAATCTATACGTCCTGTCCTTTTCCCCTCCTCCTCCTCCTCTTCCGTCTTTACCTGCCCTCATTTTTTTTCCCCCTGACTTGTTCTGCTGCTCTTTATTGTTGTCCGTGGCGCAAAAAAAACAACAACATCCCTTATCTCACACTAATGATACTCATCTTGCATCTTCTGGGCGAATGAATGGCTTATTGCTTTATCCAATAGAGAGAGAGAGACAGACGTGTATACTGTAAGGAAGCTCGGCGACGACGATTCTATTTCAAAGATTAACCCCCCCCCCCCCCACCCCCTTACACAAAAAAACCAAACACCCCCCCCCCCCCTCCCCCCGTACCTGCGTTTCAGTAACACTTTACCTGGGCTCTGATTATAGAACCTTCGTTCTTATAGAGGTTATGTATAGTAATGTGTACATTATTGTATTCCTCTTCCCAAAGGGAGAGTTGATAAGGAGTTCAATGGGGATCGGAAGGGCTTTGGAAGGGGGGGGGGGGGGGGATTCGGGAGAGGGTTCGAGCCCCAGTATCGCCAAGCTGCTGTCCTTGGGTCCTTAACCCTTTGTGCTCTAGGGGGCGCTGTATTATGGCTGACGAAGAAGCCGCGAAGACAGAATTTCACTGTGCTGTAATGTATATGTGACTAATAAAGGCGATGCTGTTCTATGGTCTCGGGCCCTTGTGCAAGGCCCTTAACACACCATGGGTGTTTAGCTGTGGGACCCTGTAACAAAAACTACTGACAATGTGTCTCATAGGGTCGTCGTCATCGTCATCTTAATAATAATAATAATATGTGGGCGCTGCGGCTTAGCGGTTAGAATGTTCGCCTCTCACCTCCAGGGTTGTGGGTTCGATTCCCTCCTCCGACCATATGTGTGTGTGTGGGTTTGCATGTTCTCCCCGTACCTCAGTTGTTGTTTTTTTTTGTTTGTTTTTAATTTCTTACCTACTCGAGCAGTCTAAAACTTTCCACTTCATTCTCGGGGTTCTGACTCCAAACAGTTGCTTCAGTGTCTACAGGATGAAAGTGGACCGAGGACGAGTTCTCTGTGACTTGAAAAACCTATCTGGCCCATAAAACCCGTCCAGGCGAGAAGCTCTCAGTCAGTCACACTTTCCTTCTTTTTTTTGCTTGCAGCATGAAGATCTCCAGATTCCCCATTTATCACTGTTCCTGTCCTGGCACGAGGCGACTTCGCTGCGATGGAAACTGTTAATGACTCTTTACGATGACTGTTTACACCGGCAGGAGCTTAACAGCTCGACTACATGTAAACTAATTATTAAGCACTGCAAGAACAGCGCGGCAAACTAAAGTGAGGGAGAGAGAGAGAGGGGGAGAGAGAGGGAGAGAGTGAGAGAGAGAAAGTGAGAGGGAGGGGGAGAGCGAGAGATAGAAAGAGAGGGGTAGAGAGGGAGAGGGAGAGAGAGACTGGGGGAGAGACGGAGAGAGGGAGAGAGAGAGACGGAGAGACGGGGAGAGAGGGAGAGAGAGGGAGAGAGGGAGAGACGGGGAGAGAGAGATGGAGAGAGAGGAGAGAGAGAGGTGGAGGAGGAGAGGAGGAGAGGAGGGGAGAGGAGGAGAGAGGAGAGAGAGAGAGGGAGAGAGAGAGGGAGAGGAGGGAGAGAGGAGAAGAGAGAGAGAGAGGAGAGAGAGAGACGGGGAGAGAGAGGGGGAGAGAGAGAGAGATAGGGAGAGGGAGAGGAGAGAGAGGGAGGGAGAGATAGGGAGAGGGAGGGAGACGGAGAGGACGGGGAGGAGAGAGATAGGGAGAGACAGAGGGGAGAGAGAGAGGGAGAGAGAGAGATAGAGAGAGGGAGAGGGAAAGACAGAGAGAGAGCGATAGAGGGAGAGGGAGACACGGGGAGAGAGAGAGAGAGAGAGAGATAGGAGAGGGAGAGACGGGGAGAGACAGGAAGAGGGAGAGGAGAGAGAGAGAGGGGAGAGGGAGAGGGAGGGAGACGGGGAGAGAGAGAGGGAGGGGAAAGACAGAAGAGAGAGCGATAGAGGGAGAGGGAGGGGGGGAGAGGGAGAGACGTTTGGACTTTACAGAAATGACAAGAAAAGTGTTTCCTAAACAGAGGTTTTATAATGTCTGAAAAATGCTGTAAATGTAATTATAACTGCCAATTACAGGTTATAATCACTGTTAATTACAATTAACTGGCAGCTCGTCTGTCTGTCCACCTGTCTGTCTGTCTCTCTGTCCACCTGTCTGTCTCTCTGTCTCTATCTGTCCACCTGTCTGTGTCTCTCTGTCCACCTATCTGTCTCTGTCTCTCTGTCTCTCTGTCCACATGTCTGTCTGTCTGTGTATCTCTGTCCACCTGTCTGTCTGTCTGTATCGCTCGGTGTCCGGCTGTCTGTCCACCTGTTTGTCTGTCTGTCTGTCTCTCTGCCTGTCTGTCCCACTGTATGTCTGTCTGTCCACAAGAATGCCCCATAATACATTTTTTCTCATACTATCTGTTTCTGTCCTTGAATCACATTCTTCTCTCTCTCTCTCTCTCTCTCTCTCCCCGTCTCCCCTCCCCCTCTCTCTACTCTTTCTCACATCACTTTCTTTCTTTCTTTCTCCCTTTGTTTCCCACATCACTTACTTTCTTTCTGTTGTCTTCTCTCTCTCTCTCTCTCTCTCTCTCTCTCTCTCTCTCTCTCTCTCTCTCTCTCTCTCTCTCTCTCTCTCTCTCTCTCTCTCTCTCTCTTCTCTCTCTCTCTCTCTCTCTCTCTCTCTATCTCTCTCTCTCTCTCTCTGCAGAATGGTGATCTTGAGGGAGGTGGTGTAGCCCAGTAGTTAAGGTGTTGGACTCTGGACCGGAAGATCACAGGCTCAAACCCCACCACCAATAGTGGGCCCTTGAGCAAGGCCCTTAACCCTGAATTGCTGAGTTATAAGTCTCTCTGGATAAGGGTGTTTGTAAATGATAGATGGAAATTGTGGGTTTGAACCCAGGGGTTTATTTTGCACTGGTTTATGCGGCGAGATGCTGATCGTAAGGTCTGGGGTCCGAGCTCCGGTATCGCCAAGCTGCCTCTCTGTGTGAGCAAGGCGCCCTCTTACCCCTGTGTACGAAATAAATAAAACACATAATTCTGCTGTGTCAGCATTAACCCCCCCCCCCCCCCGCTTTGTATTTGGTTGTACTTGTTAATTAATTGCAAATTTGTATGAATTGTTATAATTATGCGATGGAAATGACGCGCTATTATTCACGCGCGGATTCGCCTGTAACGACTCGCGACATGAAACATTTATGAAGGCGTTACGAGCGCTTACGGATCCTCGCGTCTGGGCGAGACGTTCGCTTCGTGTGCTAAATCACGATAATGAAAGCGTTCGCTAAAAGATGTGATGTTTCGGTCAACGCGCGGCATCGACCGGGACACGGGGCGGGGGTCCGGGTGGGGTGGGGGGGGTCCGGGTGGTTGTAGTAGTAGTAGCAGTCGGGGGTTGCCATGGCGATGTGTAAAGGGAGGTTTCATTCTGAAAGTTGTTATGAGAATGAGCACTTAGACGGAGAGATTGTTTATGAGTTACGTGACCTTGGTACCTGCGAGCCGAGATCCAAACACGCCTGCAGAGAGACCAAACATGGTGAGGACTTTATAAAAAAAACACTGCAGTTTTGCACCCGACGCGTGTTTGTGAATCAGAGGCCAGGGTTGGTCAAACAAACAAACAAACAAACAAAAATACACAAAATAAATAAATAAATAGTGTGTATGAAGGTGGAGGATTTTTTACGCCCCGCCGTGAGCTATATAACTCTGTGTGCAGTGCACGACCTACAGGTCTGTGATATGTCAGAGTGAGATTGTGTGTGTGTGTGTGTGGGTGTGTTGTGTGTGTGTGTGTGTGTGTGTGTGTGTGTGCGCGCGCGCACACTTCGCCTGTCAATGACCTCCAGGAGGATGTTATATAGAGGATGAGAAAAACACAGACACACACTTTTCTTCATTCAGCGCCGTACGAAAGTGGGGAACTCTTCTCTTTCTTACACAAGGTCTCTCTCTCTCTCCCTCTCTTCTCTGTCTCTGTCTCTCTCTCTCTCTCTCTCCCTCCACACACAGCTTGTTCTGTCTCTCTTTCTGTCTCCCTCTGCGCGTCTCTTACTGAAAATGTCTTTCTCTGTCTATTAAACATGTCTGTCGGTCAGCGCTCAGCCGTTTCCCTCTCTCACATTTCAAGCATTTATCACACGGAAATATGTCTGTCTGTCTGTCTCTCCACATGTCTGTCTGTCTGTCTGTCTGCCTGTTTCCCCACCTGTATGTCTGTCTGTCCGACTTTTTCTCCACCTGTCTGTCTGTCTCTCTGTCCGACTGTTTCTCCACCTGTCTGTCTTTGTCTCTTCCACTTGTCTGTCTGTCTCTCTGTCTGTTCACCTGTCTCTCCACCTGTATGTCTTGTCTGTCTGTCGTCCGTCTGTCTGTCTGTCCACATGTCTGCCTGTCTTTCTGTCTGTCTGCCAATCACCACTTGTCTCTCTGACAAAAAATGTCTCTTACTTTCTGTTTCTGTCCTCGAATCACATTCTCTCTCTCTCTCTCTCTCTATCTCTGTTTTCTCTCTCTTTCTCTCTGTTTCTCTTTCCCTCTATCTTTATTTGTTTCCCACATCACTTTCTCTCTCTCTCTCTCTCTCTCTATCTCTGCTTGTCTACCCACATCATTCTCTTGTTCTTTCCTTTCTCTTGCTAGATCCTTCCTCTCTCTCTCTCTCTCTCTCCCTCTCTCTTTCTTTGTCTCCCACATCCCTTTCTTTCTTTCTTCCTTCCTCTCTCACTCTCTCTCTCTCTCGACTGTCATTTCTTTTATTTATATACATTTAATGTTATTGTTTTTATTTACTTATTTATTTATCTATTTAACATCCTGAAAATAACATGACATATGTCAAGTAAAGGATTGTCATTGTTTTTCTTACACACTGACCCCCCGCCCCGACCCCCCCGACCCCCCCCCCCCCCCCCCCGCCCCTCCTCTGACATTAACACTCGAGTGTTTAAAATGTGCATCTGAGGAATGAAAATAAACGTACGTAATATGTGTTTATTCTTACTGTAGGATTTGACAAGTATTCCTTATTACAGCTTTTCTTTCTCCATCTGCCTCTTTTTTTATCTGCCGGATTAAAAAAAACACATCAACATCATTCCCAAGTCCTTCTCTCTCCTCTCTCTCTCTCTCTCTCTCTCTCTCTCTCTCTCTCCTCTCTCTCCCCTCTCTCTGGTCGTCTCTACACTCGCCTGATCTCTTCCTACAGTCTGGATGCTATGCATTTTTAATTAATTGTCCCTAGAGCTAATAACCGAGCGCAGTTACAATATCTGCATCGCACGCTTGTTGTTTGTTGTTGTTTGTTGTTTTTCATGGTGTGCACTCGTCTCTATTATTTATCCTGGTTTTAATTAATATGCAGATCCACAATGACACCACAATGGATCTTAATTAAAGTGACCAAACTTGTGCAGAAATCCCTTTCCTGTGCTTTACTGCAGTTAAAAAAAACCCTCCACGCTACACGAGTGTCCTCCAGAGATAACTTCAATGTGGAGTGTGTGTGTGTGTGTGTGTGTGTGTGTGTGTGTGTGTGTGTGTGTGTGTGTGTGTGTGTGTGTGTGTGTGTGTGTGTGTGTGCTGCTACAGCTGTCATGAACACTGAGGTTTCCCACACACCTCCACACTGGGGGAATGGGGAAAGAGAGGCATTTTACACCCAGCCTCGTTTATTCTCAGATGGAGAGAGTCATGGGAGTCGGGTGACGAATGAGGCAGGTTCGGGGATGGGTGGGTGGTTGTGTGTGTGTGTGGGGGGGGTATTAGATAAACGAGAACAGCGCTCTGCTCATTAGCGAACGCTTGCTAACCACATTTTCCTAATTGGTGCTTCGATGCTCGTTGAGATAGCCGGACATTGGAAGGGCCTTGGAAGACGTTTCCTCCGCACACACACACACACACGACACACTTTACATGCCAGAAACGGACTTTTTCACTGGGCTGAATATTGTATTATATGCCAAATCGATAGATCACCTGAAAATGTGTTTGGATTGATCGGTGCATGACTGATATGATTATCAAGTCTGCTATTTATTTAAGAGCTGACTGGCTTTGACAATTATGTACTTCCTTAATGCAGAGTCTCTGCTCTTAGACATCCATCATCATTGATTCGTCATGTTCTCAAATGTATAACGGCTGTCGTTTTATCGAATGGAATCAATCAATTCTTTCTTTTCACAAAGGTGAACTTGCCGAAGTAAGAACAGTCGCTCGCAAGGGCATCATAATCACAGTTTCGGCTTAGTGAGAGTTATGGAGAGTGATTTTTTTGGTACTTGATTGCATTTAAATGGCAGATATATATACATGCTAATAGCTCTTTTTTCTTTTAGGTGCATATATATATATATATATATATATTAATCAGGCGTCTATGGGCATTAAGGCAGGATACACCCTGGATGGAATCCCTGGCCAACCCAGTGCAGGGACACACACACATTCATACACTAGGGACAATTTTCAAAGGTGCCAATCAACCTACCGTGCATGTTTTTAGACCGGGGGAGGAAACCGGAGAACCCGGAGAAAAACCCCCTGAGGCACGGGGAGAACATGCACAAACTCCACACACACACATGGCCGAGACGGGGAATCGAACCCGGACCCTGATATATATATATATATATATATAATATATAATATATATATATATATATATATATAGATATATATATATATAACAAGATTACAAATTGGGTTCCATCTGAACAATTCAGTTGCTTTTGATGACGGTATGATTATTTCACCTCAAACGTGATTTGGATTTGAATGATGACGGTCTGGCTGCAGTTTCATTTTGAAAAATATAACATGTTTGATCCATTTTTTTTTTTAGAATAACTTAAAGCGCCACCTAGTGGCCTAATGAAAGTAATGTGTAATCTGTAATCTATTGCATTTCCAAAGTAACCTTCCCGACTATGTATGATATATATAGGGGTGTGTGTGTGTGTGTGTGTGTGTGTGTGTGTGTGGTGTGTATATATATATATAATATATGTGGTGTGTTATATATTATATATATATATATATATATATATATATATATTTATATATCTCAAACTTTTTGATAATTTGGAAAAGCGTTGTGTATAATTGTACAGCCATAACTATGCAACTCCTCTACCGAAAACAAACAAACAAACAAAAAAATGGTACATGATACTATATCTTTTCCAAGTATGCACAAAAACAAACAAATAAAAAAAATAAAAAAAAAGAAAAGAATACAAATTCAAGGGGTTGATTCAGGAGATTGCAAAAAGCAGAAATGGTTGCCATGTGCTGGTTTCTTACTTCTAACAGAATATCTTATTTATTTTTCTCATTTTAAAATGGATGCCTTTAAGCCACTGAGATGTAATTGGTGGTTGAAGGGATTTCTGAAGGCTTAAAAGACAGCGCCTGGCTATCAGAGATGTAAAGTCCAAAGCATCGAATTACTTTTTGTTGTACACGGATAAAACCAGGACAAACATCAATATTAATGTTAATAATTGCAGACAATTTTGAAATAAGCATGCAACAACCTGTGTAACACTGGGCAAATGAGGAACATTCATTCATTCATTCATCTTCTACCACTTTATACAATCTTCCCTCGGGTCACGGGGAGTCTGTGTCTATCTCAGGCGTCTATGGGCATTAAGGACAGGATACACCCTGGATGGAATGCCAACCCACACACACACACACACACACATTCATACACTAGGGACAATTTTCCAAGGTGCCTAATCAACCTACCGTGCATGTTTTTGGACCGGGGGAGGAAACCCGGAGAACCCGGAGAAAAATCCCCCCTAAGGCACGGGGAGAACATGCACAAACTCCACACACACATGGCTGAGACGGGACTCGAACCCGGACACTGTCGGTGTGAGGCGAACGTGCTCTCACCTGGAAATATCTTAATATATTGGAGGATGATAAATCCAACTTCTTGAAATCGACATATTCACAAAAATAATGAGATCTTGAGCCTTTATTCTGTCTAGGAGTCAAATCCATATAAGATGTGGGAAATAGATGATTATGAATTAATGGGGCTCGAATCAATCCTGAGGTAAACTTAAAATCATTTCTAAATTGACACCTTATTCCGAGTGTCGAGCGAAACAAAGTCCTGTTTATAAATCATCTTTATTTTCTTTGGTGAACTTCATCTTCATCCATCAAGCCCTCGGACTTTACTACCATCCCCGAGTTTCCAACCAAACCCACTGACAAACCAACACACTATTTTATGTATACTATAATAATAATAATAATAATAATAATAACAGTGGGGCACGGTGGCGTAGTGGTTAGCACGTTCGCCTCACACCGCCAGGGTCCTGGGTTCGATTCCCGTCTTGGCCATGTGTGTGTGGAGTTTGTGCATGTTCTCCCCGTGTCTCAGGGGGTTTTTCTCCGGGTTCTCCGGTTTCCTCCCGGTCCAAAAACATGCACGGTAGGTTGATTGGCACCTTGGAAAATTGTCCCTAGTGTATGAGTGTGTGTGTGTGTGTGTGTGTGTGTGTGTGTGTGCCCTGCAATGGGTTGGCATTCCATCCAGGGTGTATCCTGCCTTAATGCCCATAGACGCCTGAGATAGACACAGACTCCCCGTGACCCGAGGGAAGATCGGATAAAGGGGTAGAAAATGAATGAATGAATAATAATAATAATAATAATAATATAAGTCGAAATTTGCTAATGCAAGGTCACCCTGGAATGTTTTGGAGATCCCAGAAACATTTCCAGTCCATAAAAACATAAAAAAAAAATAATTTAGACAAAAATGCAAGAATCTAGGTGAAATAGTCATCTTAGCCACATTGATATATATATATATATATATATATATATATATATATATATATATATATATATATATATATATATATATATATATATATCGATATATATACTTTATTCATCCATGAGGGAAATTTACAGTTTAAAGCATTATCCAAAGACATACTTAAAGGAATGTAGTAAAAAATAAATAAATAAATAAAAATATTATATAATGATATATATTAAATATAATGGTATAAAGGATATAGAAATAATAAAATTAGGAGTTTTAAAATATTCATCTTGTACCCAGAAAAATGTCCATAACGTTCTGGTCCTGAAATAATAACAGAGATATCAGATAATGGATCTGATTATATCCAACAATAAATCATCGGCATAAAAGGCAACTTTACACGTGAAACACATCCTGCCAAAGAGAGGACAATCTCAGTGCGATTAATAATGTCTCAATCGCAAAAGCAAATAACAAAGAATGGAGACGACACGATTGTCGCGTCCCGGCAGCAGATTGATTGTATTGGCATTTGAAGTTCATTCATTCATTCATCTTCTAGCGCTTTATCCCATCTTCCCTCGGGTCACGGGGAGTCTGTGTCTATCTCAGGCGTCTATGGGGCATTAAGGCAGGATACACCCTGGATGGAATGCCAACCCATCGCAGGACACACACACACACATTCACACACACACACATTCATACACTAGGGACAATTTTCCAAGGTGCCAATCAACCTACCGTGCATGTTTTTGGACCGGGGAAGGAAACCGGAGAACCCGGAGAAAAACCCCCTGAGGCACGGGGAGAACATGCACAAACTCCACACACACATGGCCGAGACGGGAATCGATCCTGGCGGTGTGAGGCGAACGTGCTAACCACTAAACCACCGTGCGTCCTGTAGTTTCTTTTCCGAATAAAAACACAGTAAAGCAAATCTCGACCTCTTTTTGTTTTCTCATGTATTATTTTATTTCTGTTAAACTCCTGCCCCGGTACGGTCTGTCCTGTCTGACGCGCCTTCACGTACGCGTGATCGACTTCAGGATGAACTCAAAAAACATCGAAAACAACTTCTCCTTAAAAAAAAACTTTCCTCACTCGCGTGGAGTTATGAAGCAGACGCTTTAAAATTCGCCCAAATGTTCCGGGCCTCCTTATTGATCTGGGATGATGCATGAGAGAGCGGTGACCGGAGTTTGACTCCTGAGCTGTCTTGCCTGTGTGTACCATCGATTTCGAGAGCGAGCGAGACGCCTAAGCAGCGCTAGCGCGGCGGTAGTGATGATGGAGGGTGGTGGATGTGTGTGTGTGTGTGTGTGTGTGTGTGTGGTGAGGGGGGGGGGAGGAGTGCTGCGATGTACACAAGCAGCGTTTGGCAGACCTCGGAGGGATTGTTGACGAGCCTCGTGACAAACTGCCGCGGTCTCGTAGGGGATAATTAAAATCGCGGAGTAAGAGTGAAGCCGTCACCGTCTCGGAGAAGACGACGCGCTCGCCCAGGCGACGGGGGCTCCTTCTGATGAAAGACAAAAGACTCGTGCGAGACTTTGATAACGGCACGGTTTAGAGGCAGCTGACCCAGAAAAAAAAACAAAAAAAAAAACATGCTCACACACTCCTCTGCTGGGGGGGGGGACGGGACTTCTTATCCTCGCTCTCTATCACACACACACACACAACTGGCTTTAATAGCATGGCTAATAAGCGAGGCATCTGTCTACTCCTATCATCACAGCACACGACTCCCGAATCAACTCCACACACGCAAATACACACGGGAGCGCGAAAGCCGCAATATTATTTAAATCCGTCCTCTCCGCCCGCGCTATTTATAGCAGATGCCCCCCCCATGATGAGGGTTACTCCGAGGTCTATTCCAGTCTCCAGGCAATTCATCTACTACGATGACGACTCGGATTGTCACATATTGACCGCCAAGCCACCTAAATTAGGCCTCTGGACATTGGGGTTTGCAGGCCCCGGGATGATGAATGGATTAGGAACAGCTGGGAAATAATGACTTCGGAGTTGAACCGCTTCATTTTGTCGCCATCAATAAAGCCTGGATTGATCCAATCGCACGTTTCGCAGCCTGGGAATTCCAGCCTAATCTGGATTCAGAGAATTTTGGGACGTAAATGTGATCAGTAGGGTTTTGATGGACCTCTTTTTTTTTTTTTTTTTACAATATCAATAAATTGTATAATAGTTTTGTCTCAAAAGTAACCGCGTCATTTAATTACAAAATAAGAAAAAAGTAGTTAAATTAGTAGTTAAATTACAGTTACTTATGAAAATGTTACGAATAAGGTTACATCTGAACAATTTCTTGAAAAAACCTAGGATATGTTGAATAATAATAATAATAATAATAATAATAATAATAATAATATGTGGGCACGGTGGTTTAGTGGTTAGCACGTTCGCCTCACACCACCAGGGTCCGGGTTCGATTCCCGTCTCGGCCATGTGTGTGTGGAGTTTGTGCATGTTCTCCCCGTGCCTCAGGGGGGTTTTTCTCCGGGTTCTCCGGTTTCCTCCCCCGGTCCAAAAACATGCACGGTAGGTTGATTGGCACCTTGGAAAATTGTCCCTAGTGTATGAATGTGTGTGTGTGTGTGTGTGTGTGTGTGTGTGTGTGCCCTGCAATTGGGTTGGCATTCCATCCAGGGTGTATCCTGCCTTAATGCCCATAGACGCCTGAGATAGACACAGACTCCCTGTGACCCAAGGGAAGATCGGATAAATAAAGCTGTAGAAGATGAATGAATGAATGAATGAATGAATGAATGAAAAGTTGTCATTTGTAATCCGTAACTTCCAAAGTAACCTTCCCAACCCCCGGTGATAAATACGGATCGTGCCGATTCTAATTATCTACGTGTTTTCTACACACTGTACATGCGTTATCCTGTTCGGGGTTGAGGTATATAGGGGAACCTATAATGAGAAAACAGGGGTGTGATGTTTCCGCAAACTTATACGAACACTTGTTTATGCCTCGGGCAAGTTAGCATAGACAATGTACCTCCGAGGAGAACACCGAGGAATGCAGAGAGGAAACCCAGACTGAACAAGTGAGGATCTGCTTAGGCATATAAAATCAGATAATATATATATATATATATATATATATATATATATATATATATAGATATATATATATATATAGAAAGTTGCATGTATAGAAATGCTGAGAATATAAATATTTGTAGAATAGTGCCTTTATTCTCCAACCCAGTCAATATTATATATTATATATGATAATATATAGAATTCATTCATTCATTCATTCATTCATTCATTTCTACGCTTTATCCCATCTTCCCTCGGGTCACGGGGAGTCTGTGTCTATCTCAGGCGTCTATGGGCATTAAGGCAGGATACACCCTGGATAGAATGCCAACCCATCGCAGGGCACACACACACACTCACATTCAAAACACACACACATTCATACACTAGGGACAATTTTCCAAGGTGCCAATCAACCTACCGTGCATGTTTTTAGGACCGGGGGGGAGAGGGGGAGGAAACCGGAGGAACCCGGAGAAAAACCCCCTGAGGACACGGGGAGAACATGCACAAACTCCACACACACATGGCCGAGACGGGAATCGAACCCGTACCCTGGCGGTGTGAGGCGAACGTGCTAACCACTAAGCCACCGTGCCCCTCCCATATATATAGAATATAATACATAATTATATATTATAATATATAATATTATTCTTTTTTCTGGAATCGCTAAGATAAAGGCAAATTTTTTTTTTATGTAAATAAAATGGCGTGAATAACTCCTGACATGCATGGAAATCCTCTCAAAAATAAACCTTTGATTGACACGACGCTGACCCGAGACCGCAAGTGGTTTGGTTTTGATGTAAAAGCCTCACACACACACACACACACAGGTTTGTGCAGTCTTTATCTGTTCGTTTTATTTTCCCTCCAGAGATAATGAAAGACGGCCGATTCCCTTCTTTGTGCAGCGTTTCCCCTGTGGACAGTGATAACAGTGGAACATTGCCATCACTAATCCCCCTCTACTTCAACATTTTGGCCGCCTTTGTATCTGATGGAGAAATAATTACCTTCCAAATACTAACCCGTTATGGATTTCTGTGGCCCGGGCCACTTCTGATCCGTGCTAATTTATGGTTAAGGCAAAGGCGAAATCAAAGCGTTCTAATTTTAATATTTGCTAGGGAAATGCCAACGAATACATTCATTCATTCATTCATTCATTCATTCATCTTCTAGCGCTTTATCTGATCTTCCCTCGGGTCACGGGGAGTCTGTGTCTATCTCTGGCGTCTATGGGCATTAAGACAGGATACACCCTGGATGGAATGCCAACCCATCACAGGACACACACACACACACACACACACACACACATTCATACACTAGGGACAATTTTCCAAGGTGCCAATCAACCTACCGTGCATGTTTTTGGACCGGGGGAGGAAACCGGAGAAAAAACCCCCTGAGGCACAGGGAGAACATGCATAAACTCCACACACACACACATGGCCGAGACGGGAATCGAACCCGTACCCTGGTGGTGTAAAGTGAACAGGTTAACCACTAAACCACCGTGATGTAGATGTGTTTGTTTATTTATTTATTTATTTATTTTGAACAAGATTCATCCATTCATCTTCATCCGACTTCCCCCTCTCTCAGGGGAACCAGTGCGTATCTCAGGCATCTTCTGGGCATCAAGGCAGGATACACCCTGTATGGAATGCCAACCCAACACACACACACACACACACACATTCACACACTAGGGACAATTTTCCAAGGTGCCAATCAACCTGCATGTTTTTGGGGCCCGGGGAGGAAACCGGAGAACAAACCCGAAGCATTTCCATACGATTGATGAAACGAGCGCCCCTCTTCGTATTCGTTAGAGCGCCGCCGTGTTGCGTTCCGTATTTCGCGAGTGTAATGCGAGACGGGAGGCGGAGAAATACAGAAGCTCGCTGTGTCACACAGAGGTGAAATTGTTAAATATTTGTTTTAACAACACCAATAAGCATAAAATTAATAATTATAATAATGACGAATAATCTCCCGGCTGGGGGCACGGTGGCGTAGTGGTTAGCACGTTCGCCTCACCACCGCCAGGATCCGGGTTCGATTCCCGTCTCGGTCATGTGTGTGTGGAGTTTGCATGTTCTCCCCGTGTCTCAGGGGGTTTTTAATCCGGGTTCTCCGGTTTTCCCCCGGTCCAAAAAACATGCACGGTAGGTTGATTGGCACCTTGGAAAAATTGTCCCTAGTGTATGAATGTGTGTGTGTGTGTGTGTGTGTGTCCTGTGATGGGTTGGCATTCCATCCAGGGTGTATCCTGCCTTAATGCCCATAGACGCCTGAGATAGAGATAGACACAGACTCCCCGTGACCCGAGGGAAGATCGGATAAAGCGCTAGAAGATGAATGAATGAATGAATCTCCCGGCTCTATTGGGGCATGTGTAGTGTTTAAATACTACAAATTCCACCTATCAGCATTTCATTGCTGAAAAATCCAGCTTTGCGATGTCTATAGTAAGAAGTAATTAGGGTTTGTTGTTGTTGTTGTTGTTGTTGTTGTTGTTGCAGGATTGCGGCTCAGTTTTGCCCCATTTCTCTTGTTAAATTGTTTTCAATTCCCAAAGGTTATGAGGGTCAATTTGAAAATCCTCCAGAAATAAATTCAGGAGATTGGCAAAGGCAAGTAAGCATTCTCTCCCTCGTTCTTTCTTTCTTTCTTTATTTAAGGAACCAGTCTTGATTTATATTGGTTGTATGTTTGGCTCATGTCAATTGTGTTCCTTTAATGTCCTGTAATGCCCCCCGGTACCGTCCGCAAAGAGCCACAAAGCACCCCCCCCCCCCCCTGCCCCCCCCAAAAAATCATCTTTATTCTCACAGAGAGGGGGATTTGATTTATTTTTTATTTTTAGGGGATTTGGGGGGGGCTCACAGAGGATTTTTAATTCTCACAGAGATATAGGATAGATATAGATCTGAATAGATGATTATATATATATATATCACATATATAGATATATTTTTTTTTTCTCACAGAGATTAAAACATTTTTTTTCATTTTTTCTTATTTGGGATGGGGTTTTGCGATTCTCACAGATATTTTGGTTTTATTTCATTTTTTATTTTTTTTTTTTTTCTCACAGATATTTTGTTTTAGAATTTTTCACAGATTAATTCTCACAGATAGATAATCTCACAGAGATATATATAATATATATACGGGGGATATAGATATATTTTATTTTTTATTCTCACAGATATTTTGATTAGTTGGGTATTTCTATATTTGTTTTTTTATTCTCACAGATATTTTAAATTATTTTATTTCTTATTATTTTTATTTTTTATTCTCACAGATTTTTTATTTGATTATTTTTATTTTTTTATTTTTATTTTTATCTCACAGATATTATTATTTTTTATTTTTAATTTTTTATTCTCACAGATTTTTTTTTATTTATTTTTTTATTCACAGATATTTTAAATTATTATTTTTTTATTTTTATTTTTTATTCTCACAGATATTGCTGGGGGCACGGTGGCGTAGTGGTTAGCACGTTTGCCTCACACCGCCAGGATCCGGGTTCGATTCCCGTCTCGGTCATGTGTGTGTGGAGTTTGTGCATGTTCTCCCCGTGCCTCAGGGGGTTTTTCTCCGGTTTTCTCCGGTTTTCCTCCCCGGTCCAAAAAAAAAAAACATGCACGGTAGGTTGATTGGCACCTTGGAAAATTGTCCCTAGTGTATGAATGTGTGTGTGTGTGTGTGTGTGAATGTGAATGTGTGTGTGTGTGTGCCCTGCGATGGGTTGGCATTCCATCCAGGGTGTATCCTGCCTTAATGCCCATAGACACCTGAGATAGGCACAGGCTCCCCGTGACCCGA
>JACRUU010000016.1:15433676-15451176 GCA_030449085.1 Kryptopterus vitreolus
AGAATTGTGTTCCGGTTGCTTTTCCCATATAAACTGGTGATACAGGTGTTTAGGTTATACGGAAGCGCTTTATTGCGTTCACAAAAGAAAAATGCGCTTTATTGCGTAATACGGATTTGGGAATGCGATGCGCTTGCGTAAGGTTCCGTACGGTAATATACGCTAATAGTAGTGAGGAGATCGTACCTGTTGTGAATGCACAGCTAGGGGGCGTCATTGGGGGGAAATTTAGGAAGCGTGAGTGGATGCACTGAACGTTTATTTATTCATTTGTTGTTCGCTCGGGTTTCGTTCTTTTTTGCCAACACGACGCAGAGCGAAGGAGCAGATCACTCACATAGTAACGCACACTGCGTTATAAACACCTTAATAACATTAGTGCCGCTAAAGAGAACGCGTTATTAACACATTAATGAACAGCCCTAATATATACCTATATATATATATATATATATATATATATATAATTTCATGTTATTTGGTGCAGTGAATAAAACCATCTGTCATATTAGATGCTGTTGAACCCTGAGCAGAAATTGATACGCCACCATATGGCTTAAAATTCATTCCATAAAACTATTCATTCATTTCATCATTAGCAAGCAAATACACAAATCTGCGCCACATTTTTTTTTTGTCTCTTGAAAACCAGGTCCTAAAAATGATATAGTATAAGTATAATCAGTAAATAATTATGGTAAACAATAATAATTGCGAAACATAATTGCGCAATGTACAGTATTTTAATATGGAGATTTATTACTGCGCCCTGACTGGCATCCAAACAGTGTAATTTAGTGGAAAGGGTGGCTTGGTTTCTGTCTCCCTGATAATATGACAAAAGGCAACTCAGGTTTTAACTCAGTTATAACTGGTAATAATGCACGCATGAGACCTTCGGTGGGGGATCTCAAGGGTTACGATGCTGCACTTCTGATCAGAAGGTCAATGTTCAAATCCCACCAACAGCCTTCAGTTAAGATGTCTTACATGTAAAAAAAAATGCATAACACATTAATAGGTGGAGTACAGATGATTGACAAATTAATAGAAAACATGTGCTAGATCATGTATGTCAGGAGGCCGGAACAGCTCGAGTGTACCTCTAGTACAAGTATCTGGATCTGTACAGACACACTGAAAACACATTTCTTGAAAGGTGTATTCCCTTAGATAATGAGATTTATGGTTTTGATGGACGCACGGTGATCTGGTGAGAGTATAAAACGGATGATTTACATTCTTGCCCCGTGTATGAAAGATAATTTGCAATGACCCGTCTTAGTTACGAAGACAAATACCGGTAAAAAGAAATCACAGTACCGGCAAAAATAAAAGAATCCCCCGAACAACCAACCAGAGAAATCAATCGTTCTAAATCATTAGAGCAAATGTATATTGCTGGACTTCCACCAATCAGGGTAGAGCACAGACTAATTCTGATTGGTGCTCAGCGGCATCTACATATCAACCTCAGTTTAACCCGAAATCCTCAGTGTATAAACAGTGTCAGGAAGGTTATTTTGGATTTGTAATAGATTACAGATTACAAATGACCCTATTCGTTTATTTTCAATGACTTAATGACTTAATATGAATGCATTAGATTTTTTTTTTTAATACTGCAATTTGTCCACTAGGAGGTGCTTTAAGTTAACGTTCTAAGAAAGTTTAAAGCCCTCGAAAAAAAAATGTTATTTTACTGATACTGATTTTTTACATGAAATAGTTCAGATGTAAAACTATGTGTAATCCTTCATAAGAAACTGTAATTACACTTTTTTTCTTAATAAATATAACTAATTACATTTAATTCGTAATTAATTACATAACGCTGTTACGTGTATGATGGAAGAAACTCCGGACTCTAACTTGCCACGAAATCCCTTTTAAGTAGAAAAGTTATTTATTTAATTTAATTAATTAATTAATAGATTAATAGATTGGTGTATTCAGAGTCTATAAATATAAACTTATCAAGCAACAACATAATAATAAGAAAAATAATAACAGGAACACCGCCAGGATCCGGGTTCGATTCCCGTCTCGGCCATGTGTGTGTGGAGTTTGTGCATGTTCTCCCCGTGCCTCAGGGGGTTTTTCTCCGGGTTCTCCGGTTTCCTCCCCCGGTCCAAAAACATGCACGGTAGGTTGATCGGCACCTTGGAAAACATAATACAACATAGTACTTTGGACACTTAAGCACATTTGAAGGTACCGGGGAGGATTATTGGAATAAACTGTATATCTCTACTTGAACTAAAACGACATGGTTTGTTTACTACTGCATTTCTATCAATGAATTCAGACAGGAAAACACTTTATCCCGAATTTATATGAGAGCGAATGTGTCACCGTGTCACCTCACGGGCCGCTCTTTCTTCCCCGTTAGCTTTAGCAGCCCGGGCTCCCCCCCTCCCCCGTACAGCACACAATGCTGAGTCACCCAAAGTGATTATATCCCGAAACGCTCCTGGAGGAGGAGGAGGTGGGGAAATAAATAAATAAATAAATAAATAAAGCGTTTGCACTCCAAAATACACACCGGCGTTCGTTCCCCCCTCATGACATTTTGGATGTTACAATGACACACTTTTAATTTCTCTCCCTGACGTGCATTTCGGATGCGGTCGGTCTCTGACGTGCAGAAACTCACAAACAGGATATAGTTCTGACCCGGCAACGACGAGCCGATTGGTCTAGAGGAAGACAGCCCGAGGCACGCCATTGGTGGACTGCTCTGGCGTGAGATGGGGGACCTCTCTCAGGAAGGCAAAAAGAGAGGACTAAGTGACATGAGATGAGTCACAGGAGCTGCAAAACTTCTGCACAGAGCTGGTGAATGTAGAGAATAAATAAATAAATAAATAAATAGATGCATTGCATCCAACGTAAGTTGTGTACTTGCATGTGAAATATCAAATGTCTGCATGTGTGGATGTGTAGCAGGTGGGATGTTATCAAGGGGTAAAAAATGAAATAAAATAACTATAATAAGCAAAACATAGTGGTTAGCACATTCGCCTCACACCATCCAGGGTCCGGGTTCGATTCCCGTCTCGGCCATGTGTGTGTGGAGTTTGTGCATGTTCTCCCCGTGCCTCAGGGGTTTTTTTTCTCCGGGTTCTCCGGTTTCCTCCCCCGGTCCAAAAACATGCACGGTAGGTTGATTGGCACCTTGGAAAATTGTCCCTAGTGTATGAATGCGTGTGTGTGTGTGTGTGTGTGCCCTGCGATGGGTTGGCATTCCATCCAGGGTGTATCCTGCCTTAATGCAAATAGACGCCTGAGATAGACACAGACTCCCCGTGACCCGAGTGAAGATCGGATAAAGTGGTAGTAGATGAATGAATGAATGAATAATAAGCTAAACAGATGAAATGGATAATAATTTAAATGATATAAAAGGTTATATAATGTCATCATTCATTCATTCATTGATCTTCTAGCGCTTTATCCGATCTTCCCTCGGGTCACGGGGAGTCTGTGTCTATCTCAGGCGTCTATGGGCATTAAGACAGGATACACCCTGGATGGATTGCCAAACCATCACAGGACACACACACACACACACACACACACAGACACACATTCATACACTAGGGACAATTTTCCAAGGTGCCAATCAACCTACCGTGCATGTTTTTTTGGACCGGGAGGAAACCGGGAGGAAACCGGAGAACCCGGAGAAAAAACCCCTGAGGCACGGGGAGAACATGCACAAACTCCACATGGCCGAGACGGGACACTAAACACTAAACCACCGTGCCCCTCTTGTTATATAATGTAAAGGCAAATAAAGGTGTGTAGTTAAAAGCTAAAGTGTGTGTGTGTGTGTGTGTGGGGGGTGGGGGGGGGGGGGGGGTGTGGGGGGGGTGGGGGGGGGGGACACCCCGTCTGCTGCATATCCATTTCACCCTTCTAGCCTTTTGCTCTTGCTCAGCTCTTTTGTTAATACTTTCAGGACAAACATGACTCTTCATGTAGGGCAGGAACAGGCTGTATCCAGCTTGGCTCTATTAACCCTGGGAAATCAAGGAAAAGGCACCGGGCCCAACCTGAATCCCTGGAGCACTGTGGCGGTGGGAGGAAAATGCTAATCCATTGGCCCACATTTGAGTGGATCTTCCCTGGGAACATCCCCAGCCCTGCTCTCCTAATCTTTCCTAAATACAGAGCTCGCGCACTCTGATAGGACACCTGCTGCTCGACGTTTATCCAATCGAGCGCCGGGAAAAAGAAAAAAAAAAAAAAACGACACGGTGCCGCTTGTCTCCGGCTTCGCCCCCTCGCACTCGTTCCCTTTTCACACACTCACACAAAGCAGAAGCAGATTTTTATTTTTATTTTTATTTATCTTCCCGGAAACAATTTTTTTGGGTGAAGAAGGAGTTGCGTGTGGTTGGTGTGGGTGGAGGTGAGCTGAAATACACAAACAAAATAACACATCAAAAAAGAAAACAAATAATACACAAACAAAATAACACATCAAAAAAGAAAACAACAAATACACAAACAAAATAAACATCATAAAACAGACAACAAATAACACAAACAAATCAAACAACACATCAAAAAGAAACACAATACAAACAAACATCATAACACACATAAAAAACAACAAACAATACACAAACAAAATAACACATCAAAAACAAAACAACAAATACACAAACAAAATAACACATCAAATAAAACAAAACAACAAATACACAAACAAAATAACACATCATAAAACAAAACAAATAATACACAAACAAAATAACTCATCAAAAAAGAAAACGAATAATACACAAACAAAATAACACATCAAAAAGAAAACAAAAAATACACAAACAAAAAAACAAAAAAGAAAACGAATAATACACAAACAAAATAACACATCAAAAACAACACAAACAAATACACAAAAAAACACAAACAAAATAACACATCAAAAAACACAAAGCAACAAATACACAAACAAAATAACACATCATAAACACAAAACAACAAAACTAACAAACAAAATAAAAATAACACATACAAAAACATAACAACAAAACAAAAAACAAAACCCAAAAAACAAAATAACACATCAAAAAACAAAACAACAAATACACAAACAAAATAACACATCATAAAACAAAACAACAAATACACAAACAAAATAACACATCATAAAACAAAACAAATAATAAAACAAAATAACAAACCCAAAAATAGAATGACACATCATGAAACAAAATAACAAATAATAACATAAAAGAAAAAAATCATAACAAATAACACATCAAAAACAAAACAAACAAAACAAAACAACAAATACAAAAACAAATAACAAAATAAAACAAAATAAATAAAACAAATAAAAAAAAACAAATAACAAAGAAAAAACAAAATAACAAATCATGAAAAACTAAATAACACATCATAAAAAAAAACAAATAATAAACAACAAACAAAGAAAAAAATAAAATAACACATCAAAAACAAAACAACAAATACAAAAACAAAAGTGAGCTCCTTGTGCTGATCCATTACTGCCATTTGAATAGAGGTTAATAAAGAAGTACCGGTCCATTCGCTTCCAACTAGGAAAAAAACAAAACATGATATTAATGCTAAGTGCATGCATGTGAAACTTGTATAAGACTCTTGGTTTAAGTGGAGATTTTGGTTTAATACATGTGGATTTTATTTATTTCGGATTTTTCAAGGTTCTTTGTTAAATTCTGCACAACGATAACATTTTCAAGGCACAAAGGCACAGTGGTTTAGTGGTTACACGTTCGCCTCAGGTTCCGGGTTCATTCCCGTGTCGGCCAGGGTTCGATTTTCTCGGCCCATGTGCCTCGGCCAGGGGGTTTTCTCCGGGTTCTCTGGTTTTCCTCCCCCGGTCCAAAAACATGCACGGTAGGTTGATTGGCACCTTGGAAAATTGTCCCTAGTGTATGAATGTGTATGTGTGTGTGTGTGTGTGTGTGTGTGCCCTGTGATGGGTTGGGTTGGCATTCCATCCAGGGTGTATCCTGCCTTAATGCCCATAGACGCCTGAGATAGACACAGACTCCCCGTGACCCGAGGGAAGATCGGATAAAGCGATAGAAGATCAATGAATGAATGAATGTATTTCAGGTTATGTCACGTTCACTTGTATTCTAGGTATCATTTTGTAGGATCTTAATCACTAACTCTTAATCACCAATCCCCCCCCACCCCCCCCCACCCCCCCCTCCTCCCCCCCCCCCCCTCCGTAAACCCACTCTCTCTATAACACCCAAAACTGGGTCTTTTTTCATGTTCAATGTTCACTTTTTTTCGACAAAACCCAGCGAGAAACTCTTTCATTAACTCCTTCTTATTTGCCCACCTGCAGTGATATACAATACACACACATTCCCAGCATGGCCCAATAAATAGCGTTACACCATCAACCTCCTTCTTCCTTACAGCTGCTAGAAATCCTTTATTTATTTATTTATTTATTCATTTTTTTATTCATTTTTTTTATCTTGATCTAATGACCGATCTTTTTCTTCTTCTTCTTCTTCTTCTTCTTCTTCTCTCTTCTTCTTCTTCTTCTTTCTTCTTTCTTCTTCTTTCTTCTTCTTCTTAACTTACAGTACATTTCAGCACATATAAGTGTCTACTCAGAGGTATCCAGCATCAGTCAATATTTCACCTTTATCTTCTATAGTAGTTCAATTTTATTGACGTTGTGGCCAAAACGCCTGCTGTGTGAGACGATCGCATATCTGTCTTTTCTACCTGCACAGCATCTTCTCTCTCTCTCTCTCTCTCTCTCTCTTTGATTTTTTTTCTCTCTTCATAGATACCCCCCCCCTGTTTTTTGTTGTTGCTTGTTTTGCTTCTTAGTCAAACGGCTTTATTGAAATTAATTGCGCTTGATGTATAACAGTGGTTATCTCCTCCTCCCGCGAATCAAAACATGCACTATCTATCTATCTATCTATCTATCTATCTATCTATCTATCTATCTATCTATCTATCTATCTATCTATCTATCTATCTATCTATCTATCTATCTATCTATCTATCTAACCCTTTATTGCTTTATCTATGTATCTATCTGCCTGTCTATCTGCCTATCTATCTATCTATCTATCTATCTATCTATCTATCTATCTATCTATCTATCTATCTATCTATCTATCTATCCATCCACCCATCCGTCTATCTATCTAACCCATTATTGCTTTATCTATGTATCTATCTGCCTGTCTGTCTGTCTCTGTCTGTCTTTCTATCTATCTATCTATCTATCTATCTATCTATCTATCTATCTATCTATCTATCTATCTATCTATCTATCTATCTATCTATCTATCTATCCCATTATGGCATTATCTATGTATCTATCTGCCTGTCTGTCTGTCTATCTATCTATCTATCTATCTATCTATCTATCTATCTATCTATCTATCTGTCCATCCGTCCGTCCGTCTGTCTGTCTGTCTATCTATCTATCTATCTAGCTATTCTATCTGTCTGTTTACATTTCTGCGTGTTGCTTTCTGTTCCGTGATTAACATTGGATCGTTAAATAATTATTATTTGTTTACATGCTGTATTTATATAATTATGGATTTATTAGATGACAGTCTAGAAATAAATAATAAAGAATATCTTTCCTCTTGGTCTCTGTGTTTAATAACAGGTTTATCCGTGTAAGGTAACATTAGCTCCCGAGCTGAATATGTCGCTTTATGAAAATGAGGAGTGAACAGATTTCTCGAATGCATACAAATAAATAAATAAACAAATAAACAAATAAATAAATATATATGTGTCCGTATAAGATATGACATCCTTCATCAACAGTCCCTGTGACAGGTTTTTTTATGTGAGTATGTAAATTAATCAAGCAACTTAGCCTGCGGCGGCGGCGAGCGAGCGAGAGTGAGACAGAGAGAGAGAGAGATGGAGAGAGAGAGAGAGAGACGGAGAGAAAGAAGAAAGAGTAGCAGCGTTTTCATTTTCAGCATTCAGAATGGAAATAATGACAGGTGTGTGGAACTGGCAGGCAGTGCCACTGAGCACAACACACTTTAAAAAGTAATAAGTGCATGGCAAGTGGAAGTCCTGCTCATTTAAATATAAAATATTTGTGTTTCACGCCGTCGATGCCGAACGAGAAAAGACTTCATATTACAATTTTATCCACCAACAAGTTATTTTATTTTCTTTTTTTTAAATCATTAAGAGAAAATAAGTTGGTAAAAGTCGATGCGGATCAAAATCCGGCCTGCTTTCGTTTCCCTTCGCAACAGACATGAACTGGTACAGACGAGAAAAATAGCCTGGAATTATCTATCTATCTATCTGTCTGTCTGTCTGTCGTTTGTCTGTCTGCCTGCCTGTCTATCTATCTATCTATCTATCTATCTATCTATCTATCTATCTATCTATCTATCTATCTGTCTGTCTGTATGTCTGTCTATCTGTCTATCTATCTATCTATCTATCTATCTATCTATCTATCTATCTATCTATCCTATCTGTCTATCTATCTATCTATCTATCTATCTATCTATCTATCTATCTATCTATCTATCTATCTATCTATCTTTCTGTATATCCCAATATTGCTCTATCTATCTATCTATCTATCTATCTATCTATCTATCTATCTATCTATCTATCTATCTATCTATCTATCTATCTATCTATCTATCTATCTATCTATCTATCTATCTATCTATCTGTCTGTCTGTCTATATTGTCACGGTGCCCTCTCTCTCTCTCCTCGCTCCTCCCTGCTCTTTCCCCACACTCACACACACACACACACACACACACACACACACACACACACACACACACACACACACACACACACACACTAATCAGCCTCAGCTGTTCGCAATTCTCCCTCTCCCTTTATATAGCCCAGCTCTCCCTTCATTCCCCGTCCGGGCTCGTAACATTTACGTAGTGTCGCGGACCCGTTATATATTGATATATATATGTCTAACCTTTTTGTCTGTTCCCGATTCCAGTCTGTTTCCCGTTTCCCCCGTCTGTTTCCCGATACCCGGACTTCCAAGTCTGCTCCAGCTCTCCGGTACTCCCGGTACCACGGCGCGCAGTGCGCAAGGCTCCCTAGCCGGTCTGGCCGCTCCTTTTGAGCGGCGTCTCCTCTGTTGTTATTCAAATAAATCCTTTGTTTTTGTATCCCGAATCACCGTGTGTCTGTGCAGCACGACCCGACCGTTACATATATATATGTCTGTCTGTCTGTCTATCTATCCCAATATTGCTCTGTCTGTCTGTCTGTGTGTCTGTCTGTCCATATATATATATATATATCTGTCTGTCTGTCTGTCTGTCTGTCTGTCTATCTCATCCCAATATCCTGTCTCTGTCTGTCTGTCTGTCTGTCTGTTCATCCATCCATCTATCCATCTATTAATATAAATAATGTATTGATTTGTTGATTCCACCTTGCGTTCACATCCGGCGATTAAAACCATCCGTGTGGAAACATCGCAAAAAAAACTCACGCTTTGATGTTCTGATGATTAACGTCATTTAAAACACCGTCATTACTTTAAAACTATTTAGTGCAGAAAGCGTAAGTATTTATACCCGCACGCATGTTTATAAGATTTCATGCGTGAAGGTTTTCTTTCCAATTACTTTATATAAAATATATAAATATATAAATATATAAATATATAAATAAATAAATATAAAAATGCCTCAGTTTTATATATATATATAAATATAATAGCATTTGTTGTAGTAATGTAGACGGTATAGATATTGCGTGTATTGTTATTCATGTTCGAGGCAGCGCTTCTGTCCGACGCGTGCAGTCAAATCAGATTAGAGAATTCAACCCGCTCTGGTTTAATTCAATACAAACACTCTAAACACTTCCTGTCTACGGACGGCGGCGTTTTCCCATCAATCCTTTCATATTTCAACAGCGCGTTATGAAGCGTACAATACACTCGACATGAGCTGAATTTCTATAAACTGATATTATATTATATTCATTCATTCATTCATTCATCTTCTAGCGCTTTATCCGATCTTCCCTCGGGTCACGGGGAGTCTGTGTCTATCTCAGGCGTCTATGGGCATTAAGGCAGGATACACCCTGGATGGAATGCCAACCCATCGCAGGACACACACACTCACACACACACATATTCTCACACACATTCATACACTAGGGATAATTTTCCAAGGTGCCAATCAACCTAACCGTGCATGTTTTTGGACCGGGGGAGGAAACCCGAGAACAAGGAGAAAAACCCCCTGAGGCACGGGGTGAACATGCACAAACTCCACACACACATGGCAGAGACGGGAATCGAACCCGGACCCTGGTGGTGTGAGGCGAACATTCATTCATTCATTCGTCTTCTAACCCTTCTAAACCCTCTACCGCTTTAATCCGATCTTCCCTCGGGTCACGGGGAGTCTGTGTCTATCTCAGGCGTCTATGGGCATTAAGGCAGGATACACCCTGGATGGAATGCCAACCCATCACACACACACACACACACACACATTCACACACACATTTATACACTAGGGACAATTTTCCAAGGTGTCAATCAACCTACCGTGCATGTTTTTTTTGGACCGGGGGAGGAAACCGGAGAACCCGGAGAAAAACCCCCTGAGACACGGGGAGAACATGCAAACTCCACACACACGTGGCCGAGACGGGAATCGAACCCGGATCCTGGCGGTGTGAGGCGAAGTGAGGCGAACGTGCTAACCACTAAACCACCGTGCCCCTTTTGCATTATTGTACATTATTTATTATTACATTATTCATATAAAGAAATAAGAAAAGAAATACTCTCGGGTCGTTGTGCTAATCAACCTAGCATGAATGTTTTTGGACCGGGTGAGGAAACCGGACAACCCGGAGGAAAACCCCAGGAGAACATGCACAAACTCCACACACACACAAACACTCTGTAGGACAGAGGGTTAAGGGTCTTGCTCAAGGACCGACCAAAGTGTGGCAGCTTGGCGATGCTGGGGGACTCGAACCGTCGACCCTTCCGATTACAAACCCACATGCCTTAAGTTGACGATAGCGGTGTTATAACACATGCGCTGTAACCTACAGATTTGTTTATGTCACACCGCCAGGGTCGGGGTTCGATTCCCGTCTCGGCCATGTGTGTGTGGAGTTTGTGCATGTTTTCATTATCAGCGGTCCCTCTCTCTCTCTCTTTCCCTCTCTCTCTCACTCTCTCTCTCTCTCTCGCTCTTTCTTTCCCTCTCTCTCTCTCTCACACACACACTCTCACTCTCTCTCGCTCTTTCTTTCTTTCCTCTCTCTCTGTCTCACACTCACTCTCTCACTCTCTCTCTCTTTCTTTCCCTCTCTCTGTCTCTCTCTCACTCGCTCTGTCTTTCTTTCCTTCCCTCTCTCTCTCTCTCTCACTCTCTCTCTCTTTCTTTCCCTCTCTCTCTCTCTCATTTCTCTCTCTCTCACTCTCTCTCTCTCTCTCTCTCTCATCTCTCTCTCTCTTCTCTCTCTTCTCTGCTCTCTCTCTCTCTCTCTCTCTCTCTCACTCTCTCTCTCACATTCACTCTCTCTCTCTCTCTCTCTTTTCTTCGTCTCTCTTCTCTCTCTTCTCTTTCTCTCTCTCTTCCTCTCTCTCTCTTTTCTCTTCCTTTTCTCTCCTCTCTCTTCTCTTCTCTCTCTCTCTCTCTCTCTCTCCCTCTCACTCTCTCTCTCCCTCTCTCTCTCTCTCTCTCTTCTCGTTCTTTCTCTCTCTCTCTCACTCTCTCTCTCTGTTCTCTCTCTTTCCCTCTCTGTTTCATCTCTCTTCACTCACCCTCTCTCTCACATTCACTCTCCCTGCTCTCTCTCTCTCTCCCTCCATCTCTCTCTCTCTCTCCCCTCTCCTCTTCTCTCTCTCCTCTCTCTCTCTCTCTCGCCCCCTCCTCTCTATCAACATGCTTCCTCCTCTGCTCTCTCTCACTCCCTCCCTCCTCTCTCTCTCTCCCTCTCCCTCTCTCTCCTCTCACACTGTATTCTCTTCTCTCTGTGCCGCTCTCCTTCTCACACTCTCTCGCATCCACTCTATCATAACTCTCTCTCTCTCGTCTCTCTCTCTCTCTCCTCTCTCTCTCCTCATCTCTCTCTCATCTCTCCATCGATCTCTCTCTCTCTCCCTCTCTCTCTCTCCTCTCTCTCTCTCTCTCTAATTCAGCCCACACTGTTTATTCCTCTCTGTGCACCACTTTTCAGCACATCCCAAAATACAGGTCCACGCATCTCACTCTCTCTCTCTCTCTCTCTCTCCTCTCTCTCTCTCTCATCTCTCTCTCTCTCCTCTCTTCCTCCCCCCCCACCCCCCGTCCCCCCACCCCCCCCCCCCCCCCCCCCCTCCCCTCTCATCTCTCATCTCTCTCCTCCCCTCTCCCGGGGCTCGCCTCTCCTCCTCCTCCCTCTCCCTCATCTTTCTCTCTCTCGCTCCTTCTCCTCTCTTCTTCCTCTCTCTCTCCTCTCCCCTCTCCCCCTCTCTCTCTCTCTCTCCTCTCTCCTCTCTCCTCTCTCACTCTTCTCCGCTCTCTCTCTCCTCTCTCTCTCTCTCCTCCTCTCCGCCTCTCCTCCTCTCTCTCCCTCTTCTCTCTCCTCTCTCTCTCTCACTCTCTCTCCCCCTCTCTCTTCTCCTCTCTCTCCTCCTTCCATCCCCCTCTCCTCTCCCCTCTCTCTCTCCCGTCTCGTTTCTCCTCTCTCCCCTCCATCTCCTCATCTCATCCCTAACCCACTCTCTCCATCTCTCTCCTCTCTCCCTCTCTCCTCTCTCTCTTCCTTCTCTCCAAGCCCTCCCCCCCCTCCCTCCCCTTCTCCCTCTCTCTCCCTCGTCTCGCTACCTCTCTATCTCTCTCTCTCTCTCTCTCTCTCTCCTCTCTCCCTCCTCTCTCCTCCCCTCTCTCCCCTCCCTCTCCTCTCCATCTCTCCCATCTTTCTCTCTCTCTCTCTTCTCTCCCTCCATCTCTCCCTCCATCTCTCTCTCTCTCTCTCTCTCTCTCTCTCCCCTCTCTCTCTCCTCTCTCTCTCTCTCTTTTTTCCTTTCTCTTCTCTCTCTCTCTCCACCGTCTACGTCCTCTCTCGTTCCCCCTCTCTCTCCTCTCAGACACTCACTCTCGGATCTCAAAGTCCCTCGAACTACGGGGAAACCGTCTCTCTCTCTCCACTCTCGACCTCATCTCTCCTCCCTCCATCACTCCCCTCGTCCATCTTTCTGTTCTCGTTCTCCTTCCCTCTCTCTCTCCCTCCCTCTCTCTCTCTCTCTGTCTCCCCCCTTCCCTCTCCATCTCTCTCTCCCACTCTCCTCTCTCCCTCTCTCTCCCCCTTTCTCTCTCCCTCTTCTCCCCTCCCTCTCCCTCTCCTCTCTCTCTCCTAACTCTCCTTCTCTCTCTCTCTCCCTCTCTCCCTTCTCTCTCTCTCCCTCCTCTCTCTCTCCTCCCCCTCTCTCTTTCTCTCTTTCTTCTCTCTCTCTCTCTATTTCTCTCTCTCCCCCTCTCTCTCTATCACTCTCTCCCCCTCTCTCTCCCTCTTCTCTCTCTCCTCTCTCTCTCTCTCTCTCTCTCTCTCTCTCCCTCTCTCCCCCACCCCCTCTCTCTCTCACCTCTCTCTCTCCTCCCTCCATATTTTAGTCGCATGATACATTAATGGAAACACCGTCGTTGGTTTTTATCGGAAATAAATCACAAAAGTTTGACTCTAATTTGTAATGGAAACGCACCTGCTACTGATGATATGGTTTACATGGAGTTGGATTGGTGAATCTGGACTGGCCTGCTATAGAGCTCTGACCTATTGAATTCCACTACATTCAGACTTCATAACCTCTTTATCCCCGTAAAGCTGCTTCAGGACAATGTCTATTGTTAAAAGCAATACAGATAAAACTCAATTGAATTGAATTATTGAACACACCTGGGACCAATAGGAAGGCTGTCTGTACCCTTGTTTATGCCCTTGTGACTGAATAAGATCCACTAATTATATATATATATATATATATATATGCTTATGTAGCATTTATATCGCATAAGCTTTATGAATACTTTAGTATTAGTATTGAGTACGGGCCCGGTAGTTATTGCAGGTTGATGCTCATTGCTTGTCAGCCTGTAAATGAGATTACGGCATGATTTTTTTCAACCTGAAATGTGATTTTGATTTCATTGCGTAATTAAATTGCGTAACGCTGTTACATGGTAATAGAGGCACGGTGGTTTAGCACGTTCGCCCCACACCGCCAGGGTCCGGGTTCGATTCCCGTCTCGGCCATGTGTGTGTGGAGTTTGTGCATGTTCTCCCCGTGCCTCAGGGGGTTTTTCTCCGGGTTCTCCGGGTTTCCTCCCCCGGTCCAAAAACATGCACGGTAGGTTGATTGGCACCTTGGAAAATTATCCCTAGTGTATGAATGTGTGTGTGTGTGTGTGTGTGTGTGTGTGTGTGTGTGTGTGTGTGTGTGTCCTGCGATGGGTTGGCATTCCATCCAGGGTGTATCCTGCCTTAATGCCCATAGACACCTGAGATAGACACAGACTTCCCGTGACCCGAGGGAAGATCGGATAAAGCGCTAGAAGATGAATGAATGAATGAATGAATGAATGAATGAATGAATGTGACATGTCAGACACGCGTACGTATTCGGTAACAGATGGAAATGATGGTTTCCTTTAATGGAGAAGCTAACTATCAAAAGTGGGAAGGAAGGGAGGGGACGAGAAAGAGGAGGGAGGGAAGGAGGGAGGGAATGATGGACGGCCAGGGAAAGAGACAAAAAGGTTCCTCTGTGTGACACTAAGGACAGTGTGACAGTGTGGAGTGAAAAGTCGTCTCCATGCAGGAGTGTTTAAGCGTCTGTACTGATGGAGCCAGAACCCATTGAGGAGCTCAGCTGAGACACACACATTCACTCCGCCTGCCCTTATCACATGGCCCGGGTCACGCCAACACCTGATACCAACACAATACACCTCTCTCTCTCAATCCCGGCTTCAACTGGACCCTGTGTGTGTGTGTGTGTGTGTGTGTGTGTGTGTGTGACTGAAAGAGCCTGAATGTCGACGTTTATAGTACATGGTGGACAAACCTGTGTATATCAGAATTGTGTATTGAGACACACACTATGTCTCTCGACTGTCCTGGGAAACGCCTCGGTGTCCCCGCGGAGGAACTAAAGGAAGTGGCTGGAGAGAGGGAAGTCTGGGCATCTCTCCTTAGACTGCTGCCGGTCCCGGATAAGCGGAAGAAGATGGATGGATGGATGAATGGAGCCTTGCTCAAGGGCTCCCCTAGTGGCTCCAGCTTAACCACTAAGCCACCACCTCCCTCCGTGCATATCTGATAATTTGTGCATATCCAAAGCAATATGTGTGGTCGAAATGTTTTTGGGGAGGGGGGGGTGGATGAGGGGGTATTGGGCGGGGTGTGTTTCCGATGAACCTTTTCTTTCATTTAATTAAACGTTGGGTCACTTTTGTTTTTTTTTTTTTTTTAGAAAAAAAGGAATAATTCGCAAAACTGTAATGCAAATTAGAGGAAGTGGCTGGAGAGAGGGAAGTCTGGGCGTCGCTGTTTAGACTGTTGCAGCACCCCCCCCCCCACCCCCCTTCCCAACGATCCCGTCCCGGATAATCGTTCAAAGATGGATGGATGGACGCACAAGGAAATTTATGACTCTTAAAAGTGCAGACAAAAAATGACGCTATACATTTCGTCAACAGACAGGACGATACAAAAGAACGCAGGCCGTACAAGACGTTATAAACTGGACGAGACTATACAGATGTGTTACAGGTTACTTTGGGAAACCTTTCTCCATGTAAACCGTCATCGCCATGCGACTAAAACTCGTCCTCTCGCGATGTCACTCAAAATTAAAAATGGCCGGGCTTAGTTATATCGCAGCCGATCGCACGTATACCATGTGACCTGGAAATGCGTTACAGTTTTGCGAATTATTCCTTTTTTTCTAAAAAAAAATGACCCAACGTTTAATTAAATGAAAAAGAAAGAAAAGGTTCATCGGAAAAACAACCCCGCCCCAATACCCCCTCATCCACCCCCCCCCCTCCCCAAAAAACATTTCGACCACACATATTGCCCCCCACTGTCAACAATTTGCTTTGGATATGCACAAATTATCGGATATGCACGGAGGGAGGTGGTGGCTTAGTGGTTAAGCTGGAGCCACTAGGGGAGCCCTTGAGCAAGGCTCCATTCATCCATCCATCCATCTTCTTCCGCTTATCCGGGACCGGCAGCAGTCTAAGGCAGAGATGCCCAGACTTCCCTCTCTCCAGCCACTTCCTCTAGCTCCCCCGGGGGGACACCGAGGCGTTCCCAGGACAGTCGAGACATAGTCCCTCCAACGTGTTCTTGGGTCTTCCTCGAGGACATTCCCGAAACACCTCCCCTGGGAGGCGCCCAGGAGGCATCCGAAATACAGATGCCCAAGCCACGCCAGCTGGACCCTCTCGATGTGGAGGATCAGCGGATCTACTCCGAGCTCCTCCCGAGTGACTGAACTTCTCACCCTATCACTAAGGGAGCGCCCAGACACCCTGCGAAGGAAGTTCATTTCGGCCGCCTGTATCCGGGATCTCGTCCTTTCGGTCATGACCCAAAGCTCATGGCCATCGGTTGAGCAAGGCTCTTAACCCTCAATTCCTCAGTTGTAAGTCGCTCTGGATAAGGGCGTCTACCAAATGCCGTAAATGTAAATTTGTTGACGCAGGATGTCATTTTCAACAAGCGCCACCTAGTGGACGAATGAAAGTCATCAAAAACGAATCCTTTAATAAAGGGATTAAAAACGTGACGCAACTTTTATTACATTTTGAATACATTGGTAATCTATTACATTTCCAAAGTAACCTTCCCGACACCGGTTACGGTAACGGTGTAACACTTAGTTAATGGTGTGTCGGGGAGTAACTAATTTAATTACAAAATAAAAGTAACAGTAACTCGTTATGAGGAAAAAAGAACGTTTAATTAAAGTAATTAATTAAAAAAATTTGACCACACCTATCCCCCCCCCCCCCCCCCCCCCCCCCCCCCGTCAACAATTTACTTTGTATATGAAGGGACTCAGGATGTTATTTTCATCAAGCGCCACCTAGTGGCATAAGTTACTTTCCTTTTATAACGGGATTAAAAACGGGACACCACTTTTATTACATTTTGAATACATTCGTAATCTATTACATTTCCCAAGTAACCTTCCCGACACTGGTTATGGTACATGTAACACGTGTAACACAGTTAAAGGTTGTGTCGGGGAGTAACTAGTTACATGTAGCAGCGTTACGTAATTTAATTACAAAATAAAATTAAATTAACTAATTAAAAAATTAAATTAACTAATTAAAAAAATTTCGATCACACCCCCCCCCCTCCTCCAATCTGTTTCCCCTCTCAATTTGCTTCGTATATGAAGGGACTCTTTTCATCAAGCGCCACCTAGTGGCATGAGTTACTTTCCTTTTA
>JACRUU010000016.1:15456176-15458676 GCA_030449085.1 Kryptopterus vitreolus
AAAGCCGCTCCTGCATGATACGTTAATATGTAGTGCAGTTATACTGTACATATTCTGAGGTTAAAGCCCAGGACGGAGCTCGTCAGTATGCAGGGAAGGTTTATGAGACGACCCAGTGCCAGGCGACTCCCCGAATGTTCCACATGTAACGGGCCAGAAAAAGGCCCGAGCCGTGCCGCTACAGGAAGCCGACTTTATTAGCATTTCACTGATGTCAGTTCAGATGTCTTAAACTCCTGGCCGCGCACTTCACATCAGTTCCTGACTTTGAAATCCGAGGCGAATTTACGGCTCCATCCATAATCCCGGAATCTGGTTCCCCCCCCCCTTCCCGTGAACGCCCAGCGTAATCTTCAGCCCAGGCCTTGTTCGTAACACGGAGTACACCAGGCCCTACATCTTTGTCAAGCAAGGCTCAGCGTGGACCTTTCCTCAAGGCTGTCTGCTAGGCGGTGTGGAACAAGATATGAGAGCTAAGAGAAATCCACATTATCTGCTCAAGAGAGGTTCATCTCACCCCCCCCCCCCCACACACACACACACACACACACACAAATGACGGTGATTTAATGGCGGGACCTTGGGATATAGGGAGCAGGGGTCGGACAGGTGTCACCTGCGAGATCGGCGTGCTCTCGCTGCTGACTCACGATGCGCCGTGATGGAGGAGGGACGAGTCGATCATCTCCGGGAAATGAAGAGCGAATCCTTGAAAGGAGAAAAGATCACTGATATCGACTTTAAATGTACTAAAATCAAGCAAAACCATTTCAAATAAATAATGATTATAATATATATATATGACGATATATATTTATTATATATAGAATGATTGAAATTGGCATTAATAGCTATAGTAAATTGATAATAGAAAACAAACAACCAAACAAAAAAAATATATTTTTTATATTATTACAAATAACAATTTGAGATAAAACAATAAAATAATGAATCATTTCATGAAGGAAGAGATTTTGAGTGTCTATTTTATACATATTATAATGTATAATTTATAGCGTATATTTATAGTGTATATTATATATATATATATATTATATATATAGTATATATATATATATATATATATATATATATATATATCTCATATATTTATAGTGTATATTTATGGATATATAGAGTATATTTATAGTGTATATTTATAGATATATAAAATGTGTATATATATATATATATATATATATATATATATATACTATATATATAGTGTATATTTAAAAGTATATATAACATATTTTTATAGTGTATATATTAGAGATATGTAACCGTGTATTTATAGCTGATATCTTATAGATATATAACATATATTTACAGTTATATATTTATAGAGTCTATTTATAGATCATATAACGTATATTTATGTATATTTATAGATATAAAGCTTATATTTATAGTGTATATGTTATATTATATATATGAGTATATATTTATAGTGTATTATTTATAGATATATAACGTAGGTGTATGTATATATTATATATATATATATTATATATATATATATATATATATATATATATATATATAGTGTATATTTATAGATATTATATAACATATATTTATAGTGTATATATTTATAGATATGGTAACATGTATTTATAGCTGATATTTATAGATATATAACATATATTTACAGTTATATATTTATAGAGTCTATTCATAGATATAGTGTCTATTTATAGATATATAACGTATATATAGCGTCTATTTATAGATATATAGTGTCTATTTATAGATATCTGTATATATGTATATATATATATTATATATATCATATATATAATGATATATATATGTATAAATATATAGCATATATTTATTGCATCTATTTATAGATATATAACGTATATATCGCATATATTCATATATATATATATACACACACACACACTGAGCTACAAAGACAGTTTGATATTATCAGCATGAAATGTGTCGTTATTACGAACATTGTGTCAATTATTTTCCTATAAGATTAACTTTCACAACAGCGGAGGCTGAAATTGAACCCTAAAGGTCATATTAATGCTCTTGGGCAAATATGTGACTGTTGCTATAGCAACAACTTCCATGCCACGTATAGGGTACAATATAAATAGAACTATAAGTCTTTCGGCATTAATTCGACATATATAAAACAAAACCCCTCCGGTTTGTTAATAAGATGTTATAGTGACTCGTTCTGGTTTGGTACCCCTGATGCAGGTCGTAAGCCTGTAATAATCCTCGTGGAAATGTTAGTACAGGTTGACGGCAGGTGTCAGGAGAAAGACGGCTCGTGTTAGGTGTCTCTATATGCAGTGCAATGTCTTCTACGTCTCTTCCCTGAGCCTTCTCAATGACGCGGCCTTATAACCCCACTGTCTGTATTTGTACAGAGATCAGGGGAGCTTTCCTAGACTCGGAAAGAACACGTATTAGAAATGTAACCTGTGCTGTGTTTATTCTTATTATTATTATTATTGAAAGATACTGCTTTCCGAGC
>JACRUU010000016.1:15461176-15471176 GCA_030449085.1 Kryptopterus vitreolus
ACAAATGGAGAGTCTACAACCACCAATACAAACTATTGTAACAGATACAAGAAATCATGGTGGGGGGGGGGGGGGGGGGGGGGAACAAACAAACAAACAAACAAACAAACTGAGGAGTATCAATAAGCCTGTAGCAAAGGATGATATTCAAATACTGAGAAAGAGGACATTTTATTCTACTCTTGTTCTCCAGATCGAATGAACTGAACAGCCATGACGCTGTAGTACGACCGAGGCGGCAAAAAAAAGAGGAAAAAAAAAGAGGAAAAAGGCTTTGTGTAGGTAGTGCAGGAAAGATTCAAGTTTGGTGTGTGCTTTTCAAAAATAAAAAGAAATGTTTCGCAGGAATCGGCGATTTTACGTCGATTTCGGGGCCGACGGCTTATTGCTCAAAGCTGAGTCTAGAAAAATTTGCTGGTGTCGGGGAAAAAAAATTAAAAATAAAGAATTACCCAAGAATGTGTATTTTTCTGTGTTGTTCTCGTTATCCAGTGCCAATAAATATCGCTAAATATCGCTAAATAAATAAAAAAAAAATAAAATAAAAAATTAAAGAATTTCCCAAGAATGTGTATTGAAATTTAACCTGTGGGGGGGGGGAAAAAAATAAAGAATTTTTCTGTGTTGTTCTCGTTATCCAGTGCCAATAAATATAGCTAAATAAATAAAATAAATAAATAAAAAAAAAGGAAAAAAATTAAAAAATAAAATAAAATAAAGAATTACAAGCCAAGCATGTGTATTGTACTTTAACCTGTGGGGGGGGGGGGGGGGAATAAAGAATTTTTCTGTGTTGTTCTCGTTATCCAGTGCCTATAAAAAATATCGCTAAATAAAAAAAAAAAATAATAAAATAAAAAAAGGAAAAAAAAAAAAAAAAAAAAATAAAATAAAGAATTTACCCAAGCATGTGTATTGAAATTTAACTTGTGGGGGGGAAAAAAATAAGAATTTTTTGTGTTGTTCTCGTTATCCAGTGCCAATAAATATCGCTAAATAAAAAAAATAAATAAATAAAAAAAAGGAAAAAAATAAAAAAATAAATAAAATAAAGAATTACCCAAGCATGTGTATTGTAATTTAACCTGTGGGGGGGAAAAAAATAAAGAATTTTTCTGTGTTGTTTTTTTTCGGTGTGGTTCGCTATCCCAGTGCCAATAAAATATCGCTAGAAAAACAAATAAATAAAAAATAAAAAAAATAAAGTAAAAAAATAAAAAAATAAAAAAATAAAGAATTTCCCAAGCATGTGTATTGTGAAATTTAACTTGTGGGGGGGGGGAAAAAAAATAAGAATGTTTTGTGTTGTTCTCGTTATCCAGTGCCAATAAATATCGCTAAATTAAAAAAAAATAATAATAAAGTAAAAAAATTAAATAAATAAAGAATTTACCCAAGCATGTGTATTGAAATTTAACTTGTGGGGGGGGGGAAAAATAAGAAGGTTTTGTGTTGTTCTCGTTATCCAGTGCCTATAAATATCGCTAAACAAATAAAAAAAAAAATAAAGTAAAAAAATAAATAAAATAAAGAATTTCCCAAGAATGTGTATTAAAAATTTAACTGGTGGGGGGGGGGGAATAAAGAATTTGTGTTGTTCTCGTTATCCAGTGCCAATAAATATCGCTAAATTAAAAAATAATAATAATAAAGTAAAAAAATAAATAAAATAAAGAATTTCCCAAGAATGTGTATTGAAATTTAACTTGTGGGGGGAAAAAAAATTACGAATTTTTTGTGTTGTTCTCGTTATCCAGTGGCAATAAATATCACAAAAAAAAAATAAAAAAATACAAAATAAAAAAAAAAAAAAAATAAAAAAAAAACCCTGTGGCAGATTGGCTATTGCTGAACGTGGCCCGTCGTTCTCAGTATTTAGGAACAATATCATATTTGCGTCGTCCACTCAAACACAGGGTTCAAACTCATTTCAGCTGGAAATAAAAAAAAGCAGTGTTTTTAATAAGCCATATCAAAAATGTTGAAACTGACCACACCATAAACAGACAATAAACAATTTTTGTTTTTCTTTTTTTTTTTTATACACAAAACAACAGTCAAGAGTACCAAAGAAGCATGCTGGGTTTGTAACGTATGTCAAAGTGAGAGGGAGGTCTTTTTATTTATTTATTTATTTTTTCCTTTAAAAATGTTTTTTTTTTATTATTTATTTATTTATTTTAAATTAAGAAGCTTTACTCCATTAAGCTGTGCTGGGTGTCATGATGTGACAGTAGTGGTAGGAACATAAAAGACTCCCGTTAAGAATCACGGCATATTCGAACCCGACTGCAAATAAAACTTTGCAGAACTGCACAAAAAGGGGCGGAGAGAGAGATAGATAGAGCGATACAGATAGAGAGATAGAGAGATAGAGAGAGAGAGATTGTACAACTGTGGCGTTAACAGTCTGGAAATCGAAATCACAACAGACAGTTCGAGGTTTATTTTTGGTTCATGCCCGAACCCTTTGAGCTTTTGAAGTAATGCACCGTTAATCATCCGTTTTTCTTCGTTTCGTTTTTGCCCCCCCCCCTCCCTCCCTCCCTCCCTCCCTCCCTCCTCCTCGTAACCCGTCCACATTTTTCTTTGTTTTTTTTTACATTATAAAAAAAAAACCCTCTGGTAAACATGTCCTTCATACGAACCCCCCAATGCAATGCTTGTTTTTGTCCCTGAAACCTTTTAGGAATGAAAAAAAAGAAAGAAAGATAGATATATATATATTGCATGCTTTGTGGAGTGAAAGAGTGCAGACGAACCCCACTGCTTTTTCTGCCCTGCAGAGAATCATCATCACATTGGTTTTTGTTTTTGTTTATTCTTTTTCGAAAAAAAAAAAAAAAAACACACAAATTTCTAGGTGCACTGGTTTGCTTTTTACCAAATGTCCCAAGGAGAGAGAGAACGATAGAGCGATAGAGAAAAGAGAGAGAGAGAGAGAGAGAGAGAATCCAGGCCTCCAGCCAGACCCTGACTTTTTCTACACGCGAGAAAAAGAACGACAAACAGGATTTCGGTTTTTGCGCGACGGGTGTCAGCGAGCAGTCGCTCGACAAAACAAAAACAAATAAATACAAATAAAAACAACCGATGGCACACGAGCAACTCCTACAACCGAGTTGAGGAAGGTGGCGGTTTCTGAACGGGAAGATTATTATGGGATGAGATTTGGGAGAACAGGCCGGATACAATATGATGTCGTCTGCTTGATAGTGTTGTTGTTGTTGTTGTTGTTGTTGTTTTTAACCCTACCAGTATCACCTTCTTTGATCTAAGCGGAAAAACATAAATAAAATTAAAAGTATGCGTTTGCATGAAACAAAAACCAGGAGGAAAGAAATCAAACTCAAATCTTTGGTCTTTAAAAGAAAAAAAAAATTGTATGACACGCTGGAAAAAACCAAACAAACAAACAAACAAACAAAAAAAAAAAGGCTTGCTCTGTCACCAGCCGTGTAATGTTGTTCTATAAAGTCTCTTCAATATGATGTGTGCAATATTGGACAGCAAAAATCCAATAAACAGTCGTATTATTTGTTTGTTTTTGTTTTTTTTTACAGTTAAAAGCAAACCCCTTTGAGAAACGAGAAACGAACCAAAACCCTTCGACGTCACGCCTTGTAGAATAAATGCGTTTACATATATTATTCCGACTTGGCATGTCGAAAAAAAAAAAAAAAAAAAAAAAGGGGATTTTCCTGTTTTTTTTTATTTATATATATATATATGTTCTATATATATATTTTGTGTTGTATATATTATATAGATATATATATATATATATATATATATATATATATATATATATATATATATATGCAATATAAGACATTCAACAGTGAGCAATGCAATAGTTCAAGTAATAGAAAGAGGACCCGTCATCGGCCCCAGGTTAGACAAACAATCTGCTTATTTTTGGGAGAAAAGGAAAAAAAAAAAAAAAAAAAATAGCGAGAGAGATAGAGAGATGGAGAGAAAGAGAGAGAGAGAGAGAGAGATGCTAAAATAGAATCTTTGATCTGTAAAAAGTTTGAAAATGCAAAAGCGAACCCGGTGCATGTGAAATAATAATAATAATAATAATAATAAAAATAAAAAAATGTATAAAAAAGGGTTGCCATGATGCCTATGGGGGTCGCATAGTGCACGAGAGGAAATCAAGTATTTGTCGGGGGAAAGCGGGAGGGGGGAGGGGGGAAGAGGAAAAGAAAAAAAAAAAAAAAAGAACAAAAAGAGAGGAGAGGAGGAAGGAGAGAGGAAAAATAAATAAATAAATTAAAAAAAAAAGGGTCCTAGTCTTCGAGCCTGGCGCGAGCGCGTCGCATTAGGAAGCGCCGAAGGAATCCTTCACTGTCTGGCCAACTTCAAGTGAACAAGCTGTGAGGACATGTGGCTTCAATCGTGGACTGGAGATTTTTCTCTTCTTTAAAAAAAAAAAAAAAAAAAAGGAAAAAAAAAAAAAGCGCTTGAAACACTCGGGCGTAAAGAAGGGAAGACCGATAAAGCACGTCTGCGGTAAAAAAAAAAAAAAAAAAGGAAAAAAAAAAGAAAAAAAGCAAGGACACGTCTTCCTTGTGGACGGGGTGAGCGGGGGGGGGGGGGGGGGGGGGGGTTTACAGGAATACTGACTGTGCATCTTGACCTTTATCGGACGTAAACTTGTGAGCAACGTTTCACAACCTCTCTGGTGCGGAGGACAATACAGAGGAGCGGGACGTAATGCATAGAGTTTTTCTACAGGAGGAATAAGCACGTTATACTCCTTCAGCTGCCCATGTGCCGTGAGGAAACCGAGAGACTTTTTGAGAGAGAGAGAGAGAGAGAGAGAGAGAGAGAGAGAGAGAGGGAAAAACTGACATCAAAAAAAAAGCGATGGCGTGCGTGCGAGCTCGCGCCAGGACACGAGAGCGGCAGACGAGCTTCCGAAAGTCCAGTGATGAGAAGTGGCCAATAAAATAAAAACACTAACCCATCTGCACAATAAAAGCGTTCACTTGTTTATAAGAAGCACCAGGTTGTTTTTGTTTTTGTTTGTTTTTTTGGTGCACGTGCTAATCAGCGATCTTAAACTGTGAGCTCGCAATACAAGTGTCGTTTTACAAATCAACCGCTCAGGCGTTTGTCTTTAAAACCACCACACAGAAAAACAAGAAAAGGTCCGGGGTTTTTTTTTTTTTTTTTTTTTTTTTTTTAAAACGAATATTCCGGAATGCAAAAAATCGTACCGGAGCGTCCGATAAATTCTTCCAGCGTCGGAAAAAAAAACAAAAAACTTTTACGCTCCGAACCCCGCCCCCTTTCCCAGGCCTGAACTCTTATTTCATGTGTGGTTAGAAGTTTACAAGCACAAACATGAGCGAAAAGTGATTTTATTTATTTATTTATTTATTTTTCCCCCCTCGTAAAACCTAAACGGACTTAATAACTACATCTGCAAATCACATGCCGGCTTCCTCGACTGGATTTATTTATTTTGTAATAAAATTCTCCTGGCTGTTTGTGATTTTAGGAGCCGTGTCAAAAGGGCGTCAATTTTTTATTATTATTATTATTATATTATTATATATAAAAAAAAAAAAAAAAAAACGCAGACGAAGAAAAAATACAAAAAAAATCCAGTCAAGAAAATTAGAATCTTTATTTCCGTCTGGAACTTTAGTTACCGAGTCTTAGAGGTTTTTTTTTTTTAGGGTGAAATAACACTTTCCTCTCGTTCTTATTAATGAACAGGAAAATAAAAAAAAAAAAAAAAAAAAAAAAAAAAAAAAAATCCTCCCTATGCTAACTTTGGTCTCTGCACTGGACTGTAACACCATTACATGTTCAGAAAAAAAAAAGAGAGAAAAAATAAAAAAAAAAAAAAAAAAAAAAAAAAGAAAAGAGAGGAAAAAAAAAGAGAGAAAAAAAAAAGATTAAAAGCAAAAAATCTGATCCAGCAAGAAAAACAAACACAACAAACACAAACAAAAAACACCTCCCCTCGAACATATAAAAGCAAGCTTGTTTCGTTTAAGACTATGACATATTTTCACTTGTGCCCTCTCAGCTTGGTCCAACCCCCCCCCCCCCCCCCCACCCCCCCCACCCCCCCCACCCCCCCCCCCCCCCCCCCCCCCCCCCAAAACCCCGCCCCTACCCCCCCCCCCCCCATCCCCCCCCCCCCCCCCCACCCTCCCCCACACCCCCCACACCCCCCCCCCCCCCTCCCCCCCCACAACCCCCCCACACCCCCCCCCCCCCCTCAGTCCTGATCCATTCCCTCCCATAATCCCTTGTTCAGCAGCAGTTACTGTGAGAAACACTCTGGAAAGTGTCAGGCGTCTGTTTGCTACATACATTTGCCTTTTTCAGCATACACACAACGAAAGAGAGAGAGAGAGAGAGAGAGAGAGAGGGATAGAGAGAGAAAGAGAGAGAAGAAACAAACATATATATATATATATATATATAATAAATTTCCTGCCTTGCATGTAGGAAAGGAGGATAAACAAAAAGGGATAAAAAAAATGTACAAATGAATGACAAAAGAAGAAAAAGGGATGAAAAAAAGAGAGAGAGAGAGGGGAGGAGAGAAGAAAAAAAAAAAAAAAAAAAAAGCTTTAAATCATGAAGTCCCAGCTGGAGTTTAGGTAGCAGCGTGGGTCACCTGAAACTCGCCTCTTCTGCTTCCTTCTGTCTTTTTTTTTTTTTTTTCGTTGTTGTTGTTGTTGTTTTTTGTTTCACATTCACAAACATTTAAAACTTCCTTGTGCAAATCAAGCAGTCTTTAGAAAGAATGCCCTCCAAAATGTTCTAGTAAAAATATAGAACTCCGAAGGTGGCTGACGTGTGTGTGTGTGTGTGTGTGTGTGTGTGTTGCAGCAAGTGTTACTTGTGTAGGATTCGTGTGTGTCAGATTTGTTGGTGTGTGTGTGTGTGTTTTGTGTCGAGTTTTATTTTCGTAGGATCGTGTGTGTGTGTGTGTGTAGGATTTTGTCGAGTTTATATGATCGTGTGTGTGTGCTGTGTGTGTTGTGTGTAGGATTTTGTCGAGTTATATGATGTGTATTTTTTTCGTGTGTGTGTTTGTGTAGGATTTTGTCGAGTTTATATGATCGTGTGTGTGTGTGTGTGTAGGATTTTGTCGAGTTTATATGATCGTGTGTGTGTGTGTGTAGGATTTTGTCGAGTTTATATGATCGTGTGTGTGTGTGTGTTGTGTGTTTAGATAGGTTTGTGTTCGATCTCCTTCCTTTTTGTGTCGAGTTTTTATATGACGTGTGTGTGTGTGTGTGTGATCGAGTTTAATGATGTGTGTGTGTGTGATTTGTCGAGTTTATATGATCGTGTGTGTGTGTGGGATTTTGTCGATTGTTTTTGATATGATCGTGTGTGTGTGTGTGTGTGTAGGATTTTGTCGAGTTTATATGATGTGTGTGTGTGTGTGTGTAGATTTTGTCGAGTTTATTGATCGTGTGTGTGGTGGTTTGTGTAGATTGTGTCGGTTTATATGATCTTGGTGTGTGTGTGTGTTGAGGATTTTTGTCGAGTTTATATGATCGTGTGTGTGTGTGTGTGTGTGTGTAGGATTTTGTCGAGTTTCGAGTTTATATGATCGTGTGTGTGGTGTGTGTGTGTGTGTAGGATTTTGTCGAGTTTTATATGATCGTGTGTGTGTGTGTGTGTGTGTGTGTAGGATTCTTGTGTGTGTTGTGTTTTGTGTGTCGTGTGTGTGTGTGTGTGTGTGTGTAGGATTTTGTCGAGTTTATATGATCGTGTGTGTGTGTGTGTGTGTGTGTGTGTGGATGTTTATATGATCGTCGTGTGTGTGTGTGTGTGTTTGGTGGAATTTGTCGAGTTTATATGATCGTGTGTGTGTGTGTGTGTGTGTGTAGGATTTTGTCGAGTTTATATGATCGTGTGTGTGTGTGTGTGTGTGTGTGTGTGTGTGTGTGTGTGTGTGTAGGATTTTGTGGAGTTTATATGATCGTGTGTGTGTGTGTGTGTGTGTGTGTGATTTGTCGAGTTATATCGTGTGTGTTTGTGTTTTTGTCGAGTTTATATGATCGTGGTGTGTGTGTGTGTGTGTGTGTAGGATTTTGTCGAGTTTATATGATCGTGTGTGTGTGTGTTTCTTGTGTAGGATTTTGTCGAGTTTATATGATCGTGTGTGTGTGTGTGTGTGGTGTGTGTGTAGGATTTTGTCGAGTTTATATGATCGTGTGTGGTGTGTGGGTGTGTTTTGTCGAGTTTTATGTCGTGTTGAGCTTTTTATTTATGTGGTGTGTGTGTGTGTGTGTAGGATGTGTGTGTGTTTTTGTGGTTGTTTGATTTTGGCGAGTTTATATGATCGTGTGTGTGTATTTTGTCGAGATTTTGTGTCGTGTGTGTGGGTGGTGTGTGTGTGTGTGTGTGTTGTGTGTGGTGTGTGGTGTGTAGGATTTTGTAGAGTTAAATCGTGTTGTGTATGTTATGGTCGAGGTGTGAGTAGATGTGTGTGTGTGTGTGTAGGATTTTGTCGAGTTTATATGATTGTGTGTGTGTGTGTGTGTGTGTGTGTGTAGGATTTTGTCGAGTTTATATGATCGTGTGTGTGTGTGTGTGTGTGTGTGTGTGTGTGTGTGTTGGAGTGAGCAGGGCCTCATCTGCGTGGGCCCGAGGGCATGTGTGCGTAGACGGGGTAGGCCAGGCGCACGTTGAGCGAGTCGTTGTGCTGGACCAGTGAGGTCTGGTGATAGTGCAGAACAAGGTCTTTCAGAGTGCTGTACAGGTTGTATGGCTCAGCGAAGCCGTAACCGCGCGGCGTGCTGTGGATCACACAGTGCTTCACTTCTTCATCCACACTGCGCAGAGAGAGAGAGAGAGAGAGAGAGAGAGAGAGAGAGAGAGAGAGAATGTCATTAACTCGATTTATATACACCCCCCCCCCACTATCGCTCTATACATTTGATCTGTCCATCTACATTCACTTTTAAATTAAACGTCTACATTCTTTTGATCTTTCTTTCTTTCCTTCTTTCCTTTCATCTAACTTCCTTCTTTCTTTCCTTCTTTCCTTTATCTAACTTATTTCTTTCCTTTCATCTAACTTCTTTCCTTTCATCTAACGTCCTTCCTTCTTTCCTTTCTTCCTTCCATCTAACTTCCTTCTTTACTTCCTTCCATCTTTCTTTCCTTCCTTCCTTCCATCTAACTTCCTTCTTTCTTTCCTTTCATCTAACGTCCATCTTTCTTTCCTTTCTTCCTTCCATCTAACTTCCTTCTTTCCTTCCTTCCATCTTTCTTTCCTGCCTTCCATCCATCTAACTTCTTTCTTTCTTTTCTTCCTTCCATCTAACTTCCTTCCTTCTTTCCTTTCATCTAACTTCTTTTTTTCTTTCCTTTCACCCAACGTCCTTCTTTCTTTCCTTTCTTCCTTCCATCTAACTTCCTTCTTTCCTTCCTTCCTTCCTTCTTCCTTCCTCTCCGGCGGCGGGCAGGGCCTTCCTTCGCTTGCCATCTAACTTCCTTCTTTCCTTCCATCCATCTAACTTCCTTCTTTCTTTCCTTTCCATCTAACTTCCATCTTTCTTTCCTGCCTTCCATCCATCTAACTTATTTCTTTCTTTTCTTCCTTCCATCTAACTTCCTTCCTTCTTTCTTTCCTTCCTTCCATCCATCTAACTTCCTTCCTTCTTTCTTTCCTTCCTTCCATCCATCCAACTTCCTTCCTTCTTTCTTTCCTTCCTTCCATCCATCCATCTAACTTCCTTCTTTCCTTCCTTCCATCTAACTTCTTTCTTTCTTTCCTTCCATCCTTTTAACTTTTTCTATTTTTTTCCTTCCTTTATTCCATCCAATCTCATTCTTTCCATCTAACTTTGTTTTCTGTCGTCCCTCCCTTCTTTCCATCTGACTTCTTCTAAATTCTTTCCTTCTTTCTTTCCATCCAACTTCTTGCTCTCTTTCTTTCTTTCTTTCCATCTAAATTCTTGCTTTCTTTCCTCCCTTCTTTCCATCTAACTTCTTCCCATTTTCT
>JACRUU010000016.1:15476176-15483676 GCA_030449085.1 Kryptopterus vitreolus
TATGTAATATACATACCTATAATAAATGTTCTCTCTCACACACACACACACAACACACACACACACACACACACACACACACACAAATAATACAAAAGTTCACACACACACTACATGTATATACATAAAAGTTGACACACACACTATATGTATATACATACTTATATATAAAGGTTCTCTCACACACCCACACACCACACACACCACAATTATATACAAAAGTTCACACACACACTACATGTATATACATAAAGGTTGACACACACTACATGTATAATACATACCTATATATAAAGGTTCTCTCTCTCTCACACGACACACACACACAACACACACACACACACACACACACACACACACACACACACAACACAATTATATACAAAAGTTCACACACACTACACCATGTATATACATAAAAGTTGACACACACAAGGGTTATATGTTATACAGGGGAGGGGAAGTGAAAAGGAAATATACATACCATACCTATATATAAATGTTTTCTCTCTCTCACACACACACACACACACACACACACAATTATATACAAAAGTTCACACACACTACATGTATATACATAAAAGTTGACACACACTACATGTATACATACATACACACACTATATGTATTCTCTCTAATAAAGGTTCTCTCACACACCACACACACCACACACACACACACACAATTATATACAAAAGTTCCCACACTACAGTATATACAGTAAAAGTTGACACACCACTATATGTATATACATACCATATATATAAAGGTTCTCTCTCACACACACACACACACACACACACACACACACCACACACACACACACACACACACACACAATTATATACAAAAGTTCACACACACTACATGTATATACATAAAGGTTGACACACACTATATGTATATACATACCTATATATAAAGGTTCTCTCTCACACACACACACACACACACACACACACACAATTATATACAAAAGTTCACACACACTACATGTATATACATAAAAGGTTGACACACACTATATGTATATACATACCTATATATAAAGGTTCTCTCTCACACTACACACACCACACACACACACACAATTATATACAAAAGTTCACACACACTACATGTATATACATAAAAGTTGACACACACTATATGTATATACATACATATATATAAAGTTCTCTCTCACACACACACACACACACAATTATATACAAAAGTTCACACACAAATACACACACACACACTAAAAAAACACACACACACACACACACACACACACACCACACACAATATAAAACACATCCCGCCTTCACTCAGCTTTTAGTAATTTCGGGGGTGATTTATTGAAGTGGACGGTGATGACATTCACACACGACGGCCTTGTTCTGTTGTTTTTGAACTTGATAGAACATGAGGTACAAAAACAGACCAAAGAAAGAGAGAAAGAGAGAGAGAGAGAGAGAAAGAGAGAGAGAAACCCCCATCAAGGTCCTCACTTCTGTTCCAGCCTGTCTGAGTCCACTCTCTTGTCTTGTCCCTGGTTGGACATTGTCTTTGTCTCAGTCATGTGTTTCTCAGCCGTACCCTCAGGAGGAGGCTATATTTATCCTACTGTGGGCATGTGAGGATAAAAACCCTATCAGTGGAGCTCCTGCTTCATCAGTAAACAAACATTATCATTATTATCATTATCATTATTGGGGGCACTGTGGTTTAGTGGTTAGCATGTTCGCCTCACACCGCCAGGGTCTGGGTTCGATTCCCGTCTCGGCCATGTGTGTGTGGAGTTTGTGCATGTTCTCCCCGTGCCTCAGGGGGTTTTTCTCCGGTTTCCTCCCCCGGTCCAAAAACATGCACGGTAGGTTGATTGGCACCTTGGAAAATTGTCCCTAGTGTGTTAATGTGTGTGTGTGTGTGTGTGAATGTGATGGGTTGGCATTCCATCCAGGGTGTATCCTGCCTTAATGCCCATAGACGCCTGAGATAGACACAGACTCCCCGTGACCCGAGGGAAGATCGGATAAAGCGCTAGAAGATGAATGAATGATCATTATGATCCTCTTTTAAGTGCTTACTAGACATCAGGTCCAAACCTGGGCAGATCTCGGGTCATCTGACGAATCCGGAGCGGTGTGTGTGTGTGTGTGTGTGTGATGTACTTTTCACGCCGCGTCCCTCCATCAGTGTGACGATTATTAAAAATGTCCTCATAAAACCAACTCAAACCGTTAAGTGTAAACGGAGGCGAAATGATTCAGACGCGAGCTGTTCAGTCATAAGCTGCCAAGTATATCCGTACGCTGGTAGCATTAAGAGCCGCACACACACACACACACACACACACACACACACACACACACACACACACACACACACACACACACAATAAATATACAACTAAATGCCAGATCTTACTGGCTGCTTCTAATTTTACCTGCGAAATGAGTCACGCTCTGAAAATAGCCAGGCTTTCAGGTCAAACTAAAAGAGTGTGTGTGTGTGTGTGTGTGTGTGTGTGTGTGTGTGTTTCGCAGGAGATCCGTCGGACTCATCCCTTGCGTTTCACAATGCTCGACGTCCCAAAAAAACAAACCAAAGGCAGAGCCTCAGAGCCTATAGCGCCACCTGGAGAACAAAGGGTAAAGGTCCCGAGGGCGATAGCGGGGCTTGCGGGGCCCACCAAACCCGGTGCCTTTAACTGTGCCTTTTCCCTCGCGGCATTAAATAAAATGTGAAAAAAATAAAAATAAATAAATGCAAAAAAAAAAAAAAAAATACAATAACAAAAATGTAATTAAAAAATTAATTATAAAAATAAAAAAACATAATAAAAAAATAAAAATACAAAAAAAATACAATAACAAAAATTCAATAAAATAATGAAATTATAAAAATAAAAAAAAATAAGAAAATAAAAGAAATACAATAAAAAATACAATAAAATTAGTAAAAAAAAAAAAAAAAAAAAAAAAAAACAATTAAAAAAATCTCCCAAAATGTCCAGCCCTCTAATCGGCGGAAGCGAGTGCTTTATGGACCTACTATTATTATTACGTATTATTTTACATACCATATTAATCCAATGAGGATCAAGAGCGCAGGATCAGCCATGACACGGCGCCCCCTGGAGCACAGAGTGTTAAGGGCCTTGCTTTTGCGATATTGGGGCTCGAACCCACGACCTCCTGATCTCAGCGTATTAAACCCCCTACGCTAAATCTAGCAGCGGATTCCAGGCTCAACATGACTTTCGGAACACAATGACGTAAAAAGAAATCCGGTTGGATCCGGCAGCGGGGAGACGTGTTATTAATGGTTATTAGAGAGAGAGAGAGAGAGAGAGAGAGAGAGAGAGAAGGCGCTGAGGCGATATGAGAAAGGTGCGAGCGGATGACGCAGCTACCGTGCCGGGAGACAAAGTCTCGGATAGGGAGGGGGGGGGTGGGGGGGTGGTGGTGGAAGAGGAGGAGGAGGGTGACGCCTGGGAATGTTTCTTCGTCACACAGAGGGGAAGCGCGGCGACGCGGCGAGCTTTTTATCTGGTCCGCGGGGGATCTCATGACTCCAAAAATCACCTGCGTGAATAATCGCACGCTCAGCAGAACACACACACACACACACACACACACACAGTATATCTTACCTCGAGATGTCTCCCCAGTACCATTCGGCTTCCTGCAACGAGCTGCTCGCCGCGTCCTTCACCGCGTTACTGTTTACGGGAGTCATGGGTTTCGCCGGCTTGGGAGGAAGAGCTGTGATAGAAAGAGAGAAAGAGAGAGAGAGAGGGGGAAAAAAAGAGAGCGAGAGAGAGATTTAATTTAATCCGAGCATGAGATCGTCATTTGGCTGTTAGAAACCACTGTATGCAAATATTGATGGCTTTCTCTTTAAAGGCAAATCGAACTGTCAAAACGGACGTCTGTTAGTCATTAAAAGGATGAAATAAAAATAAATAAATAAATAAATAAATACATACATAAATAAACAAACAACAACAACAAAAAAAAACCTTGCTGGCCCTCAGAGTTGGAATTGATTTGAGCAACGTGGAGCAACAATTCCTAGTTTTATTTATATATATTATATATATATATATATATATATATATATATATATATATATATATATATATATATATATATATATATATACATATACACACATACACACACACACACACATACACCACACACATCTATATATATGTGTGTGTGTGTGTGTGTGTAAATATGTGCATGTATGCATGTATATGTATATATATATATATATATATATATATATATATATATATATATATATATATATATATATATATATATACACATATACATCACATACATACACACAAACAAACATATATATACATACACCACCACAATAAAAAACAAGCAAAACTAAGCAAACAGCTAAAACACGTCTCATCATAAAAGACACACACACCCACACACACACACACACACACACACACACACACACCACACACTCCCACACACTAACCCGGGCCATTCCGCAGGTATCAGCAAAATGGGTTTATAACCCTATAATGCAGGCGGAGTCGGCCATCTGTGCAAATCAGGAGTAGTGATAAAAAAGGATGCGTGCGTTCTGATGGAGATGAAAGGCTGATCATCGCTTTGGCGCGGCTCGTCCACCGCGTCCTCGTCCACGCGCCAGAATGCCACCCGACCGGCTCGTCTAAGCGAGCCTCGCTTATATAACGCGCCGCGGAATTCGCTCGGGTCGCGGGAATACCGGGAGAGGGGGGCGGGTTCGAGGAACGCTGCTCCTTGTAAGTGCTCGATTCAAATCTGCAATAAATAAATAAATATTCGGGACTCGAAGCTTTTAAAGCCCCGCCCCCACCATCAAAGGTCGCTTTAAAGATGTTTGTTTACGTGTGTGTGTGTGTGTGTGTGTGTGTTATTTTGCGAGTGAGGCCAGGTTGAGGTGTGTGTGTGTGTGTGTGTAGTGGATTCGCCAAGGCCAGGTGCAGCTGGCAAGGAAGAAGTGAGTGACTTTTAAGAGACGAGAGGAGGAGGAGGAGGGGGGGGGGGGGGGGGGGGGGGGGGGGGGTGCAGCAACAAGCTGACAGAGGGTGCAGTGTTCCACACAGCCCTCAAGCCGAGCCAAACTAAACTTCTCCTGACCCAGTCTGAAGCCCGACAACGCCAGCGCCGCACCCACAACGTCCGTCCAGCACGTGCCCGGAGCTGCTGCCTTTTAAGTGTGTAAAAAAAAAACGAGACACTTTTCACAAGTTGGGGAAGAAAGGAAAGAGAGAGAGAGAGAGAGAGAGAGAGAGAGAGAGAGAGAGGAGGGGAGAAGGGGACACACACACACACACACACACACACCCATCAAACACCGCTGACTGGGATGGAAAGCCGTCGTCGGCTGCGCGTGGCCATGGATTCCCACACGCGGTGGTGGAAACGCCACCATCATCACCACCACCGAGAGGGCTTGTTGTGTATTACATTCCCGGATTATTATTATTATTATTATTATTATTATTATTATTATTGTCGTTCTGGGCTCGTCAGTACACGCGAGAAAGCGCTAAGACTGAAATGCCTCGGCTGGGATGAAACGAAATCGTCCCATAAACAAAGAAAGAAAGAAATAAAAGCTGGAACAACAACAACAACAACAACAACAACAAAACTCGACCCAGAGTCTTCATGTGTGCCGTGAGAGAGAGAGTGTGAGCAAGAGTGAGAGAGTGAGCATGAGAGAGAGTGAGTGAGAGTGAGAGTGAGAGTGAGAGTGAGAGAATGAGAGAGTGTGTGAGAGAGAAAATGTGAGTGAGAGAGAATTAGAGAGAGTGTGAGAAAGAGAGTGAGTGTGAGAGAGAATGATAGAGAATATGTGAGAGAGAGCAAGAGAGAATGTGAGTGAACTAGAGAAAAAGTGAGAGTGTGAGAGAAAGAGAGTGAGAGAGTGACAATGTGAGAGAGAGAAAATGTGAGAATGAGAGAGAGTATGAGTGAGAATGTGAGAGTGTGAGAGACAATATAAGAGAGAGAGAGAAAATGTGAGAGAGATGAATGAGAGAGAGTGAGAGATGGTGTGAGAGAGTGAGAGTGAAGAGTGAGTGTGAGACAGAGTGAGAGAGTGAGTAAATGAGAGAGAGTGAGAGACAGACAGAGTGAGAGAGATTGTGAGTAAATGAGAGAGTGAGAGTGAGAGAGTGAGAGTGAATGAGAGAGAGTGAGAGAGACAGAATGAGAGAGTGAGAATGTGAGAGAGTGTGAGTGAATGAGAGAGAGTGAGAATGTGAGTGAACAAGAGAGAGAATGTGTGAAGGTGAGAGAGAGAGAGAGTGAGAGAGAGAGAGAGAGATTGAGAGAAAGAGAGAAGTGAGAGATGTGAGAGAGAGTGAGAGTGAGAGAGAGAGAGAGAGTGATGTGAGAGAGACATGTGATTGAGAGAGTGAGAGTGTGACCTTGAGAGAGAGAGAGAGATTGAGAGAGAGAGAGAGTGAGAGATGAGAGATGAGTGATGAGAGTGAGAGAGTGTGAGAGAGAGAGAGATGAGAGAGAGCATGTTGAGAGAGAGAGAGAGAGAGAGAATTGAGCAGGTGAGAGAGAGATTGAGAGAGTGAGAATGTGTGTGAGATGTGAGGGAGAGAGGTGAGAGAGATGAGAGAGAGCGTATGAGAATGTTGTGAGAGGAGGAGAGTGAGAGAGAGTGAGATGTGTGAGAGGGAGAGAGTGTGAGAGAGAGTGAGAGAGAGAGAGAGTGAGAGAGAGAGATGTGAGAGAGAGAGAGAGTGAGAATGTGAGAGAGAGAAGTGAGAGAGAGTGTGAGAGAGAGAGAATGTGAGAGAGAGTGAGAGAGAGAATGTGTGAGAGAGAGAGACAGATTGAGAGAGTGAGAATGTGAGAGAGAGATGTGAGAGAGAGAGATGTGAGAGAGAGAGAGGGAGAGAGAGAGAGATGAGAGAGAGAGTGAGAGTGAGAGAGAGAGTGTGAGAGAGAGTGAGAGAGAGAATGTGAGAGAGAGATGTGAGAGAATGTGAGAGTGAGAGTGATGTGAGAGAGAGTCTGAGAGTGAGATAGGAGAGAAAGTGAGAGAGTGTGAGGGAGAGAGGGAGAGAGAGATGTGGGGAGAGAGTGAGAGAGTGAGCATGTGAGAGAGAGTGAGATGTGAGATGTGAGAGAATGTGTGAGAGAGAGAGAATGTGAGAGTGAGAGAGTGAGAGAGAGTGAGAGAGAGAGAGAGTGAGAGTAGAGAGACGAGTGAGAGATGTGAGAGAGAGATGAGAGAATGTGAGAGAGAGAGAGATGTGAGAGAGAGAATGTGAGAGAGAGTGAAAATGTGAGAGTGAGAGTGAGATGTGAGAGAGAGAGAGAGAGAGAGAGAGACTGACTTGATTCTTCATGCTGTGTGGATGTTAAACGAGTGGAAGAAGGAGGTATGAATGGTGTTCTTTGAGGCCGTGATTAATTAAAAGCAGCGCTGCAGTTTTGGGAAGTGTGGAGTGAGTTAGAG
>JACRUU010000016.1:15491176-15518676 GCA_030449085.1 Kryptopterus vitreolus
AAAGGGTCTTTTTTCCTTAAAACGTTCAGCGTAATAAATTGCATATAAAATAAGCTTGGATTTAAAAAAACGTGGCGTATCGGTTAGCACGTTCGCCTCACACCACCAGGGTCCGGGTTCGATTCCCGTCTCGGCCATGTGTGTGTGGAGTTTGTGCATGTTCTCCCCGTGCCTCAGGGGGTTTTTCTCCGGGTTCTCCGGTTTCCTCCCCCGGTCCAAAAACATGCACGGTAGGTTGATTGGCACCTTGGAAAATTGTCTCTAGTGTATGAATGTGTGTGTGTGTGTGAGTGTGTGTGATGGGTTGGCATTCCATCCAGGGTGTATCCTGCCTTAATGCCCATAGACGCCTGAGATAGGCACAGACTCCCCGTGACCCGAGGGAAGATCGGATATAGCGGTAGAAGGTAGAAGATGAATGAATGAATAATGAAAGGCTGACATATTTGTTGACTCTATTCGTCCCTGTCCTCTCTCCGTATTTAATTGGTCGGATTGGCGAACCTTTCCGGGGGGGGAAAGATGTCCGTCTTTTCCCGGTCCTGTAGGGACCTTCGACATAACATTATGAGCAGCTATTTAATCCAGCCAGATGGTTTCGGCCTGCCACAGGCATTCCTTATCAAGTGTGTCACACTTGCTTAATTGTCACTAAGTGCGCCTCGGTCCTGCGTTAGACGGATCCGAAACGATGACCAAGCGGTAACTCCCGGCGGAAACCTATTACGCCTAGAATCTCCGCATTTAAAAAGGACCTGCGCGTACACACTGCCTGGCTCCCATAAATGAAATATCAGCAGATAAAACATTACATAAGAGTCTTCCTTACTAATGAGGACGGGGAGAGCTTCCTGTTTAAATGACACGTCCCCCGAGGTTCAGCCGTATGTCATATTCCCGTGTGGACCGATCACGCCGAGCGCGGCGGCCATACAAACCACATCCGTATGATGCAGCGTTTAGAAAATAAGAATATTTCCTTATTTATCGCCTCACACCGCCAGGGTCCGGGTTCGATTTCCGTCTCGGCCATGTGTGTGTGGAGTTTGTGCATGTTCTCCCCGTGACTCAGGGGGTTTTTCTCCGGGTTCTCCGGTTTCCTCCCGGTCCAAAAACATGCACGGTAGGTTAATTGGCACCTTGGAAAATTGTCCCTAGTGTATGAATGTGTGTGTGTGTGTGTGTGTGCCCTGCGATGGGTTGGCATTCCATCCAGGGTGTATCCTGCCTTAATGCCCATAGACGCCTGAGAGAGGCACAGACTCCCCGTGACCCGAGGGAAGATCGGATATAGCGGTAGAAGATGAATGAATGAATGAATGATCTATACATCCCAGATACAGGATGTATTTCATAGTAAAGGTGTCGATAGCGTTGGAATCATAATAACGTTATTTAAGGTGGATTAATGACGTAGACATAAACCATGCAGTGTTTATCACAAACAGTACATTTTGCAAAGCAAATTACAATTAACGGCCCTTGCTCAAGGGCCCACTAGTAGCAGCATGGTGGTGGTGGTGGTGTTGGGATTTGAACCCGCGACCTTCAGAAGCAAGACTTTATTCAGAGACGTCCAACAAACAGTGGCTTTTCCTCCACATCCGCGTGCCATGTGACGCCACAGCGCACTCCCGAATGAACAAATAACACGGTGTTTAATACCGTTTTCCGCCTGGATGAACTAAAGGACAATCACATGATAGCTACAGCGAAATGTCAACACACTAACGAATGCAAATGTAAACACAGCAGTCGCTCTTCGGCTGGAATGATCGTAATTATAATGATAACGCTGGGGCTGTCGATCGATCAAAATATATCATCGCGATTAATCGCACAATAATCTTCACTGTACCATAAATAAACACTTTTCATGTTTCTAATAAATAACTGTAACGAAATGTTATAATTATATACATTTCACTCAAAATCCTTTTAATCAAATTATTAGATTTTTTTATATATATATATATATATATATATAAACTCTCTTTTAATATGAATTTCTTGTTAATTACAATGTTATTTGTTTAGTGTTGGTTTGAAGTGTAAAATATGGGACGTGGCTCCTTTAACAATTGTGTTCCGGTTGCTTTTCCCATGTAAACTGGTGATACGGTGTTTAGGTTATACGGAAGCGCTTTATTGCGTTAAAAAAATGCGCTTTATTGCAGTAATACGGATTTGGGAATGCGATGCGCTTGCGTTAAGGTTCCATACGGTAATATACGCTAATATAGTGAGATCATACCTGTTGTGAATGCGCAGCTAGGGGGCGTCATTGGGGGAAATTTAGGAATAGCGAGTGGATGCACTGAACGTTTATTTATTCGTTTCGGTTTTGTTTCGTTCGTTCGCACAACACGACGCAGAGTGAAGGAGCAGATCACTCACATAGTAATGCACGCTGCGTTATTCATTCATTCATCTTCTACCGCTTTATCCGATCTTCCCTCGGGTCACGGGGAGTCTGTGTCTATCTCAGGCGTCTATGGGCATTAAGGCAGGATACACCCTGGATGGAATGCCAACCCATCGCAGGACACACACACACACACACACACACACACACACACACACACACACACACACACACACACACAACACACACACACACACACATTCATACACTAGGGACAATTTTCCAAGGTGCCAATCAACCTACCGTGCATGTTTTTGGACCGGGGGAGGAAACCAGAGAACCCGGAGAAAAACCCCCTGTGGCACGGGGAGAACATGCACAAACTCCACACACACATAGCCGAGACGGGAATCGAACCCGGACCCTGGCGGTGTGAGGCGAACGTGCTAACCACTAAGTCACCGTGCCCCTACGCTGCGTTATAACACGCCTTAATAACATTAGTGAATTGATAACTTTAACCCGCATTGTTTTGCTTTTGATGCGTCGTACGACTTTCAAACAGGTCATATTTGCAAACTCGGCTTTCCTCCTCCGTCGTAAGTGTTCGCGTCTGTACGACGGGGTTTTGTTGGCGTCTTAACGAGCCGAATTTTGCTCGTTCCACTCTGCCTCTGTGCATGTAGATTGTTGACTTTGAGCCAAAGGGCAGGCGTGACTAACAGAGAGATTCTAATCAGCCTGACCACGTCGTGTATGTGTGTGTGTGTGTGTGTGTCTGTGTGTGTGTGTGTGTGTGTGTGTGTGTGTGCGTAAAATGAAACTTGAAAAGATGTGATTATACAGATTACACACACGCCTCAGGCCCTGTCACCTATTTTTATTCATTTATTTATTTATTTTCTAGCAGCTCTAGTGTACAGTTTAGTGTGTATGTAAACACAGTGTTCTATGGCAGAAGTAGAGCGTTAGGGAGATACACGCCACGGCGGCTGTTGTGTAAGCACCGCTCTCTCTCTCTCTCTCTCTCTCTCTCTATCTCTCTCTATCTCTGTATCTCTCTCGGTGTATCTCTCTATCCGACGCATAATTCACACTTTCCGGAATCCAAAAGAAGGCTCTCCGGCTGAAACGGCTAAGGGAAGAAATTGTTCGCACGCTGTTATAAATTACATGGTGAGAAAAAGAGAGAGAGAGAGAGAGACAGAGAGAGAGAGAGAGAGATCGAGAGAGGCTACTTTTGGTGAGTTTTGGATGAGAGAGATGGGGGTAAGAGAGACAGAGAGAGAGAGAGAGAAAGAGAGAGAGAGAGAGAGAGAAGAGAGAGGACAGAGAGAGAGAGGAGAGAAAGAGAGAGAGAGAGAGAGAGAGAGAAGAGACAGAGAGAGAGAGAGAGAGAGAGAGATAGAAGACAGAGAGAGAGAGAGAGAGAGAGAGACAGAGAGAGAGAGAGAGAGAGAGAGAGAGAGAGAGAGAGAGAGAGAGAGAGAGACAGAGAGAGAGAGAGAGAGAGAGAGGAGACAGAGAGAGAGAGAGAGAGAGAGAGAGAGAGAGAGAGATGATCGTTTTTTTTTTTTTTTTTTGCTGAGCTCATCAAATCCAGGCTGCTCCCTTTTCGTCACTCTCTCTCTCTCTCTCTCTCTCTCTCTCTCTTTGTTTGGCAACATGGTAGTCACAGACCTGCCACACCATCTTCCTCGGAAAGTTCCCGTGCACCAAAAGCGCGGTATCTAAAGAGATATCTAAAGAGATATCTAAAGAGATACCCGTTCCGGGGCCTCGGACAGAACAGACAGAACAGTGCTCCCTGAAAGAATACGGTCGGGGTGCGGGAGGGGGGAGGGGGGGGGGGGGTTTGGTGGTATCTGTGCAGACGTAGCCGTTAGAGGTGAGACTACTAAATAATGGGTTCACATGACATGCCTGCAAGCCGTCTGCCTGAAAGCATATTACAGACCAAGCAGGCATTACAAACACCCCCCCCCCCCCAAAAAAAAAATCCTTTATTATCAGATATACTCTCGGAGCGTGACTTGCTATCAGCCAGTATTTTTCCACTGAGCCTCACTAATGGGCTTTTACGGCTGCACTCCCCAGGAGGAGTCATGTGTCTCGGATAATGTACGCTCCGATTGGAGTTCAGCGATTAAGCCGGCTGTCTGGCACTTTGCTTTCTTTTCTTGCAAATTTCTATACCTTTGTCTGGAAAACAAAAAAAAAACGGCATGACTAGGCAGAGTACACATGCTACAGGGTGGCCTTAAAACTGACACCCATGTGTTAATGACACTGCCAAACATGGAGATACGACCCCCCCCCCCCCCCCCTACACAACACACACACACAATCCTCTAAACCGAGTGATGTCATTCTGCAATGTGAGCGAGCGTCGTCGTCCCCCCCGGTTGGACTGATGCAATCCTCCGGTGTCACGCTGTAATAAGCCGGTGGCACCTCCCTCCTCCTCACCATGTACTCTCCTCTCTCTCTCTCTCTCTCTTCTCTCTCTCTATCATACGTCATCATCATCGTAATGAGCATCTTTCCTCGCTCTAATGTTATGTTTTACATGATCATTTTCCCATCGCTTTTTCCTGTCTCCTTTTTTTTTTTTGGGTAACGTCCTCTCTCTCCCTCTCTCCCTCTCTCCCTCTCTCCCCCCCGCCACTTTTCCTTCTCTGTGGTTGTCATGGTAGCGGCCACCATGGCTCAGCATTCTGCAGATAAAGGCCTGACTCCAACTCTTTAACTCTTTCCTGCCTGCAGGCTGAATGACTCAGGAGTACACGAATACCCCCGAACCCAATCCCCCCCCCCCCCCCCCACACCACACCCCATCCCCCGTCTCATATGTACAGCCTGTACGGTGCTGATTAAGCATCTAATGAAGTGCCATATAGGCTTTATAGACACATCCAGCATTCCAGACATTATAACCGAACCAGCCTTGGGGGGGTGGGAGGGGGGTCGGAGCAGATGCATTACTGGTAAGGCTATTTTAATAACACATTTTTAACCCCTTGGACCCCAAAAAAATCACATCAATTTAATGCACGTGTTTTCGCCAGGATCCGGGTTCGATTCCCGTCTCGGCCATGTGTGTGTGGAGTTTTGTGTTGCATGTTCTCCCCGTGCGTGACTCAGGGGGTTTTTTTTTTCTCCGGGTTCTCCGGTTTCCTCCCCGGTCCAAAAAATCATGCACGGTAGGTTGATTGGCACCTTGGAAAAATTGTCCCTAGTGTATGAATGTGTGTGTGAATGTGTGTGTGTGTGTGTGTGTGTGTCCTGCGATGGGTTGGCATTCCATCCAGGGTGTATCCTGCTTTAATGCCCTTAGACGCCTGAGATAGGCACAAGATCCCCGTGACCCGAGGGAAGATCGGATAAAGCGGTAGAAGATGAATGAATGAATGAAGATCCTGTCATAGTTAGTTGTTAATACAACAGGTACGATCTCCTCACTATATTAGCGTATATTACCGTATAAAAACTTACGCAAGCGCATCGCATTCCCAAATCCGTATCACGCAATAAAGCGCATTTTATAACCTAATCACCAGTTTATATGGGAAAAGCAACCGGAACACAATTCTTAAAGGAGCCACGTCCCATATTTTACACTTCAAACCACCAGTAACATTGAAATGACCAGGAAATGAATATTAAAAGAATAATTTCCAAGTAAAATAAAGATGAAATAATCTAATAATTTAATGAAAGGGAGAGATTTGGATCCTGGAGGTGTGAGGCGAATGTGATAACCACTAAACCACCGTCCCCCTCATCGCACACACCAAAAATAAATAAATAAACAAACAAACAAATAAATAAACCTCCATGAAATCATTCAGAAATATAAACCCTGTTTACGTCAATCAGCGCTTCTTGTTACGGCCCAAACTTTAGGACGACCAGTGTAATGTGAGCTTGAAGAAAAAGAAAGACGGGGGGAAAAAAACGTGTAAAACAAACGTATGCAAATCCACACTAATAAAATCCATAAGGTAATCTGCATGGTATGCATTGGAGCGGTATGGATATTGTATCTCAGCTACATCTCAGCCTTTATGTCTCTCAATGCGATCCCAACGCTTAGCAACCCCTACACTGGGAATTGTGGGTATTCGGAATTAGCGACAGTGCACGTGTTAGCAATCTGTCTGGGGACGATCTGGGCATCAGGTGCCATATATAATTGTGACCAAGTGCATGAGAAAGGGGAAGAGTGTGTGTGTGTGTGGGGGGGGGGGCTTTATTGGATAGTTTGTGTTCACCTCAGCATGAAACCTCAATGGAAATCATACAATCATGGAAAGGAAATTAATAACGCACGCGCAAAGTGCGGGGACGACGCGAAAAAACGCTTACTTCTGACGAAGGGGCCCCCTAGGCGTTGTTTTAATGCCTGGATGGTTAGCGGTGACACGTTAACCCTTCAAAAACGCTTGGCTTAAATACTGCACCAAAAACGGCACCATAACATTCAGCAATTTAGATTTAAAGGTCATTCCTGAATTGGGATTTTTGTATGATAAACCCGAGTTCTTGTTGCCTCTACTGCAGCGTACAAAGCTTTAAAGAGCCCCCCCCTTTCACAGCAGCCTGACCTGGGTTATAGCCTCCAGGCTATAGGAGCAGTCAAGCAGTGAACAACAAACAACCTGGTGCTGTAGATGAAGGTAGATGCTGTTGGGGAGAACAACGAGGTCTTCAGAACAGGGACGATGTCATATGGAGGAGACCGAGAAGTCACCCAGCGGACATGAGTGGGAAAGTATTTGATTCCTTTCTCTTGGTTTAATCCTGTGCTCCATCTAAAAAATTATATATATATATATAATATATATATATATATATATATATATATATATTTATATACTATATATATATATATATATATATATATAGTATATATATATATATATAGATATATATATATATATATATATATATATATATATATAATATATATATATATATATATATATATATAAAAACATCACAAAAAACACCCAGGAATTAGGGTATATTAACGTATGGAACCTAAATGTATCACCAGTTTATATGGAAAGCAAACAAAACGGAACAGAATTCTTAAAGGAGCCACGTCCCATATTTAACAATGAACAAGAAATTCATGAACAAGAAAAATTCTCGGCCATGTGTGTGTGGAGATTTGTGCATGTTCTCCCCGTGACTCAGGGGGTTTTTCTCCGGGTTCTCCGGTTTTCCTCCCCCGGTCCAAAAACATGCACGGTAGGTTGATTGGCACCTTGGAAAATTGTCCCTAGTGTATGAATGTGTGTGTGTGTGTGTGTGTGTGTGTGTGTGTGTGTCCTGTGATGGGTTGGCATTCCATTCAGGGTGTATCCTGCCTTAATGTCCATAGACTCCTGAGATAAACACAGACTTCCCCGTGACCCGAGGGAAGATCGGATAAAGCGGTAGAATGCGGTAGAATGAATGAATAATGAATGATATTATATATATATATATATATAGAGATATATATATATATATATATATATATATATATATATATATTTATATATTTATATTTTACCATTATATTACACTTTTTATTCCTAATATTCCTGTCACATGTAAGACAGCCATTATTAAACATGTCATTTGTAAGTCACAAATAAAATTTGATCTGAAACGGTTTTATTTTCTACGTCAGAAAACTCAATATATTTCCGTTCTTTTTGACGATATCGATCGTAATAAGAAACAATTCCGATCGACTTTCGCGGCGCTACGTTTTTTTTTCCCCCCCGATTAACTCGCAGCTGGGAGTCATCCCGTCGCCTTCATTTAAAATAAGCTTTCCAACTGACACGGTGATCCACTTTTCTCATGCCAGGAGATGAACTAGCTCGGAGTGCTGGTTCAGATGATGCATGCAGCAGTGGATGGAAAAAGTCGCTGTTTGCCAGCTGGCTCAGGAAATGGTAATGTCATGACTTGCCAGTGAACCTCTAAAATAACACCATTAGGTTCAAATACAATGTACACTTCAGCTTTCTTCCCATAGATCCAAAGACCCCTCTGGAACCCGCCCCCCCTCGCCCCCTCTGGACCCCCGCCCCTCTGGACCTGGACCCCGCCCCCTCTGGACCCCGCCCCTCGGTTTTCCACCCGATTTAAGGTTGAAAGTGACTAAAAGGGTAAATGTCATAGCGTGGAGTTCATTCATTCATTCATCTTCTACCGCTTTATCCGATCATGCATCGGGTCACGATGAGTCTGTGTCTATCTCAGGCGTCTACTCATTCATTCATCTTCTACCGCTTTATCCGATCTTCTCGGGTCACGATGAGTCTGTGCCTATCTCAGGCGTCTATGGGCATTAAGGCAAGATACACCCTGGATGGAATTGCCAACCCATCACAGGGCACACACACACACACACACAAACACACATTCATACACTAGGGACAATTTTCCAAGGTGCCAATCAACCTACCGTGCATGTTTTTTGGACCGGGGGAGGAAACCGGAGAACCGGAGAAAAACCCCCTGAGGCACAGGGAGAACATGCAAACTCCACACACACATGACCGAGACGGGAATCGAACCCGGATCCTGGCGGTGTGAGGCGAACGTGCTAATCACTAAACCACCGTGCGCCGTTCGTTTAGTACTCAATTTAACAATTTACAGTTAGCTAGACAGCGCTTATTTATCTCGTTAGTCATTGAAAACTGGTTCAATTAAATGTGCCCCCTTTTGGAAAGGCGCCCTTTTCGGGGCGGGGACTACGGAAGCTCGCTGGGTCAAACCCAGGACCATAAACTCGAACTCCGTCACGGTCCATCGCGGCTCGGTGTGTTTCATCTACTGTACAAATACATTTCGGGACAAATTGTAAAATGCGTTCCTTTACCCTGGACACGTACAGCATGCACATTTCGTTATTGCGACAAAAAGATATCTACATTTGATTGTACATTTAAACCAGATTTTAATGACTAACGAGATAAATAAGTGCTGTCTAGCTAACTGTAAATCGTTAAATTGAGTACTAAACGAATAAAATTTTACTTTAAAAGTATACTCTAATTTACATATACAGACCCGCTCCACTTTACGAACTTTTGCCGATACGAAAATACAAAAGGAAAGTCGGAAAAACAAACAAACGGTAGCTAGTCGTCGAGCATCGCGAACGAGTCTGATTCTGTGCTACGCCGCAAATCGTACGTTATGTATTCGTTTTAGTACGTTATTTTTTTATTGCTTAATACACAGTATGGATGATAAATAATTGTACATTCATTTCGATTGCTTTTAGTATATTTTATTGTTTATTAGATAGCATAATATAGCTACAAAAACAACGTAACCTTAAAAACGAACGATTAAATACGTTAAAAAGCTCGTTCCCCCCCCCCCCCTCTTTGTTTATTTCATTTTGTTTATCGCTTGAATAGAAATCTAAAAGGAAGACTTTGACTTTTACCCGAGTCGTGGAATTCGTACTTTGACTCACATTTAATCGCGATTAATCGCACAAGAGCTACTGACGGTAACTCTTTTTTTATAATTATACACATTTCACTCACAATCTGTCCCTTTGTATTATATTACCCTTTTTAAATGAGGGCTGTCGACCGATTCAAACATTTAATCGCGATTAATCGCACAAGAGCTACTGAAGGTTACTCTTTTTTAAAAATTATAATTATACACATTTCATTCGTAATCTGTCCCTCTGTATTATATTACCCTTTTTAAAATTAGGGCTGTCGACCGATTCAAACATTTAATCGCGATTAATCGCACAAGAGCTACGAATGGTAACTTTTCTTTATAATTATACACATTTCACTCACAATCTGTCCCTTTGTATTATATTACTCTTTTAAAATGAGGGCTGTCGGCCGATTAAAACATTTAATCGTGATTAATCGCACGGGTAAACTCGTGATTAATCGCACAAGCGTTACTGACGGCAACGCTTCTTTATAATTATACACATTTCACTCACAATCTGTCCCTTTGTATTATATCACCCTTTTAAAATGATTTAATCACGATTAATCGCACGGGCAAACTCGTGATTAATCGCACAAATTTCTTTTGTAAAGAAGGTTTTTTTGGGGGATCCTGATCCTTGTTATAGATATGAACGAGTCATTATTTTATTGTTTATTAGATAGCATAATATAGCTACAAAAACAACGTAACCTTAAAAATTAATGATTAAATACGTTAAAAAGCTCGTCCCCCCGTCCCCCCCCTCTTTGTTTATTTCATTTTGTTTATCGCTTGAATAGAAATCTAAAAGGAAGACTTTTACCCCAGTCGTGGAATTCGTACTTTGACTCAAGTGCAGGAATGTTGTTCTTCTTCTATCGCTTCCTGCACGCCTCGGAAAAAAAAAAAAAATTCCTTATACAATTTGCCAAAAAGTAGAGCATTGATTAAACGTTAAGAGCTTTATTCAGGTCAGGGTCACGGTGGATCCGGAGCTTATCCCAGGATCAGGAGGTTGTACATTTGAATGGGCCGAGCTGCCACCGTCGGGGCCCTCGAGCGCGGCTCTTGACCTTCATCCTGCTCGCTTCAGGTGCAAGACACTTTTGTCAAAATTGTCTGCCAAAACAGTGAAATGTAAATGCGGATGTAAATGAATGAGAGTCCATCACAGGCTAGCATTGCACACACACACACACACACACACACACACACACACACACACACACACACACACACACACACATATTTGCAAATTTTACGATTTACTCGACCAACAATGGAGTTCACCTGGTGTGGAAACATCGCCAACACATCACTGCCATCAGTAACGCTAAAGGAGCAGCAAAACCTAGGATTAATAATATTATGTTTGTTTGAAATGCGTCCGAATCAAACATTGAATCGCGATTAATCGCACGGGTTAACTCGTGATTAATCGCACAAGAGCTACTGACGGTAACGCTTTTTTATAATTATACACATTTCACTCACAATCTGTCCCTTTGTATTATATTACCCTTTTAAAATTAGGGCTGTCGACCGATTAAAACATTTAATCGCGATTAATCGCACAAGAGCTACTGACGGTAACTCTTTTTTAAAAATTATAATTATACACATTTCACTCATAATCTGTCCCTCTGTATTATATAAATCTTTTAAAATTGGGGCTGTCAACCGATTCAAACATTTAATCACGATTAATCGCACAAGAGCTACTAATGGTAACTTTTCTTTATAATTATGCACAAGAGCTACTGACGGTTACTCTTTTTTTTTATTATGATTATACACATTTCACCCAAAATCTGTCCCTTTGTATTATATTACCCTTTTAAAATTAGGGCTAATACCCTAGGATTAATAATATTATGTTTGTTTGAAATTCGGCCGAATCAAATCATCGATTAATCGCGACTAATCGCACGGGTTAACTCGCGATTAATCGCACAAGAGCTACTGACGGTAACGCTTTTTTATAATTATACACATTTCACTCACAATCTGTCCCTTTGTATCATATCACCCTTTTAAAATTAGGGCTGTCGACCGATTCAAACATTTAATCGCGATTAATCGCACAAGAGCTACTAATGGTTACTCTTTAAAAAAAATTATAATTATACACATTTCACTCGTAATCTGTCCCTTTGTATTATATTACTCTTTTAAAATGAGGGCTGTCGGCCGGTTAAAACATTTAATCGCGATTAATCGCACGCGTTAACTTGTGATTAATCGCACAAGAGCTACTGACGGTAACTCTTTTTTATAATTATACACATTTCACTCACAATCTGTCCCTTTGTATTATATTACTCTTTTAAAATGAGGGCTGTCAACCGACTCAAACATTTAATCGCGATTAATCGCACAAGAGCTACTAATGGTAACGTTTCTTTATAATTATACACATTTCACTCACAATCTGTCCCTTTGTATTATATTACGCTTTTAAAATGAGGGGTGCCAACCGATTAAAACATTTAATCGTGATTAATCGCACGGGTTAACTCGTGATTAATTGCACAAGCGTTACTGACGGTAACGTTTCTTTATAATTATACACATTTCACTCACAATCTGTCCCTTTGTATTATATTACTCTTTTAAAATGAGGGCCGTCAACCGACTCAAACATTTAATCGCGATTAATCGCACGGGTAAACTCGTGATTAATCGCACAAATTTCTTTTGTAAAGAAGGTTTTTTTGGGGGATCCTGATCCTTGTAATAGATATGAACGAGTCATTCGTATCACTGTCTTAATAGACTGGAGTTCTAATAGTGACATTACAGAGTCTTGTGACAAATGAAACAAATGAATACATTCATTCTTTTACCGCTCTATCCGATCTTCCCTCGGGTCACGGGGAGTCTGTGTCTATCTCAGGCGTCTCAGGCAGGATACATCCTGGATGGAATGCCAACCCATCGCAACACACACACACACACACATTCACACACACACACACACACACACATTCATACACTAGGGACAATTTTCCAAGGAGCCAATCAACCTACCGTGCATGTTTTTGGACCGGGGGAGGAAACCAGAGAACCTGGAGAAAACCCCCCTGAGGCACGGAGAGAACATGCACAAACTCCACACACACATGGCAAAGACGGGAATCGAACCCGGACCCTGGCGGTGTGAGGTTGTGAGGCGAGGTAGGGTACTTTATTTATGCACTTTATCCATCACTCCTGGCTATTTACATATGTAATGCAAATAAATAAATAATGATTAATAAGTATTAAATAAGAGGGCACGGTGACTTAGTGGTTAGCACGTTCGCCTCACACCGCCAGGGTCCGGGTTCGATTCCCGTCTCGACCATGTGTGTGTGGAGTTTGTGCATGTTCTCCCCGTGCCTCAAAGGGGTTTTTCTCCGGGTTCTCCGGTTTCCTCCCCCGGTCCAAAAACATGCATGGTAGGAAAATTGTCCCTAGTGTATGAATATGTGTGTGTGTGTGTGTGTGTGTCCTGCGATGGGTTGGCATTCCATCCAGGGTGTATCCTGCCTTAATGCCCATCGACGCCTGAGATAGACACAGACTCCCCGTGACCCGAGGGAAGATCGGATAAAGCGCTAGAAGATGAATGAATGAATGAAAAGTATTAAATAAATAATCCTTTATTTGGTTGATAACATTTTAGTACTGAAGATGACATCATAGCTTCATCGTTGTCGCTTATTACCATTTATATACTATGCACAAAAAAACAAACAAAAACATTCCGACAATCAATAAAAATAAACAAAGAAATAAATAAATAAAAACGAGTTCGGGCGAATTCCACTCCCCCGGAGTCTCTGATGTGCTGAACTCGCCAACGAGCAGTGAAGTAAAAGAAAGTTGAGCGACTGAGTGGAAAGGACGTGCCAGGACGAGAGGAGGGGTAGAGAAAAAGTATTGTGGGCCCGAGATTAAAGAGCTTTCCGAAGATCAGGATGGGAGGAGGAGAAGAAGGAGGAGGAGGAGGAGGAGGAGGAGGAGTGTTCATGACACAGTTCACTCGTTCGCTCCAGCCCTATAACAGAAGAAGACGGGTTAAGCACAGCAGACTAACGAGAGGCTGAAGGAAATGCCTAATTGAGCATTCGAATATCTTTCTGACAAGCGAGAGACCAGGATGAAAAGGAATCAGCACTTTTTTTTTCTTTCTTTCTTTTTTTTTTCTTTTCTTCCCCCTCTCTTCCAAGTCATGGCACGCTGATTACACCGACTATATCTGAATCAGCATTGGAGTGGAGTGAGAGGTTCCGTTCGTTCACCTGAAAAACGAACAAAAAGTTTCGAGGTGAAAAAGGAAAAATAAATAAATAAATAAATAAATAAATAAATAGCAGGGAAGTTCGGGGGAATTGGGAAGCGGACTCGAGTGCGAAAGGACAAAGTGACAAGACTCGCAAACGTGAACGAAGACCAATAAAGAGTATTCCGTGAAGCTAATAATAATAATAATAATAATAATAATAATAATAATAATAATAATGGGGGGCACGGTGGTTTAGTGGTTAGCACGTTCGCCTCACACCGCCAGGGTCCGGGTTCGATTCCCGTCTCGGCCACGTGTGTGTGGAGTTTGTGCATGTTCTCCCCATGCCTCAGGGGGGTTTTCTCCGGGTTCTCCGGTTTCCTCCCCCGGTCCAAAAAACATGCACGGTAGGTTGATTGGCACCTTGGAAAAAAATTGTCCCTAGTGTATGAATGGTGTGTGTGTGTGTGTGTGTGTGTGTGTGTGTGTGTGTGTCCTGTGATGGGTTGGCATTCCATCCAGGGTGTATCCTGCCTTAATGCCCATAGACGCCTGAGATAGGCACAGACTCCCCGTGACCCGAGGGAAGATCGGATAAAGCGGTAGAAGATGAATGAATGAATGAATGAATAATAATAATTACGTGAAAATATAAAGAAAGCGAAAAAATACAAAGAAACAGTGGCTGAGAAGAAATGTGTCCCTTCTGTCATTGGGAAATGTGTCATTGTGTTATGAGGTGGCGTCGCTCATCAAATACTATATACTGTCTTATAGTTCCGACGGGGCCCCTTCGAGGGAAAGCAGGGCCCCCACGGTGACAATGAGTTTCACACCCTCGATATAAATGTAAAGCCTCAGAAATGTGTTTCAGGTTCAGTGAAGAAGAGTTTTATTGGTTTCATTTATTAAAGAATTAAGAGTTCTGACTGGGTTTATTACAATAATGACATTAAATTGTAGACACACTTTTGAGCGCTTCTTGTGGTCCATCTTGTAAATTTATGCTTAGATTACCAGATATGGTCCTGGCAGATTGGACTGGTGGAAGGTCATGGCAGATTGGGATTTTATGGAAGGTCCTGGCAGATTGAACGAGCGGAAGGTCCTGGCAGATTGGACACATGGAAGGTCATGGCAGATTGGACTCGCAGAAAGTCCTGGCAGATTGGACCCTGAGAAGGTCCTGGCAGATTGGACTCGCAGAAGGTCCAGGCATATTAGACTGGCAGAAGGACCTGGCAGATTGGACATATGGAAGGTCCAAGCAGATTAGACTGGCAGAAGGTCCTGGCAAATTGGACACATGGAAGGTAATGGCAGATTGGACTTACAAAAGGTCCTGGCAGATTGGACTCGCAGAAGGTCCTGGCAGATTGGACACGTGGAAGATTCTGGCAGATTGGACTCAGGGAAGGTCCTAGTAGATTGGAATTGCCGAAGGTCCTGGGAGATTGGACACATGGAAGGTCATGGCTTATTGGACTCGCAGAAGGTCCTGGCAGATTAGACTGGCAGAAGGTCCTGGCAAATTGGACACATGGAAGGTAATGGCAGATTGGACTCACAAAAGGTCCTGGCCGATTGGACTCGCAGAAGGTCCCGGCAGATTGGACTCGCAGAAGGTCCTGGCAGATTGGACACATGGAAGGTCCTGGCAGATTGGACTCGCAGAAGGTCCTGGCAGATTGCCAGGTGAAAAAACAGACATAAGAGGAATGTAAATGTACATTTTATACCAAATATCCGATTCTTAATCTAAAATATCCGATTCCAGAATGGGAATTGATTTTCGATTCCCGACCCTAATGTCCACAAACTTTTCCTCAAAAAGTGACCGACAAGACATCTCTCTGTCATGTCTCTGAGACACGAGGACAGATATCCGTCCGAGTCTGACGATCCCTTCATGGCTTACAGAGAAATGTGTGTCCGAGAGCGATGACATCACCGCAGCGCATGACAACCGACACCGGCGCTCGCATTGACCGCAGCACGTCTTTGTTAACCCGAGCCGGCCAATCATTAGAGCGAGTCGTCAATTATTCAGGGCTCTGCCGAGACACTTCCCCGCCTGATGAAGACGAATGGCCACGGCCGTGTCGAGAGAGGAAAGAGCGAAAGAGAGCAAGTAAGTGAATGAGTGAGTGAGTGAGTGAGAGGACAAGCTGGGAAAAAATAAATAAATAAACAAACACAAATACTTATCCAGACCATCTCATTCATGTAACTGAGCAGCTACGGGGTTAAGGGTGACTTGCTCAGGGGCCCGGGGGGGGAAGGGGACGCTGGTGCGGCTGGGATTTGACCTTGTGACCTTCGGATCCAAAATCCAATGTATGAACCACAAAGATACCCCCCCCCCCCCCACAAAATAACTGAGCATCAGACAACTATAAAAGTGACAGTGACGTCTTGACAACTCCTCTGAACATGCCCCTAATATAACAAAATCGCCCCTAGTGGCCAATGTGGCATGTAGCAGATATATCAAATTAACGTTATTTGTTATTGTTTGTCAATAAAGAACAATGTTTTGTCAATCGGACTCGCAGAAGGTCCTGGCAGATCGGACTCACACAAGGTCCTGGCAGATCGGACTCGCACAAGGTCCCGGCAGATTCGGACTCGCACAAGGTCCTGGCAGATTGGACTCGCACAAGGTCCCTGGCAGATCGGACTTCACTCGCACAAGGTCCTGGCAGATCGGACTCGCACAAGGTCCCGGCAGATTGGACTCGCACAAGGTCCTGGCAGATTGGACTCGACTCACACAAGGTCCTGGCAGATCGGACTCACACAAGGTCCTGGCAGATCGGACTCGCACACAAGGTCCCGGCAGATCGGACTCAACACAAGGTCCTGGCAGATTGGACTCGCACAAGGTCCTGGCAGATCGGACTCACACAAGGTCCTGGCAGATCGGACTCGCACAAGGTCCCGGCAGATTGGACTCGCACAAGGTCCTGGCAGATTGGACTCGCACAAGGTCCCGGCAGATCGGACTCAAACAAGGTCCTGGCAGATTGGACTCGCACAAGGTCCCGGCAGATCGGACTCACACAAGGTCCTGGCAGATCGGACTCGCAGAAGGTCCTGACAGATCGGACTCGCACAAGGTCCTGGCAGATCGGACTCGCACAAGGTCCTGGCAGATCGGACTCGCACAAGATCCCGGCAGATAGGACTCGCACAAGGTCCTAGCAGATTGGACAGAAGGTCCCGCATCCCGGACTCACACAAGGTCCCGGCAGATCGGACTCACACAAGGTCCTGGCAGATCGGACTCACACAAGGTCCTGGCAGATCGGACTCGCACAGGGTCCTGGCGGATCGGACTCGCACAAGGTCCTGGCAGATCGGACTTGCAGAAGGTCCTGGCAGATCGGACTCGCACAAGGTCCTGGCAGATTGGACTCGCACAAGGTCCTGGCAGATCGGACTTGCAGAAGGTCCTGGCAGATCGGACTCGCACAAGGTCCTGGCAGATCTGACTCGCACAAGATCCCGGCAGATAGGACTCGCACAAGGTCCTGGCAGATCTGACTCGCACAAGATCCCGGCAGATAGGACTCGCACAAGGTCCTGGCAGATCGGACTTGCAGAAGGATTAGACTTGGCCGTATACAAATCGCCTTGCGTTTTGTTGTTTCCATGATCAGTCAATGTATTGAGAAAATGTAGCCTCATGTAGCCAGCAATGCTATGAATGAATGAATGAATGAATGAATGAATGGCACCTGTCCAGCTATGTGCATGTTTTTAGAAGAAAACCAGAGAGAAAAAAAACACATAGTCGGGGCTTAGAAAAACACAACACAAGCTTATATAAACACACACACACACACACACACACACACACACACACACACACACACACACACACACACACACACACAAACACATACCTACACCTGGCTTGTGTCACATCATCAACCCGAACATGCATCGCGTCACACCGCAGGCCTCAAGACAAATTGAGCGTACAAACGCCGAGCAAACGCACTGGAGCGGCACGCTCGCTTTATTATTGTTTTTGGCCCGGAAGTCGCTCCATATGCGTCGAACGTAAACGAGATGTGATATCAATCAGGGAAAAACCCCTCGCTACCAAAACCCGATCAGCTGGACACACTGCGACCACCCTTTATTCTTAATACGAGCGACAAAAGTGTGACTGATGAGCTGTCTAATTAAGTGTGATCGGGACATTAACTATGCGTAAACGCTGATAGGGGTAAGCGGCGTTTGTAAGCCCCGTGGCTCGGGCGGGGGGGGGGGGGGGGGGAGATTACCGCTACGCCGCACACACCACACGTCCGTGATGAATTTACACCGACAGTGTCGAATGGCTGAGTCGGATCGAACACGAGCCAATCATATACAGCGCAACGAAGCATTTCCTGTATATCCATATCATAGTTTTATGTGTGGAGTATCTTTTTTAAATAGATTTGGCACGTCTACCGTGTTTTATGCCCTTCCTAACGCAGCCCTCCTCATCTATCTGGGCTTGGGACCGGCATCTGGAATGACCTGGCTTGTGCAACTCTGACGGCCGGGGCAGACTGAGAAATTGTGGGTTAAGGGCCTTGCTTAAGGGCCCAGAACCCAATGCCTTATCCCGTGAACTAGCACCTCCCCGTTTTATAGCATATTTTACAGCTATTTTTACACCTTTACATCTATCTATCTATCTATCTATCTATCTATCTATCTATCTATCTATCTATCTATCTATCTATCTATCTATCTATCTACTATCTATATATGCCACTTATTTTTTAGGACTACTTATTAAAAAATCTATTACATTAATAATAATAATAATAATAATAATAATAATAATAATAATAATAATAATAATGAAATAATAATAAGAAGATAGTAATATTTTTTATTTATTTCAATTATTACAAATATATATATATATATATATTATATATATATATATATGATATGATTTGAAATAATAAATATATATTAATATATTTTATTGTCATTATTATTACTATTATTATACTTGTTTACTGCTATATAATAATAATAAAAAAAATATATATATATATTTATTCAAATATATATATATATATATATATATATATATATATATATATATATCATTCATTCATTCATTCATTCATCTTCTAATCTAAATTAATTCACTTTCTTCTTCTACCGCTTTATCTGATCTTCCTCGGGTCACGGGGAGTCCTGTGCCTATCTCAGGCGTCTATGGGGCATTAAGGCAGGATACACCCTGGATGGAATGCCAACCCATCACAGGACACACACACACACACACACATTTCACACACACATTCATACACTAGGGACAATTTTCCAAGGTGCCAATCAATCAACCTACCGTGCATGTTTTTGGACCGGGAGGAAACCGGAGAAACCCGGGGAAAAAGAAAAACCTGGGGCACTGAGGCACGGGGAGAACATGCACAAACTCCACACACACATGGCCGAGACGGGAATCGAAAAACCCGGATCCTGGCGGTGTGAGGCGAACGTGCTAACCACTAAGCCACCTGTGCCCCGCTATATATATATATATATATATTTTATTCATTCATTCATTTTCTACCGCTTATATCCGATCTTTCCCTCGGGTCACGGGGAGTCTCTGCCTATCTCAGGCGTCTATGGGCATTAAGGCAGGATACAATTACACCCTGGATGGAATGCCAACCCATTGCACGGACACACACACACACACACACACATTCATAAACTAGGGACAATTTTCCAAGGTGCCAATCAACCTACCGTGCATGTTTTTGGACCGGGGGAGGAAACCGGAGAACCCGGAGAAAAACGGAGAGGTAAAAAAAAAAACCCTGAGGACACGGGGAGAACATGCACAAACTCCACACACACATGTCCGAGACGGGAATCGAACCCGGACCCTGGCGGTGTGAGGTGAACGTGCTAACCACTAACCATAACCACTAAACCACCGTGCCCCTCAGTATATTTTATTATTATTATTATTATTATTACTATTATTATTATTATTATTAATGTAATAGTCCTTTTAATAAGTAGTCGTAAAAAATAGTTGTAATAGTGTTACAAAAGTAGAATTAAAATCTAAAAAAATAAACCTAAAAAAGTCTAAAATAAAAGAATCTAAAAACTGCCAACATTTGATCCAAAATATGATTGTACTGTCATTACGGATTTTTCTTTTTGGTTTCAATTGAATCTAAATAGATTTGATTCTACTGCTATACACTTTCTTTTCTAAATAGAAATGCTTGAGCGGAAAATGATCAAGATTGAAGCGAGAGCTTTGGTTTGGGAACGAGCTTCGTCGTGGCCACGTTTGACTGCGTACTATCACGCTGATGGCATCATGGTGGGCGAAGGCTAATTAATTAACCAGAGGCATGCTTGTTCATCACTGGGTGCAGATGTCTCGGGTGAATTGTAAAGATTGCAATTATCGCGCAGTTCAGCCACTCTGCTAATTCGCTTTACTTTCACGGCTTTTAAACAAGCGTGTAAAAAAAAAAAAACTCCCGCGATACGTAAACAAAAGGGCTTATGAACTGTTTAAAAGCCATATATATATATATATATATATATATATATATATATCCATCCAATATATCCATCCGCAACTGAAATAGGAAGGTGTAACTCAGTGGTTTAAGGCTCTGGGCTTCTTAAGTCGGGGGTTCGAGCCTCGGTATCACCGAGCCGCCCCTCCTGGGGCCTTGAGCAAGGCTGTGCTCTAGGGGGCGCTGTGTCATATGGGACCCCGGCTTCCAAACGATCAAATTTCCGCAATTCCCTCCTCAAAGCAGCTTTAGGCGAAGTTAGACAACAATAAATGTGTATTATAGATGTTTATCCCTGATGAGCAAGTCTGGGGCGACGGTGGAGAAAACTCCCTTCGATGGGAAGAGGAAGGAACCTTCCTCGAGAGAGTGTGTGTGTGTGGGGGGGGGTAACATGAATACTGTGTGATTGGGAGTTTACGAAGCCTTTATGTCAGGTGCTATTAAATACAGCGCACTGTTCATTAGCTGTATTGTCTTGAGAAAACGTCGCTGGCCCATGTACGTCGGACGCCGGAGCGATTACCGGGAATAAAAAGCCGGACGCCGATGCCACATCCCGATCGCCGGAGTCGATCCGGAGTATCCGAGACGACGTAGACAAAGCTGCGGGGGTCTCGGACGCAGCTTTAGGGCGGCTCTATCTACATTCGCCTTATCGCTCGGACACAGAGCGCGGTCCGGCGCGAACGCGGCATCATTATTCAGGCTCCAGATGGAGAGCTCTTTTGTTCGGGGACTGTGGGTTTATCCGTGCCGCCCCCCGGGAGGAGCGATGACCTCCGTGCTCCTGACCCCCCCCTCCCCATCCTCCCAATACTGAAACCCAAGCTGTACCTGTGAAGCGAGATGAAGGCTGAAATCCCTGGTCCACTGATAGAGGACCAGGAGACCCAAGGAGAGGGGTATCAACCCGGGGGGGGGGGGTAGGGGGGGGGGGGGGGGTGAAAAGGAAATGACCGATGGAATAATGCTGGAAATCATCATTTAAATGTGGATGGGACGGGGACGAAGCCTCTTGATTGCAATGGGCTTTGAACTGATTGTGGGCGGGAAGGGGGGGGGGGGTGTCTTGGTAAGGGGGTAAGTTTCTCTATCCAATGTGGTATACAAGAGAATTGGTGTTGGTGTGGGTGAGAGATGGTCACGCCAGTCAATGGACAGGATATACATTGAATATTTTATGCATGGAACGACTATTCAGATGAGCAATGGGGAAGCAGGACCTCGGAGACAGGACCATTAGACGACGCTGTCAAAACACCGGGGTCCGTCTGGACGATAACAAATCGCCGATTCCGGCACAAAAAAACCCATCCACTCCCAGCTCGTGCTATCTACCCCTACCCCAGTGGTTAACAAGCTATTGCGGGAGTGATAAGACCCAGAACCCATGAAAGACACAGCCTGATTGGGTCAACGTTTGATGTAAAGCCCCCATCATCCCACTCACATTTCAAGGTCTCCGCTAGCCTCCTCCTTTCACCTTCTGTAATTCCAACCCTCCCTCCCTCCTTCCCTCCATCCCTCCCTCCATCTCCGTGCCCTCCCATTTATTTATTTATTTACTCCAACCCCCTCCCGCCGCCACCACCCCCCCCCCCCAAAGAGCATCCAGGCCTTCTTTTCTCCCCCAATCAGAAAGGATGTGCGCTTGGGTGAAAATCCAGTTTCAGGCTTAGGAGCCATGTCAGCCTTCGGACCCGCATCCCAGGCACCTGGAGGGTGCCCCCCCCCCCTCCCACTTTGTGATATCTACAGTAATCTGTCCTAATAGTGCTTTAAGTCTCCATTTAAGAATAACTTAACGGTGGTATTATTGATTACAAACTTAAGATACAAACATCCATAGACTCAGGTGTTTCCAGGACGTGTTAGGTGACGTGTTGTTGGGATGAGATCGGGTCTTTAGTCGTCGCTTGTAGAGACGAACAAGTGACTCTGCTGTTCGGATGACCGGGGGGGAAGTTCATCCCACCCATCTCAGTGCCCGAAAGGAGAAGAACCTTGAGCTAAACTTACCTCTTGCCCTGAGAGAAGGTGGAACCAGTCGAGCAGTACTACACGCTCTAAGGCAGTGAGGTGTGGTACGGGTGGGGGGTGATGAGGCAAGGGGTGCGGTACGGGTGGGGGTGATGAGGCACGGGGTGTGGTAATAGTCAGGAATTCAGGGCCAAGGCCGGATAAAACCCAGCGCTTCGGTAGTGTCCTTGTTAAATTACATTTAACAAGACTGCGGAGGTATGGGGGCTCGATGGCTTAGTGGTTATCAGGTTAGCATTACACATCTAGGGTCCGGGTTCGATTCCTGTCTCGGCCATGTGTGTGTGGAGTTTGTGTGCATGTTCTCCCCGTGCCTCCGGGGGTTTTTCTCCTGGTTCTCCGGTTTCCAAAAACATGCAGGATGATTGGCACCTTGGAAAATTGTCCCTAGTGTATGAATGTGTATGTGTGTCCTGCGATGGGTCAGCATTCTATCCAGGGTGTATCCTGCCTTAATGCCCATAGACGCCTGAGAAAGACACAGACTCCCCGTGACCCGAGGGAAGATCGGATAAAGCGGTAGAAGATGAATGAATGAATGAAGACCGCGGAGGTTAAATGCATGTAGAGCGAGTCTCTGCTCTGTAATCAGGCTAACCACGTCCAGAGCATGTTTTTTTGTTCCTCCACAGAACAGAGGTCCTGGTTTACGAGGTCCCGTGTCCGTGCGGATCATTGTGTAGGCCCAGTGTTTGCACCATATTACCGCCTACTACAGTACATCCGTCTGCCCCGGATCCATAAGGCCTGTTTCAGCAATATCCCAGAATTTTTTAGTAAAGCGATATCAAGCCGGCTATGACATATCGTCTCCTCTTCCTCGATGCCCTTTTAAAAGCGCAGCTTCATGATTGAAGTCCAAAGCACTTATCTTGCTGATTACATGATGTCTGAAAGGCACTTCTGTGATTCGATGGATCAATACCATTATAAAATGAGCAATCTCACAGCACATCCAGTGTTGTGCATGTGTGTGTGTGTGTGTGTGTGTGTGTGTAAGTCTACGTGAGTGGGCTCCTGGGGTAAAAACAATATTCAGGCTTGTGAAGGTGTGTTTTAATCTCTATTATTTTCAGACTCTGTCGACCTCCTGTCAGGCTCCTATTAAAACGTATGCTTTTTATTGACACCCGGCACTTTTCTGTCCTCCTATAACTAATGCTTAATAGCATCAAGGTGTAGAGAGGAAGACATTCGTTCCTCTTTCCAAGAGTTCATCACATTCCGATCGATAAGTACCGATGAAAGGTTGCCTGACCAGAGTTCACGCAGAATGCAGAATTGACCATCGGGGCCAGACGACGAAGCTGTACCAAATTTCCTCGTTTGATCGTTCTGTAGCAATCGCTTTATATGGGCCAGTATTTGTGGACCATTATCTGGTGCGAGGGAGTCTCCAGATCGGAATTCACGTCGTTAATTCATATCGGAATTCATTTCCGATAAGGTTTTTTTTTTTTTTTTTCCGGGATCAAAATCTACATCCTGATTCCGGATGAACGCGTCCACTTGTTTTTGAGCCGTGCAGTGCAATAGTGCCTATTGTAGCACCTGCAGCATCACGCACAAGGCAAGGCCAGGTAGATCATGTGACCTGCGGAAAAAAAAAAAAAAAAAAAAAAAAACCGTTCCATTACAGTTTTTCGAATGATTTCTCTTTCGCATCGTCTGAAAAAACAACTAATGCGAGTGTAAATACTTTTTGGCGATACGTGCTTTTTTGCGGAAGGGTTTTTGCTATTTTTTGCGAATATTTTTGCACATTTTTTGTGTTTTTTTTTTCCTTTTTTTTGCAATTTTGTTTTTGTTTGCAAATTTTTTTGCAAAATTTTTTTTGAATTTTTTTTTTGCACTTTTTTTGCACTTTTTTTAATGCAAATTCTTTTAGATTTTTTTTTTGTGAATTTTTTTGCGCATTTTTCTGGGTTCAAGAAAAAAGGCATCACGGGAGCCCAAGATGATATACTATGGGGATCCAATTAACTCTCTGTGCTCCAGGGGGCGCTGTATTATGGCTTCCTAAAGCAAGTATGTCTGGAGTATTCATTCATTCATTCATTCATCTTCTACCGCTTTATCCGATCTTCCCATCGGGTCACGGGGAGCCTGTGCCTATCTCAGGCGTCTATGGGCATTAAGGCAGGATACACCCTGGATGGAATGCCAACATATATATATATATTCATTCATTCATCTTCGAAACCCTACCGCTTTATCCGATCTATCTTCCCTCAGGTCACGGGGAGTCTGTGCCTATCTCAGGCGTCTATGGGCACGATAGGATACACCCTGGATGGAATGCCAACCCATCACACACACACACACACACACACACACACACACACACACACACATTCACACACTAGGGACAATTTTCCAAGGTGCCAATCAACCTATCATGCATGTTTTTGGACCGGGGGGGAAACCGGAGAACCCGGAGAAAAACCCCCTGAGGCACGGGGAGAACATGCAAACTCCACACACACACATGGACCGAGACGGGAATCGAACCCGGATCCTGGCGGTGTGAGGCGAACGTGCTAACCACTAACCCACCATGCGCCCTGTCTGGAGTATGCAAAATGAAATATATATATATATATATATATATATATATATATATCTATATATATATATATATATATATATATATATATATATATATATATATATATATATATATATATATATATATATATATATATATATATATATATATATATATATATATATGCCTGATTGGTTATGTGATATCTTTTGTGCGTTTTTTTTTTCCCACAACTGCTTAGCGAGCAGGTAAAACCTATAATAGTGCTGCGTCCGTGGCGAGGACAATGCATCTTTACGCACATAATGAGCCATAAGATATGCTGAGGTGAAAGATTTTCTCCTACTCAGGACTGGGACATTTATTTATTTATTTATTTGTACATTCATACTGCATGAACTACACATTTATTTTCTCTGTACTGAACCCCATAAACATGTAAACACAACAACACAACACATGTCTTACTCAGCACGGCGTAAATTCTCCCGTACGCACCAAGAAGGCGTGTTTTTGCTGCCGCGTGCAATTCTGCGTCGTAGCATTCGCCAGAAAAGGGCCGCTTCGCCACAATTAAACCTTCTTTTCCATTTCCATTCCAACTGAAGGTTAAGGGCCTTGCTCAAGGGGCCCGCTAGTGGCAGCTTGGTGGTGCTGGATTTGAACCTGTGATCTTCCAGTCCAAAGGGGGCACGGTGGTTTAGTGGTTAGCACGTTCGCCTCACACCGCCAGGGTCCGGGTTCGATTCCCGTCTCGGCCATGTGTGTGCGGAGTTTGTGCATGTTCTCCCCGTGCCTCAGGGGTTTTTTCTCCGGGTTCTCCGGTTTCCTCCCCCGGTCCAAAAACACACACGGTAGGTTGATTGGCACCTTGGAAAATAGTTCCCTATTGAGTGTGTGTGTGTGTGTGTGCCCTGTGATGGGATGGCATTCCATCCAGGGTGTATCCTGCCTTAACTGCCCATAGACGCCTGAGATAGGCACAGACTCCCTCCCGTGATTGGATATAGCGGTAGAAGATGAATGAATGAATCTTCCAGTCCAGAGTCCAAAGCCTTAACTGCTAAGCCACCAGAGACAACCCCCACCTTTATCCCCGGCGGTGCCAAGAACAATAGGTGACTTCATAGTAAGTCGAGAATATATATATATATATATATATATATATATATATATATATATATATATATATATTTATATATATATATATATATATATATATATATATATATATATATATATATATATATATATATATATATATATATAACTCGAGGCAACTTTATTGTTTCTTTCTTCTTTCTCCACCGAACGCCGCCTCCATTTACAGTACGGCCACATTGCTGACAGATCAGATCAATTGGCAGATTTCCTCCGAGGCCCATTTCAAATTATGTTGTCCGATAGTAGAGAGGAGAACAGGATTGTAAGCGCTCCAGCCCGGAGGACGGAGCGAGCCATGACTGACATCAAAATTAAAATAAAACATTGATTTCCTACATACCAATATTGCTTGTAGGTGCACACACACACACACACACACACACACACACACACACACATGCTCAAACACCGGCCTTGCAATTGCATCATGGTGTTGCATTTCATGCGATTCGATCCAGAGACTTGATGAAAGCTTGTTGGGGAGTCGAGACCTGAGAGGGAAGGCAGCAGACCTCGCGCTACACGGGGACCGACGCTCCTATGATGATGCGCTCAAGGCCTCGACGAAGAATAACGAGGCTATTGATTCCGAAAAAAAAACAAAAAAACTTCCTTGTACAGTTTCCTAGTTATCCATGTATGGAGACGTTCCCGATGTGGAACAAATAACCATGACGCTTATTTGGATTATTTTGCGCCATAGGTTTTTTTCCAACCGGGATACGAGGGGATTGTAAATTAGTATACAAAACTATACACTCTAGTATACAAAAATATCGTTATTCCTCAGAAAAGAAGGTTTTCTGTATATCACAATGCGCCACATGCGGAGATACACGTACAAATACGTATCCTCTATGCTCCAGGCTGTGTCATAACATATATGATGAATAACACCAGGTCATGCCCTGATATATATATATATATATATATATATATATATATATATATATATATATATATATATATATATATATATATATATATATATATATATATATATATATGTATATATATATATATATATATATATATATATATATATATATATAT
>JACRUU010000016.1:15531176-15538676 GCA_030449085.1 Kryptopterus vitreolus
TATAATTTACAGTAGTATAATTTACAGTAGTATGTAATTTACAGTAGTATAATTTACAGTAGTATGTATTATTTACAGTATAATTTACAGTACGTATAATTTACAGTACATATAATTTACAGTAGTATAATTTACAGTACGTATACAGTATTATTTACAGTACATATAATTTACAGTACATATAATTTACAGTACATATAATTTACAGTACATATAATTTACAGTACATATAATTTACAGTATGTATTATTTACAGTATGTATAATTTACAGTACGTATAATTTACAGTACGTATAATTTATATACATATTATTTACATGTATAATTTACAGTAGTATAATTTACAGTATATAATTTACAGTACGTATAATTTACAGTATGTATAATTTACAGTACGTATAATTTATGTATATTATTTACAGTATTTTTTACATGTATAATTTACAGTATGTATTATTTACAGTATGTATAATTTACAGTATGTATTATTTACAGTATGTATAATTTACAGTATGTATTATTTACAGTAGTATAATTTACATATAATTTACAGTATGTATTATTTACAGTACGTATAATTTACAGTAGTATAATTTACAGTAGTATAATTTACAGTACGTATAATTTACAGTATGTATACATTACAGTACATATAATTTACAGTACATATAATTTACAGTACATATAATTTACAGTATGTATAATTTACAGTACAGTATAATTTACAGTACGTATAATTTACAGTAGTATAATTTATGTATAATTTACAGTAGTATAATTTACAGTAGTGTAATTTACAGTAGTACGTATAATTTACAGTACGTATAATTTATAGTACATATTATTTACAGTATGTATAATTTACAGTACAGTGTAATTTACATACGTATAATTTACAGACGTATAATTTATAGTACATATTATTTACAGTAGTATAATAGTATAATTTACAGTATAATTTACAGTATAATTTACAGTACATGTATAATTACAGTAGTATACAGTACATATATTATTTACAGTACATATAATTTACAGTATAGTATATTATTTACAGTATGTATAATTTACAGTATTTACAGTAAGTATAATTTACAGTAGTATAATTTATATTTACAGTATAATTTACAGTATTATTTACAGTACGTATAATTTACAGTACGTATAATTTACGTAGTAATTTATAGTATATATTACATACAGTAGTATAATTTTATTTACAGTATATAGTATATTTAATTTACAGTATAATTTACATGTAGTATAATTTACAGTAGTATAATTTACAGTAGTAATTTACATAGTATAATTTAGTATAATTTACAGTAGTATAATTTAGTATAATTTACAGTAGTATAATTTACAGTATGTATTATTTACAGTAGTATAATTTACAGTATGTATTATTTACAGTATGTATAATTTACAGTATGTATTATTTACAGTACAGTATAATTTACAGTAGTATACAGTATTATTTACAGTACATATAATTTACAGTACATATATTTACAGTACATATAATTTACAGTACATTATACAGTATTATTTACAGTACATATAATTTACAGTATAATTTACAGTATATATTTACAGTATTATTTACAGTATAATTTATACGTATAATTTACAGTACATATATTTACAGTACATATAATTTACAGTACATATATTTACAGTACATATAATTTACAGTATATATTTACAGTATATAATTTACAGTATACAGTATAATTTACAGTAGTATATTATACAGTACGTATTATTTACAGTACAGTATGTATAATTTACAGTATGTATTATTTACAGTATGTATAATTTACAGTATGTATTATTTACAGTATGTATAATTTACAGTATGTATTATTTACAGTATGTATAATTTACAGTATGTATTATTTACAGTATGTATAATTTACAGTATGTATTATTTACAGTATGTATAATTTACAGTATGTATTATTTACAGTATGTATAATTTACAGTATGTATTATTTACAGTATGTATAATTTACAGTATGTATTATTTACAGTATGTATAATTTACAGTATGTATTATTTACAGTATGTATAATTTACAGTATGTATTATTTACAGTACATATATTTACAGTACATATAATTTACAGTACATTATACAGTATTATTTACAGTACATATAATTTACAGTAGTATATTTAGTATAATTTACAGTAGTATAATTTACAGTATAATTTACAGTATACTGTACGTATAATTTACAGTAGTATAATTTACAGTAGTATAATTTACAGTAGTATAATTTATGTATAATTTACAGTACATATTATTTACAGTACATATAATTTACAGTATTATTTACAGTATGTATAATTTACAGTAGTTATAATTTACAGTACATATAATTTACAGTAGTATAATTTACAGTAGTATAATTTACTGTAGTATAATTTACAGTAGTATAATTTACAGTAGTATAATTTACAGTACGTATAATTTACAGTATACAGTACATATAATTTACAGTACATATAATTATAGTATAATTTACAGTATAATTTACAGTAGTATAATTTACAGTAGTATAATTTACAGTACGTATAATTTACAGTATATATTTACAGTACGTATAATTTACAGTACGTATAATTTACAGTACGTATAATTTACAGTACATATAATTTACAGTACATATAATTTACAGTAGTATAATTTACAGTAGTATAATTTACAGTAGTATAATTTACAGTAGTATAATTTACAGTACGTATAATTTACAGTATGTATTATTTACAGTACGTATAATTTACAGTATGTATTATTTACAGTACGTATAATTTACAGTATGTATTATTTACAGTACGTATAATTTACAGTATGTATTATTTACAGTACGTATAATTTACAGTAGTATTTACAGTATAATTTACAGTACGTATAATTTACAGTACGTATAATTTACAGTACGTATAATTTAAAATATGTATCATTTACAGTACATTCCTCCTTTGCCTATCTATAATGATGAATATACCCCTTATAAAAAACCTAACCTGCACCAGTTGACCTGTACATTATTTTCTTTTACACACACACGACCCTGGTTTGCATCTGCACTCGCGTAAAAGCTCCTGCGCTACGACAACGATATTTTTTCCTGTAACATCCTGTAACGTATTTCGTTAAAGAGCGCGTTCATTCTACCTGTTTATTCTACAGCCACTCGGTGTGATTACCCCGGCCAATCAAAATCAATAACTCACTCAACCCCAGGCAGTCATTTGCATCCGCTGTCTCTGAATGATACATCAAGAATCACTAACACGGCTTAATTATCTCAATTAATTACCTCATTAAGTAAGATAACGAATTAAGCTGATTATCTCGTTGTCCCTTATAAAGAAGTTTGTTAGAAACGGCCTTTTGTTTTCTTAGGCCAGGTGAACTCGTTGACCTGACCCCCCAACCCCCCCCCCCTCCACACGTCTCTAATCGGGAACACCTGCTTTAGATAATCATGGTAGCGTGGTTATTCCCAGGCCGAGAGCGAATCCTGTAGAAATACGGAATTCTCCGGAAACGGAGCCTGAGGATCGGTGTGTGACGATAAGGGACGTCTCGGCCGAGGTTCATTCTCTGGACAAATCCGTCGTCGCCCGGGAAAGTCTATTCTTTTTCCGAATGAGATAAACGAGACGTAGTTTAGGGATTTTCAAACATCTACAAAACTTTGCCTATGAATTCGAATCAGTTCTCCTTGACAAGACAGACGTCCCGGCCAGCAAGACCAACCTCATTTACTACCTCCAATATTTCCATTTCGAAACATCCCACTAGCTTAGTGGTTAGCACGTTCGCCTCACACCGCCATGGTCCGGGTTCGATTCCCGTCTCGGCCATGTGTGTGTGTGTGGAGTTTGTGCATGTTCTCCCCGTGCCTCAGGGGTTTTTTCTCCGTGTTCTCCGGTTTCCTCCCCCAAAAACATGCACGGTAGGTTTGATTGGCACCTTGGAAAATTGTCCCTAGTGTATGAATGTGTGTGTGTGTGTGTGTGTGTCCTGCGATGGGTTGGCATTCCATCCAGGGTGTATCCTGCCTTAATGCCCATAGACGCCTGAGATAGACACAGACTCCCCGTGACCCGAGGGAAGATCGGATAAAGCGCTAGAAGATGAATGAATGAATGAATGAATGAATGAAGAAGTGCTTGGGAATTTTAGAATTCCCAAACGATGGACATTTCTGCTGTCAGAATTTCCAACCACTAAAGATTTCTGCACGGGGAATTTCCAATGCCATTAGTGCAAGAATTCCCGAAGAAGAATTCCAAATGCTAAAGTGGAACAGTGAGACACCAGGGTTGATTTATATCTCTCTGCATGAGCCATCGGAGGAACTACAGCGCAAAAAATAAATAAATAAATAAATAAATAAATAAATAAAAATCCTACAATAAACAAGCTAAAAAAAAAAAAATGGTGTGGGAACTTTCCGGCAGATACAGGGTACATTCTCCGCAGCAGCAGCAGAACCAACACTGTGGCCGTTGTTCTGGGAGGGAACGGTGCCGATGCATCACTGCAGGAGCAGTCTGAGACTCGGAGCGACTCGGGTGTGGAAGGAGGCCTTGAGACGGCATGGTCTGAGGTTTTAGGGGACTTTTCTAGCTCTCCCTTTTACACTGAGACCTCACCCTGACGCCACCTCCGGAATGCTAACAGTGTGGTTTTGTGGGTTTCGGAGCGTTTGGGAATGTAAGACGGGATGTAAACGAAGGTAGAGAGCGAGTTTTATTGTCCGAGGAAGATTCGCTTACAAAGACACCAATGCTGCCATGGTAACAAGAGCGCTTTGCAAATCTAGAACATGGAGAGAACAATGTGTGTCCAGAATTCCCAGTCACTAAAGACTGCTGCTTTGAGAATTCCCAATGACTGTGAGGTGGTGTAGCCCAGTGGTTAAGGTGTTGGCTTCCGGACCGGAAGATCACAGGTTCAAACCGCATCACCACCACCACTAGTGGGCCCCTAAGCAAGGCCCTTAGCCCTCAGTTGTAAGTCGCTCTGGATAAGGGCGTCTGCCAAATGCCGTAAATGTAAATGAGGAGACGTAGTAGCTCAGTGGTTAAGGCATAGGACCAGAAGATCGGAAGATTGCAGGTTCAAATCCCACCACCACCACCACTAGTGGGCCCCTAAGCAAGGCCCTTAACCCTCAATTGCTCAGTTGTAAGTCGCTCTGGATAAGGGCGTCTGCCAAATGCCGTAAATGTAAATGAGGAGACGTAGTAGCTCAGTGGTTAAGGCATAGGACCAGAAGATCGGAAGATAGCAGGTTCAAATCCCACCACCACCAAGATGCCACTAGTGGGCCCCTAAGAAAGGCCCTTAGCCCTCAGTTATAAGTCGCTCTGGATAAGGGCGTCTGCCAAATGCCGTAAATGTAATTGAGGAGAGGTAGTAGCTCAGTGGTTAAGGCATAGGATCAGAAGATCGGAAGATTGCAGGTTCAAATCCCACCACCACCACCATGCTGCCACTAGTGGGCCCCAAAAGCAAGGCCCTCAATTGTTCAGTTGTAAGTCGCTCTGAATGTAAACGAGGAGAGGTAGGAGCTCAGTGGTTAAGGCAGTGGCTTTGGACCAGAAGATCAGAAGATAGCAGGCTAAAATCCCACCACCAATAAGCTGCCATTAGTGGGCCCCTTAGTAAGGCCCTTATACCTCAAATTGATCAGTTGTAAGTCACTGAAAACCTGTCTTGTAGAATTCCCCGGATAATTAATAATACACGAATAAGAATAATCATCTACTGCTCTTAGAAAAGATGGGAAGGTGCTTTTACCAGCAGACCCCCTTTTCCAGAACGATTTACAACTAAGGGCCTTCCTCAAGGGCCCAATGTCCAACGTCTTATCCACTGAGCTCCCACGATTCCACCAGTGAAGTCCTTTCTTTGTGTATAGTGTACCAGTGATATTAGGAAGCTGGGCTCAGAGCACAGGTCAGCCCTAATACAGAACACAGAGGGCCTTGCTTATGGGCCCCAAGAGTGGCATCTTGACGATTGCTGGCTCCAACCCCTGAACTTCCGATACCTTAATCAGTGAGCAAAACACCTCTCATTTACATCATTTCTATTTACAGAGGCATTTGGCAGACGCCCTTATCCAAAGCGACTTACAACTAAGGGTTAGGGGCCATGCTCAAGGGCCCACTAGTGTTCACTTGGTGGCGACTTGAACATATACTCTTCCAGTCCAGAGGGCGATGCTTTATCCACCGAGCTCCCACTGCACACTCACAGCACGTTGAAATTATTTCTTTGTGCATACCAGAATACAGAAGACAGGGGCCTCGCTTAAGGGCCCCAAAATAACTCTGTCATTTGTGATTATGAAACTTGTCGGCATGCCGGAATTAGAGGGAAATACACGAATTGGTGATGGATATTTCACTCGGTCTGTGCATGTGGGGCCAAAATCAGCAAAAAAAGAAAGAAAGAAAGAAAGGAAGAAAGAAAGGAAGAAAGAAAGAAAGAAAGTAGGACGTAGCATGTAGGTAAATAAAGCAGTAGATGAAAATGGCTCTGGTTAGGTTGCGTGCGACGTGAATGCCCAGTGGCTTCTTGGGAGTGCATTTTTCTCTGACAGCATCATTAGGCAAAGCGAGTGCGGCCTGGGAGCCACATTCTATCAATAAAGAAGCCGAGACAAGGGGCGTCCGGCCAAACGCTGCCCAGGACAGGGCTGTTCAGCTGTGGGTGCGGCGGTGACTGGATTTCAGCCCAGTGCTCTCTCTCGAGAGGAGGCAGCTGGGAGAGGGACGTTTAGTTCTCTGGAGAGGAGGGGGCGGAGAGAGGAGAGAGAGAGAGATGAGAGAAGGAGAAGAGAAGAATGAGAGAAGAGAACGCGAGGAAATGGGAGCGGAAAGAGAAAAGAGCGAAAGACAGCGGGAGGGAGAGAGAGAGAAGAGCGGATAGAGAGGAGGAGAGAGAGAGAGAGGCGAGAAGAGAAGGAGCGTAGAGGAGCGAGCAGAGAAGAGAGAAGAGAGAGGAGAGGAGAGGAGAGAGAAGAGAGGAACGAGGAGAGAGATGGAGAGGATAGAGAGGAGGAGAGAGGGAGGAGAGAGAGCGAGCGAGAACGGAGAGAGGCGCGAGGCGGGAGAGAGAGAGGAGGAGAGCGAGAGGAGAGAGAGAGGAAGAGAGGCGGACGAGAAGATGAGAGAGAGAGCGATGGAAGAGCCGAGAGAGGGAGATGAGAGAGAGAGAGAGGAGAGGAGAGAGAGAGGCGCGAGAGAGAGAGAGAGAAGGAGAGAGAGAGAGAGAAGGAGAGAGGAAGTGAAGAGAGGGAGAGCGAGAGAGAGCGGAGTTGTGGGGGGGGTAGAGAGGCAGAGAGCCGCGAGAAAGAGAAGGAGCAGAGGGAGAGAGAAGAGAGAGAGAGAGAGAGAAGGGGAAGACGAGGAGAGAGAAGAGAGGAGAGAGAGAGAACGGAGACGGAGAGAGGGAGAGAGAGAGAGAGAGG
>JACRUU010000016.1:15543676-15563676 GCA_030449085.1 Kryptopterus vitreolus
AGCTATGAGGCTGGAAATGGGATTGCGTTCGTGCGCAAGTGTGTGTGTGTGTGTGTGTGCGCGCGAGTGTGTGTGTGTGTGTGCGGGGTGGCTGTTAAATGGCGCGAGACTTAATGCATTCTTTTCTGAGTGTCAGTGAGCGAGTGAATAAAGACGGATGAGCGAGTGAATGAACGAATGAACCGATGATTGAAGGAGTGAAGAAAATGAAAGGAAAGAACGAATGAGCACGCGGAGGAGTGAATGAACGACAATGAACCAGGGAGATTATATATATATATATATATATATATATATATATATATATATATATAACCTATCTAAAACTACAGGAATAATGTCATAGCTGGTTCGTCCAATCACCCGAGCTCATTTGTTCACCGCCTCGTCTTTTGTTTCTGTTTGTTCATTTATTCATTCCCTCCGTCATTCATCCAATGAATCATTCGCTCACTCGCGTGCACCAGCGTTTTCTTTCATTCCTTGGAAGATTCATTCACTTTCGCACGTTCATTATTTGGTAAACTCATTTATTATCTCACCTTATTCAAATAGGGCTTCCTTTGTCTTTACACTGGAGTTCAATGTTAATCACACACACACACACACACACACACACACACACACACACACACACACACACACACACACACACACACACACACACACACACATGCAAGTAGGCACACGAATTTGGAGCCAGAGCAGGGGGTCACAATAATTAACTTCATAATCAGCCTCCTTTTCTCTGTTATCTTTCAGTAATTACTTTGCACTAATCAGGATTTATAGTGATTAATTGGTGCACGCTGCCATATTGATATATGATTAATGTGAATAAACAACCTAATGAGCTGCATCTTTAGGAAGAAAAAAGAGAAAAAAAACAAACACTCTATCCGCCAGCTCCTGGTCTCCGTATAAAAAAAAAAAAAAAAAAAAAAAAAAAATATATATATATATCCTATATATATATATATATATATTCATTTATTCATTCATTCCATCTTCTACCGCTTTATCCGATCTTCCTCGGGTCACGGGGAGCTCTGTGACTATCTCAGGCGTCTATGGGCATTAATGCAGGATACACCCTGGATGGAATGCCAACCCATCGCAGGGCACACACACACACACACTCACACACACACACACACTCACACACACCACATCCATACACTAGGGACAATTTTCCAAGGTGCCAATCAACCTACCGTGGCATGTTTTTGGACCGGGGGGAAACCGGAGAACCCGGAGAAAAACCCCTTGAGGCATGGGGAGAACATGCAAACTCCACACACACATTCCCGAGACGGGAATCGAACCCGGATCCTGGTTGTGTGAGGCGAACATGCTAAACCACTAACGCCACCGTGCCCCGCCTATATATATATATATATATATATAATATATATATATACGATATACACACACACACATATATTATATATATATATATATAAATAAAGAAGAAAAAAAAAATATATATATATGTATATATTTATATATGTGTATAGAAGAAGAATAACTGGATAAATTGGGTTTCGATGGACACGGTGTAATATCTCTAATGCCCTCATCATGCTAGAACGCCTATCAGGCAGATTACACTGTTTTTATGGCGTCTCCGAGAACGATAATTGGTTTTCGCCATCTAAACCCGCTAATGAATTGGATTTTCCGTCCGCCTGATTAGCGCTAGGTGTAATATTGTATTTGAATGAGGGTGAATTAGTGAAGGTAAATGATGAGTGCTGTAACGCTATGCTTTCTTTCTTTTTTAATGCTACATTTTATTTGTTTCACTTTACAATATGCTTATATCGTCAGGAAGCTACAGTATAATACAACTGTATACTCTTTTTATAGATGCATTATATAATTAGCTACGTTATATATTTATATACCTTTTATATATACATGATTATACAACTGTATACTCTTTTTATAGCTGCATTATATATTTAACTACATTAGAGATACACTATATAATAGCTAAGTTATATATTTATATACGTTATGTATACATTATTATACAATTGTATACTCTTTTTATAGCTGGATCATATAATTAGCTACATTATAGATACATTATATAATACCCACGTTATATACTTATATATACGTTATATATACATTGTTATACAATTGTATGCTCTTTTTATAGCTTTTTATATAATAAATTATATTATCCTATTATATACATTACATATACAATTGTATAATCTTTTAATAGTTGCATTATATAATTAGCTACATTATCTACGTACAGACATTACATATACGTTAATATACAATTCTATACCTTTTTATAGCGACAATATATAATTAGTTGCATTATAGCTACATTATATAATAGCTACGTTATATACTTATATACGTTATATATATATATATATATATATATATAGATATATATATATATAGATATATATATATATATATATATATATATATTACATTATTATGCAATTGGATACTCTTTTCATAGCTGCATTATATAATTAGCTACGTTATATACTTAAATACTTATATATACAAGTCTATACCCCTTTTATAGCGACAATATATAATTAGCTACATTATAGCTACGTTATATAATAGCTATGTTATATACTTATATACGTGTTTTATATATATTATAATATATATATATATATATATATATATATATATATATATATATAATATAATATATACAATTGTATACTCTTTTTCATAGCTGCATTATATAATTAACTATGTTTTATACTTAAATACATTTTATATACAATTATATACACTTGTACAGTGACATTATATAATTAGCTATAAAAAGTATACAATTTTATAGTAATCTATATATTATGTATATAATGTAGGTAATTAGCTATAAAAAGATTATATGATTGTATAATAATGTATATATAAAACATATTGAGTATATAATGTAGCTATGAAAAAAGTATACAATTGCATAATAATGTATATATAATGTATATACGTGTACACATTATAGCTACATTGCATATATACAATTGTATATGCAATATATATAAGTTAAAATAAATAGTATATGCTGATTAATGCAATTTATATTTCTATCTAGATCTATTTCTGGAATATTTTCCGAGCTGCCGTCCATTAAACGACACCAAAGATGGGAAATAACGAAGATCTTTCGGTTATTTGTCTTCACTATTTTTTTCGGACAACTCTTTAACTTTTTCACGTTACATTTCTTACACAAATATCGCTGCTTTCGACTGGCGTCACTGAAGAAAATGTGGCCTGAGGGTTTTTTTTTTTTTTTTTCCGTGGTTAAGAATACTAAACGCAGTGGATATTCCTTCCAAATTTCCCATCACTGGTGCACGGAATTCCGACTGCTGTTCCAAACGTTTGAGCCAAGATACTTACACGCACCCCGAAACTTGTACGAGCACCATGGCGATTCAGACGACATGGTGCTTCTGCATTTTCTGACCGAAAGAATGAAGCGAATTAAACAACTCGGAAAAACATTCGTTCGTTTTGGAGGAACGAGATTCAAAGAATCGACTCACTTAAATGACTCGCTAAAATATGGCTCCTCACACCCTCCTCCTTCCTATTACATGGATGCCGTTTGGCCGACACTCTTATCCAAACTGACTCACAATTATGCAGCTGAAGGTCAAGGGCCTCGCTCAAGGGCCCAGCATTGCAAACTTCCAGTTACAAGTCTGACATCATAACCACTATGCTACTGCTTCATTACTGTAACTATAGGAAAAAACCTGTGTTGAATATTTAGCATTTAATTTTATTTCTGACCAACTAAATGACTCCAAAAAAAAAGATTCGTTCAAAGAGATCCAAAGAACGACTCACTTAAATGATCCAAATTTCCCATCACTGGTGCACAGAATCGATCCCATTGTTCCAAATGTGTGACAATAGTTAATAATCACACGCAGTCTGTAGGCGTCTCAGGCGTCTATGGGCATTAAGGCAGGATACACCCTCGATGGAATGCCACAACCCATCACAGGACACACACACACACACACACATTCATACACTAGGGACAATTTTCCAAGGTGCCAATCAACCTACCCGTGCATGTTTTTGGACCGGGAGGAAACCGGAGAACCCGGAGAAAAAACCCCCTGAGGCACGGGGGAGGGGAGAGAACATGCACAAACTCCACACACACACATGGCTGAGATGGGAATCGAACCCGGATCCTGAAGGTTTGTGAGGCGAACGGTTTGCCCCTATATAGATATATAGTTATATATATATATATATATATATATATATATATATATATATATATATATATATATATATACATATATATATAGATAGATATATATATATATATATACACACACACACAATATATATATAGATATATATATATATATATATATATGATATATATATATAATATATATATATATACAACCACACCAAATATATAATATTAGTAAATATAAATATAAATATAAATATTAAGTAAATTAAGTAAAGATAATGTAGATATGAAAATGCAAATAAACACACACCCGTCAGGACAAACACATATATATATTTACTTATATTATATTTACTGCTTGCGTTGGCATTTCGACCACTGGGAATTTCCAGTGTATTTGTGGGCGTAGTGACGATGCCCATACAGGAATCTCTAGGAAGCGCTGAAGTGATAGATAATGGAATTCCATCGCCCAAATCAGGGAATACCGCACTTCCCAGACTGTCGTTGTATAGTCGTATGGAACGATGATGTCGTTATGCAAAATCGTTATGGTGCATGTTAAACATGGGAGAGTTTTATACGTAACAATCTCTTGAGCAAAAAAAAAAGGTATTAAAACATATAATTATGACAATTTAGCGAAGGGCGAAAAAAAACCCTTCCCAAATTCCTTCTTCCAGCGAAGCCTCATAGCAACCGGGCAACATTATGCTGTGAGAAAGAAAGAGGAAACCATAGAGAGACCGAAGCGAGACGATCCGAAAGCGATTCGGGAAACGTGCCACCGCCATTCCGTTAAAAACCCGGGAAGCCACGTTCCGTCAACAAACAGACGTGTTTACTTGACGACCTTTCGAGGAAAAACGACCGCGTCCTGCTGTCTTGTCTCTCGGGGGAGGACACGGGCCAAGGAGAAATCAAACCCGGACGTCTTTAATTGTATTACGACGCAGGACGCCGTGCGGTAAAGAGTTTATCCTCGTGCGTCACCCGACGCGTATAAAAAGACGCCGCTGAGAAAAAGCGTGCGGTGTTACAAAGTGGATTCGAGTCTTTGCAATACACAAACAAGCATCCGTTATTAAAAGTAGTGAGCAAATGAAAATAAAAGGAATATATCAGTTCTTTTTTCAGTTTTCTTAAACTTTGTCTTTTTGATGTCGTATATATATATATATATATATATATATATATATATATAATATATATATATATATATATATATATATATATATATATATATATATATATATATGTGAATGATAGAGGCACAGTGGTTTAGTGGTTAGCACATTCGCCTCACACCGCCAGGGTTCGGGTTCGATTCCCGTCTCGGCCATGTGTGTGTGGAGTTTGCATGTTCTCCCCGTGCCTCAGGGGTTTTTTCTCCGGGTTCTCCGGTTTCCTCCCCGGTCCAAAAACATGCACGGTAGGTTGATTGGCACCTTGGAAAATTGTCCCTAGTGTATGAATGTGTGTGTGTGTGTGTGTGTGTGTGTCCTGTGATGGGTTGGTATTCCATCCAGGGTGTATCCTGCCTTAATGCCCATAGACGCCTGAGATAGACACAGACTCCCCGTGACCCGAGGGAAGATCGGATAAAGCGCTAGAAGATGAATGAATGAATGTGTGTGTGTGTGTGTGTGTACATTTCCATACGACTGATGAAACCCCGCCCCTTTTGTAAAAGAAGCTCTTGGGATTCGTCAGAGCCACGGCGCCGTGTTTTGCAAGAGTAACGTCGCACGGGAGGCGGAGAACTACGGAAGCTCGAAGTGTCAAACCAAGGGGAAATGGCAAAAAAAATAAAAATTCCGCATTTTCAACATAAACCATAAAAAATGAATCGATACAATGTTAGACTTCTAACAGGAAGCTTGGAAGCAATGCCGGGCCCTTGAGAAAGGCCCTTGACCTCAGACCTTCCTCGGATAATTGTGAGTCACTGAATTTAGTATTCACAACCTCAGGCCACACTTTCCTCAGCGATGCTCCGATACAATCTCTTACTCCAGAAATCTTTGTGTGTGTGTGTGTGTGTGTGTGAGACTGAATGTTAGACAACTCCAGCATCATCACCTCACTTCATAATTGGCGGCATGTAAGAGGTGTGTTAAAGGGAACGCGGATGAATGCGGGACTGTTTAATCCCGTCGTCTCGGTATCTGAGTCACGTCAGCGCGGAAAGCAAAAACCTCCCACTCGTGACTTTCCCGACGTCGCTTCAGTCACGATGCTCATCTCTGGGTCTCCACAGAAAGCAGATAGTAAAAGTACAAGCGGTTGACTCGGCTCGGAATGCGGGGTTCTGACGATACGGATCGATCGTCGGGTATCTCCATGCCGACGGCCAAAACGAGGCACGACGAAGCCCCACAAACGCGTCATTCAAGCTTAAAACGCGCCTTTTCTCTCCTGACCCCAACGTCAAATCATCCGATCTTTTACCCCCCCAAACGGGCGCTGAGCTTCACCTTGGCTTTTGGCGATCCAGACGGCGACACTGATAGGATTGAGTGGAAGCCTCTCGCAATTTCTATGTAATGAAACCAAACGCTTTAGACACGGAGAATCCCTTTAGCCGCGCATGCAAAATGCTCCTGGAAAAGGCAATCAGATTAAAGTCCTAAAGCAGGACTAAGACCAGGCGTCACACAAGCCCCACCTTTGCCTTCACTAATTCAATTAAACCGCATTCAGCTCTCGCAGAGGGGGGGGGTCGGGTCCTTCTTTCCTAACGCAACCCAAGGGGTGAGGTTATATCGCGGTGTTGTCGGACTTCCTTTGTTCCCGATTCGGACCGATCGATTTTTTCTTTGAGGCCTCCGGAATGTGTTTCTGGAAATAAATAAATAAATAAACAAACAAATAAATAAAACAAATTGCGATTCATGGACGCAAAGAAACAAAACACACAAGATAGCAGTCTGCGAACATTTTTCCCATAGAATAATAAAAAGTTCCCGAAATAAATTGGAAAAAAACATGATGTCAGTTGGTGATGTCATCATTTTTAACGGTCGTGACCGTGAACTCGTGAACTCCCAATTAATCGACGATAAATTCACATTTTTGCAGATTTTTTTTTTATGTTGAATTAAACGAAAAAAAAGCAGGGCACGGGGGTTTAGCCTCACACCGCCAGGGTCTGGGTTCGATTCCCGTCTCGGCCATGTGTGTGTGGAGTTCTCCCCGTGCCTCAGGGGGTTTTTCTCCGGGTTCTCCGGTTTTCTCCACCGGTCCAAAAACATGCAGGTTGATTGGCACCTTGGAAAATTGTCCCTAGTGTATGAATGTGTGTGTGTGTGTGTGCCCTGCGATGGGTTGGCATTCCATCCAGGGTGTATCCTGCCTTAATGCCCATAGACGCCTGAGATAGGCACAGGCTCCCCGTGACCAGAGGGAAGATGAATAAATGAAGGAATAAATAAACGGAAGAGACGATGACGGTGCAAAACCAGTCCCGTTAGTCCGCGCCCATTAATGGTTAACAGCTAGCACTTAACTATAGCTATCGTGGTCAATGGTGTGTTTCCAATTTGCATATCGGGCCTATTTTGTAATTCGGGGGAATTTTTAATTAGTGTAGTGAAGGTGTCCTCAGCTGTTTTTTTATCACTTCCGTTAATTAACAAAAGCAATTTATTATGCTACACATCAGATTAACGGCACCGGATCGCCACGTTAAGTGGGGGCGAATTTGGCCGTATTTTTTATTTATTTATTTATTTATTTTTTTGCCGTCGTTTTGTCTCCGGTTTGATTAGGATTTGAAATGACAAAGACTGGAAGGTTAAAACACAGAATGTAGACTTTGTGGGGTCCTATGGGAATAAACAAACCACTGGTTCTGGAGCTACATAAGGGGAGAACTGAGATTACGGTGTTATTCCAAGGCGACTAAAGATTTGCATGTGGGGTAAAAACTTGTTAAAAACGTGCAAACTTGCTAACACGAGTAAAGATGATTCACTAAAAGGGTCTATTCGAGATCTTTCACCCCGGCGTGTGTCGTTTGTCCTGATGAATATGCAATTTGGGGACCTAAAGGTACGAAATGCAGGGCGGCGATCATGCAAATTGATATGTTTTGCATCTGCAATGTGATTTGCTAACCCGAGAAAGTCCCTGCGGGAGCAGCGTTTGCATGTGGAAATGGAAATGTCCGAAGAGCATGTGTTAAATTTGCGAACTCTTGTTTCCGCAAGACAAAATAACATCGTTAACACCCGGTCATGTATCCATAACATAATCTGGACAGGCTGTCGTAATCTGGATTATACTCCGTGTCACGTTTTATAACCTTCCGATAAAAGAGAAGAAAAGTCTTTATTGGTGACATATATACGTTACAAATTCTCATTTTCTCACAGCTTGTTTATTTTGGAAGCAGAGTGCAGGGTCAGCTATGATACAGCTTGGCGATACCGGGGCTCGAACCATCGACCTTAGACAACTGAGCTACACCCCTCCATACAAAGTGTTTCTTCGCATATCCCAGCTGTTTAGAAGCTGGGGTCAGCCATGATATGGTGCCCCCTGGAGCTTGCCGATACCAGGGTTCGAAAGCCAGACCTTCCGATCAGTAGCCAAGCACGTTAGACCACTGAGCTACACCCCTCCCTAAAAAGTCTTCCTTCGCATATCCCAGCTTGTTTGGAAGCTGGGGTCTGCCATGATTGGGTGCTCCTTGCTCAAAGACTCAAGGGTGGCAGCTTGCCGATTCCGGGGCTCAAACCTCCGACCTTCCGATCAGTAGCCCAGCACTTTAGACCACTGAGTTCCACCAATACCTAAAAAGTGTTTCTTCGCCTATTCCAGCTTGTTTGGAAGCTGGGGTCAGCTACGATTGGGTGGCCCTTGCACAAGAACTGAAGGGTGGCAGCTTGGGATACTGGGGTTCGAACCACCAACATTCCGATCAGTATCCCAGCGCCTTAGACCACCGAGCTACACCCCTTCCTAAAAAGTGTTTCTTCTCATATCCCATCTTGTTTGGAAGCTGGGGTCTGCCATGATTGGGCGCCCCTTGCTCATGGACTCAAGGATGGCAGCTTGGGGATACAGGGGTTCGAACCTCTGACCTTCTGATCAGCACCCCAGCGCCTTAAACCACTGAGGCACACCACTCTATAAAAAGTGTCTCTTTGAATATCCCAGTTTGTTTGGGAGCTGGGTCAGCCATGATACGGCGCCCCCTGGAGCACAGACGGCGTTGCTCAAGGACCCAAAGGTGACAGATTGGCGATACCGGGGCTCGAACCCCCAACCTTCTGATCAGTAGCCCAGCACCACTGAGCTACCCCCCTCCCCAAAAATTCTTTCTTTGCATACCCCAGCTGGGGTCAGCAATGATACAGCGCCCCCTATAGCACAGAGGGCCTTGCTGAAGGACTCACGGGTGGCAGCTTGGCAAATACCGGAGACTTGCAGCGCTTTACACCGTCGGCGGCACTTCAAAGAAATAAAATCGATCGTACTCGTTAAACGTGAGCAAGTTGAGAGTCCCGCCCCGAGTCTTTCCCCCCCAAACAGTACGCGCAACTGTTCCCGAACTGCAACAGCAACAGCGGATAATGGAGCTCTTTTCAACACGCACATCTCACGCTATGCATTAAGTGGGATTTGGAGGGATCAGCGCGCTTATATCACGTTACATACGAGCACCAATAACCGGTCTATCAGACCTGACTGTGTGCTATACTTAAACAGCCTCCGGCCCACACCGCATTACAGGCGGCTTTCTCAAGGTACCATACTGTACTTATATAATCCCTCACACCCCCGTGCAAACAATATCTGTCCACCAGTCGTTTTATAGAAGGCGCGTAGGGACTGATGAAAATAGCCGCGTTGTGAATACGCCTGTTCTTCGGCAAGGACGCGGTCGCCCGAGTTCGCAAGCAGATGTTTCACAACGATTTCAAATCCTCAATCATTTGTTTCTCAAAAGAAGCAATTAGCGAAGAGTGAAAATCTGGTTTCGCCTGTTTGTTTGTTTGTTTGTTTTGTGATGTGTATAGCAAAAAAAATGTGTCTTTGCAAAAAGTATTGTGAGTACTTCCTGATATGTTTAAATAGGGAGCGGTGTAGCTCAGGAGCTGCGCTGGGGGTTTGAGTCCCGGTATTGTCAAGTTTCCACCCTTGGGTCCTTGAGCACCCTCCGAGCACCCCTCGAGCACCCTCTCAATAGCCTGGTATCGCCAAGCTGCCACCCTTGGGTCATTGAGCACCCTCCGAGCACCCCTTTGAGCACCCCTCGAGCACCCCCTCAATAGCCTGGTATCACCAAGCTGCCACCCTTGGGTCATTGAGCACCCTCCGAGCACCCCTTTGAGCACCCCTCCACCCCCCCCCCCAATAGCCTGGTATCACCAAGTTTCCACCCTTGGGTCCTTGAGCACCTTCCGAGCACCCCTTTGAGCACCCCTCGAGCACCCTCTCAATAGCCTGGTATCACCAAGCTGCCACCCATGGGTCCTTGAGCACCCTCCGAGCACCCCTTTGAGCACCCCTCAAGCACCCTATCAATAGCCTGGTATCGCCAAAAGCTTCCACCCTTGCGTCCTTGAGCAAGGTCATTTGTGCTCCAGGGGGCGCTGTATCATGGCTGCCCCCGTGCCCGGATATCCCAGGTTTCACAAACAAGCTGCGGAGAAAATAATTTCCCTTCATGGGATCAATAAAGTACGCACATGAAAAGTACATAAATAAATCAGCCTTGACACTGTATCCGTGTGCTGATTGGTTCTCTCGAAGCGAGGGTTGTAGCCTATCAGACACATTTCTCCAGAACTGCAAAACACCAATAACTGGAAGGAAGATACCTGGATGCCTTTTACCTATATGGCATATGCAAGATGCCTGTATCCAACTGAGCAGTCGAGGGCATTTTGGTGGTGTCGGGGATTTAAACTCATGACCTTTGGATCCAAATCCAACATCTTAACCGCTACATTTACATTTTTATGCCAGACGCCCCCTTATCCAGTGCGACTTACACCTGAGCAATTGAGGGTTATTAAGGGCCATGCTCCAGGGGCCCACTATTGGCAGCTTGGAGGTGTTGGGATTTGATTCCATCAACCAAGACAAGTATGGACGACAAAAAATGGAGGAAATCGGAGTGGACCGAGGGTGAATCAGTGTGTCCGGTGAGGTGATAATGTCCGGGGCTAAGGTAATGATATGGTGCACCCGGGGTACCCCTGAGGTAATTAGTATCCCTCTAGATATGTTAAATGGCAGGTTGTATAGAAGGAATGTTTCGGTGGTTAATCACTCGATGATCTTTATTTAAAAATAAAGTAGAGAAAGGCACAATCTTATGAGTCATTGTCAACGAAATAAGCCAGCATGTGTGTGGGAAGCCCTTTCAGGAGCTGCGGACAAGGGGGTGGTGGTGGTGGCGGCGGCGGCGGTGGAAGGGGGGGTTTCCGTCAATATCGCAATCATGCATGCGGACACTTGGGTCAAGACTGCTTGACCTCTGGTCCTCAGGTTCAAGGCTCGGAGGCTAATATCACGGTCAAAGCCACGAATGCAGAGCGCCTGGTCCCAGGAGAGAGCAGGATGGCAGGGAGGAAAGGGACATCTGCAGCACACCGAGGGCTATCGTCTGCTCTGCCAACAATGACCTCACCGCCTCCTGCCCACCAGCCGGGCTCCAGTATGGCTCCCTAGAGACCTACGTCATTATAGCGCTCTGATTGCAGCCACTGAGATGGCACATCAATGCCGTTACCACAAATACAGAGTGAGAACATTTCTACGAAAACAATCCGCCCACCAGACGCTCGCTCCCTCGCCCCCTCGCCCGCCGTCTTCGCCGTGTAATATTTCCGAAGCGTCGATGCCTATTGTCTCTCCATCCACAGGCTTTACGGTCCTCACAAACACCTTTAAAGGTCCCCAGTGTGAAAGCAAGGGCGAAAGAACCCGTTTTATTTGAAGCCCAGGATAGAAATGAGAGGTTTTTTTTTTTTTTACACGTCTCCGATCCGGACAATATCAGGGCCCATTTCACGTCATCATGCCGGCTCACCTTGAACTAATGCTCTCTGGGATTGTGAAAGGCCCATAATGTCCTCCCATTAATCTCCATGGGTGGGTGCAGGACAGCACAGATGACCTGTAAAAAAAAACCACACAAGCCCAAACTGCTCAGCCGCATAAAGGTCCTCAAAAAAATGTCCCGCAGGTCACGCCTCGTATATCACAGTACATTAAGACTTCAGGGAAAGCAGACAAAGACCTAACAACAACAACAACAACAAACACCCCCGGAACCCGCTGCAAGTCTTCATGTGTGCGTTTTCGTCTTTTCTTATTGGTTAAAAAGATGTGTATTTACATATATACATATGTATATATATAATATACATAAAAAATATGTATATTATAAAAGATCGATGAAAAATATACATAAAGTGGTTTTGCATTAAAAGAAATGTTTTTTAGTTGGTCATAATTTATTTGTTTATTCAATTCTTTTGTAGTAATTCTTCATACATTTACCTTTTTTAACTTTTTTTTTTCTTTTAGCTTGGCATAAAAGCAAATTCTGTACAAAATCGCCGACTTCAGCTTTTTTGCCGAAAGCTTTCTTGGATTTTATTGATTCATTCATTTATTTATTCTATTTTTTTTTTTTTTGGAAAACGTCAAACGTCCTCTTCAGTCAGGTGTTCATTTATTGATTTGTTTATTAGCGTTATTTTTTTTTTTAAATTTTCCCATTTATATTTTCTAAAATAATTCTAAAATCCTGAAGAAATGGATCGTGTTTGAAATAAAGCACCGGAATAAACAAACAAACAAATAAATAAATAATAATAATAATACACAAAATAAATCCAATTTGGGTATATTTTCTAATTCTGTAGTTTTAACCAGAAAATCTCTTTATTAGTTAAAAGAAAAAAAAAAGAAAGACGTTACTTTTCACAGACTGCGTGATCAGGTGTATGGAGGAAAAAACAACAACAACAAAACAACAACAACAACAAAAACAAAAACATAAACCCATCGATTTTAAGCATGTATGAAATGAGCAGTAGAATAGAAAGTAGAAATAAACCCCAGGTAACGCGGCGTAATTTATACAGCACGTACATATATATATATATATATATATAGATATATATATATATATATATATATATATATATATATATATATATCACATCTGAACTGACATGTGGCTATAGATTTTATTATATCCCGTGGGATAAAGAGGGGTTTCGTGCTTTTTCTTCAGTAGAAAGCCACTCCAGGAAAACGCACAGAAATAACAAAACGATGGCGTTTAAAGTATGACGTTAAGGCCATGTTGTGTACTAATTAATGCTATAATGCTTTAAAAGCCAGGTTATAATATCATGAATGCGTTATATATATATATAGTACACATGAGTTATTCTTTAAAAAATGTTTTTTATAGTAAATATCTGTAATTTTTTTGCTCAAAAACAGCATTTATAAGCAAATCATTTAACATGTATAATCAATCAGCAAGAGGCACGGTGGTTTAGTGGTTAGCACGTTCGCCTCACACCGCCAGGGTCCGGGTTCGATTCCCGTCTCGACCATGTGTGTGTGGAGTGGAGTTGTGCATATTCTCCCCGTGCCTCAGGGGGGTTTTTCTCCGGGTTCTCCGGGTCCTTCCCCCCTCGGTCCAAAAACATGCACGGTAGGTTGATTGGCACCTTGGAAAATTGTCCCTAGTGTATGAATGTGTGTGTGTGTGTGTGTGTGTGTGTGTCCTGTGATTGGTTGGCATTCCATCCAGGGTGTATCCTGCCTTAATGCCCATAGACGCCTGAGATCTGAGATAGAGACCCACAGACTCCCCGTGACCCGAGGGAAGATCGGATAAGGTGGGTAGAAGCGGTGGGTAGAAAAGGGTTAATATAGAAGATGAATGAATGAATCAGCACAACACAATGATCTACCCGGGTGTTGGGATGTGAACTCAGAACCTTCTGAATAGATGTACAACCCACTTTGTGACCCGTTTATCATTGTAGTTATGCTTCAAAAACACACAAACAACAAAAACAAACCCCCTCTTTTGTCCGTATCTATTTTTCATCACAGGCCTTCGCCGGTAACAAGAGGCGGATATGACAAAGATCTTTTGACACCACAACCCCGTCTTACCCTCAGTGTTAACCATGTACTATCTTCTTTCTCCATCTCTGTCTCTGTCACACACACACACACACACACACACACACACACACACCACACAACAAACACACACACACCACACACACACACGTTCACCAAAGCCACAAAACACGCACTGGCTTACGCACAGCTTAGCACTTCAAAAAAAGCCAGCACTAAAACTGCAAGTAGGGCAAACAAAACAAATGAGCTTAATAATTATATGGATTAGAGTTGACACAAGCTGATGACATTCACTGGAAACACAAAAAAAGACCACAGATGGGCCTGGACACTCTCTCCACAACAACACACACACCTCTCCTCTCTCTCTCTCTATCTTCTCTCCTCCGACCCCCCCCACCCCCCTCTCTCTTTTTTTTATGAGCCACTGAAGAGCCAGTGTTCACAACATGCACAAGCCAAGTCATGATGAGCACTCTGGGTGGTCATTAATGTATGAAAACACACACATTCACGGACACAAGGGAGCAGATAAAAAAATAGAAAGAACACGCACACACACACACACACACACACACACACACACACACACACACACACACACACGTATTGACCTAGCAAACCATTTGGAACAAAAGCATGCACAAGATAAAAAGAAAAACATTCAGGAGAAATCGCATCTGATTCGTCTCTTATGATTGTCCCAAATGAGTAACAACACTTTATGCTTAACACTTTGCATATACTGTATATATATATATATATATATAATATATATATATATTATATATATATATATATATGGAGGCACGGTGGTTTAGTGGTTGAAAGCACGTTCGCCTCCACACCGCCAGGGTCGGGGTTCGATTCCCGTCTCGGCCATGTGTGTGTGGAGTTTGCATGTTTCTCCCCGTGCCTCAAAGGGGGTTTTTCTCCGGGTTCTCCGGTTTCCTCCCCCGGTCCAAAAACATGCACGGTAGGTTGATTGGCACCTTGGAAAAATTGTCCCTAGTGTGTGAATGTGGGTGTTAATGTGAGTGTGTGAGTGTGTGTGTGTGCCCTGCAATGGGTTGGCATTCCATCCAGGGTGTATCCTGTCTTAATGCCCATAGACGCCTGAGATAGACACAGACTCCCCGTGACCCGAGGATTTAAAGAAGATCGAGGATAGAAGATTAGAATGGTAGATAAAGCGGTAGAAGATGAATGAATGATATTCGAATCATGTGCTCAGGTGTCCACAAACATCCAGCCATCATTTCTTTATTCCGAGTCGAAACAGAAATGAAGATGTGAATAATGCAGAATTTCTCCTACTGAGTTTCACAAAAGTTTCTTCTGCAGAAGCTTAAATAATAAAACACACGCGGAAAACAAAACCAAAAATCAGCCTTTTTTTTTAAGTCTTGAGATGTCGAACAGCAGGTCTGGAACAAAACTTTTATACGCGTACTTGTAACACGTTTCAGCATTCGTTCATATCGAAGGTGTAATATTTAATAAAACTTATTAAATAGAAATAAATAAAGAAACCTTCAGTGCATCCACTCAAATTTCCCCCGAATGACGCCTCCTAGCTGCGCATTCACAACAGGTACGATCTCCTCACTATATTAGCGTATATTACCGTATGGAACCTTACATTCCTAAATCCGTATTACGCAATAAAGCGCATTTTTACTGAACGCAATAAAGCGCTTCCGTATAACCTAAACACCGTATCACCAGTTTATATGGAAAAGCAACCGGAACACAATTCTTAAAGGAGCCACGTCCCATATTTTACTATTAAAACCACTAAACAAAAGAATATTAAATAATCAAGAGAGAGAGAAGAAGGAGAGAATTTGAGAGAAATGTATATAATTATAACATCTGTTCAATGTATTTTATAACAGTGCGATTAATACGATTAATACAATTTTTGACTACTAGCCCAACAAGACTACTACAATTTTTATATATAATTTTACATTTTTTCAAAGTTAACGCGTTAACGCAAATTCGCTTTAACACCACGAATGTTTGGTCCCCTAAAGGTCCGAGCTAACTATAGGCAAAACAATAAACCCATTTGGGTTTAAGGGGGTTTTGGCAGACGCCCTTATCCAGAGTGACTTATAACTTAGGGCTTGCTCAAGGGCCCAGGCTTGGTGGTGCTGGGATTTGAACCTGTGACCTTCTAGGTCCAGAGCCCAATACTTTAACCACTGAGGTCCCACCTGCCTTTTTGTCCAAAGCATCTATTCATAGATTTTGATTTCAGCACTATTATTATTATTATTATTATCATTATTATTATTATCATTATTATTATTATTATTATTATTATGGGGACACGGTGGCTTAGTGGTTAGCACGTTCGCCTCACACCGCCAGGGTGATTCCCGTCTCGGCCATGTGTGTGTGTGGAGTTTGCATGTTCTCCCCGTGCCTCAGGGGTTTTTCTTTTTCTCCGGGTTCTCCGGTTTCCTCCCCGGTCCCCAAAAACATGCACGGTAGGGTTGATTGGCACCTTGGAAAATTGGTCCCTAGTGTATGAATGTGTGTGTGTGTGTGTGTGCCCTGCGATGGGTTGGTATTCCATCCAGGGGGTGTATCCTGCCTTAATGCCCATAGACACAGACCAAAAGACAGGGATCTGGTTAAGAACCAGAGGGGTTATGGGATGCATCTCCAGTCAACCGCCAAACCAAACACTTCAGGCCCGGTGGTGGTTGGTGGGTGGTGTGTGTGTTTTTGGGGGGGGTGGGGGGGGGGGGGGGGCGGGGGTTTTTCGGTCCCCTAAAGGTCCCAGCTAACTATAGGCAAAACAATAGGCCCATTTTGGTTGTTTACGGTCGAGTGTGAAGCTGCACGGGGTGTACACGCAGTCATCCAAGAGCAATTCTGAGCTGTTTTTTTTTTTCTTTCCAGGCTGTGAACATGATTGAGGCTGGGAAAAGGCGCCCTGACGAGAGAGGAACCCGCTAAGTGTGAACTCTAAATGGGAAGGACAACAGAGCGGACCTTATGAGGTCCTATCCGTAGAGAATTCTTTGGACAATGAAATCCTACACACACACACACACACACACACACACACACACACACACAAGCGCACACACACACACACACACAATATTTAAGCATGGCTTGCTAGGTAATAAGCTTGCCCTTTCCCTAGAGAGCAGAAATCTCCCCTTAACCTTGAGGGTTGACCAGCACCAGAAAAAACAGCTTTTAGAGCCTTAAAATGAGACAGTAATTTATTAACTATCATTTGAAGTAAAAAAAAAAAAAAAAAAGTAAAAAAAAAAAAAAAAAAAAAAAAAAAAAAAAATATCTATAGATATATATATATATATATATATATATATATATATATATATATATATATAATATAATGTATATAGATATATGTGATATATAGAGGGGCACGGTGGCTTAGTGGTTAGCACGTTCGCCTCACACCAGCCAGGATCCGGGTTCGATTCCCGTCTCGGCCATGTGTGTGTGTGGAAGTTTGCATGTTCTCCCCGTGCCTCAGGGGTTTTTTCTCCGGGCTCTCCGGTTATCAGAAAGTTGAGCAGGATTTCTCTCATTCTCTAAGCATGTAGAATATTTTTTTAAATATAATTAAATTAAATCCTCAGCAATGATGCAACAAAGATGTGGATGGGATTGTTTCGGGGGTACCTTGTGCCCGTACCTCGTGCCACGTCACACGCCAGCGTCCGCTAACTTCGCATCGCCTTATCAGCAGCACTAAATCCAGTTCAGACCGACAACGTCATCCTAATCGCAGCTTTGCTTGGCCCGGGTCTACTTAATGGAAGATGAACGTGCTTAAAAGTGCAGCTTAGGAAATCTTAATGTGATTGGTGTCTCTTTAAAAGAAGGGATGGCACAATAAAGAGCAGAGCTGGGCAGAAGTACTAAGGTCTAATATTAGTGTACGTTTGTTATGGAGATATTTATGAATGAAACTGTTTACTGCTAAAATACTGATAATGTACACGAGTAAACAGTTAAAAATGTACTAAAACTGAAAAAGATTATTTGTGTTGTTTAATGTGGAAATGAATAAGCTATTATATAGTGATTCCCCGTCTCAATTCCCGTCTCGGCCATGTGTGTGTGGAGTTTGTGCATGTTCTCCCCGTGCCTCAGGGGGTTTTTCTCTCCGGGTTCTCCGGTTTCCTCCCCCGGTCCAAAAACATGCACGGTAGGTTGATTGGCACCTTTGGAAAATTGTCCCTAGTGTATGAATGTGTGTGTGAATGTGTGTGTGTGTCCTGTGATGGGTCCTTTAAGGATCCTACCTTAATTGCCCATAGACGCCTGAGATAGACAAAAAAAAAAAAAAAAAAAAAAATATATATATATATATATATATATATATATATATATATATATATATATTATAAAAAATAAATAAATATATATATAATATATATGTGTGTGTGTGTGTGTGTGTGTGTGTGTGTGTGTGTGTGTGTGTGTGTGTGTGTGGGAAAATAAAAAACCCGTCCTGTCAGGAGTTGAGTGTGATTCAGTGTTATAAAAAGCTTGCATGGGTTAACACGGAGCCTGCAGGAGGCTTGATGTTAATATCATGTGAAAAGGGTCTTTTTTTGGGGGGAGTCGAGGGGGAAAAGGTACTTGAAATAACAAATGTCATGACATGTTCCATCAGGCTTAGAGATGGGACCCGACTGGAAAACTGGAAAGCTGAGACGTGTCGGGATAGATGTTGATTTTTGGATAACGGAGTATCTTTATTTTCTTTTCCTGTCTCGTTGAGAACGGCTGAGATTGGATTAGCACTTTTAATTACGTAACACCCCCCCCCCCCCCTTTCCGGTGGTCCATTTAGGATCGGCTTTTTATTGTTACATTCTAATCTGTTCCACATGGATTTCCTGCCATCGTTTGTGCTCTCTGTGGGCTAAATATTGGTATCTGAAGCACTTGTGCCCAGACCTTGCAGTTCCCGACGTCACCACCAGGGTGGCGATTTACTGAGGAAGCTAGCACCTGAACCAATAGCGAGGGTTAATCGGTCAGTATCACTCCCTCCAGGTAATAACACCACCCCGTATTTTGTTGCCATTGATGGTTTACTTGTGGCACTGGTAAATATTCGACTATAACCACCGTCAAACTATACAATGAACAAAAATACAAACATAAGTACACGTTGTGTCTAACAAACCGAACCGATTATACAAAAGGAAACCAAAAATAAATAAACAAATAACCATACCTCGCTGGCTGAACGAAACTGAGGGAACGAGTAACAAATAACAACATAATAATGAATACAACAAAATAACTAATAAAAAGAAAAGCCGTCAATGCTAAATGTGTTTACATTGTATATGATTTGTTTTGTATGGCGGTCTATCCTGTATTAGGTTTTAGAATTAAAAATATTTTTTACTATTAACAGTATAGTATTTTTAATAAAATATTTGTAGTATTAAAGATTTAATACTAATACTACTTGTAAAACTACCTTCGCTTTTTGACTAGCATGTTTTTTCCTCTTCGCAGGATAGCTAATGACGTCATCCATAAAATGGATTGGGTATGGGTTAAGTTGTACGTAAAGCTGGGCGATTAATCGGCATTATCGATTCATTTGAGTTTATGGTTT
>JACRUU010000016.1:15568676-15571176 GCA_030449085.1 Kryptopterus vitreolus
CACCTGGATTTGCGCATACACCATTACCTCCATTATAAATACCCATCAACACCAGCACCCTTTGATATGTCTATTCTATGTATGTATATAAAAATAAATAAATAAATAAAAACGCCAAACTTATATTCATGCATTCATCTTTTACCGCTATATCCGATCTTCCCTCGGGTCACGGGGGGTCTGTGTCTATCTCAGACGTCTATGGGCATTAAGGCAGGATACACCCTGGATGGAATGCCAACCCATCACAGGACACACACACACACACACACACAACCACACACACACACACACACATCACACACACATTCATACACTAGGAACAATTTTCCAAGGTGCCAATCAACCTACCGTGCATGTTTTTGGACCGGGGGAGGAAACCGGAGAACCCGGAGAAAAACCCCCTGAGGCACAGGGAGAACATCCACACACACATGGCCGAGACGGGAATCGAACCCGGATCCTGGCGGTGTGAGGCGAATGTGCTAACCACTAAGCCACCGTGTCCCCCAAAACTTGTACTATCCATTAAAAATGGACATAATCTCTCTGTGTGCCGTCGTCCTTTTACTAGCGCGTGCAGTCCGAAGTCAACCCGAATTATAAAATTAATATTTCACTGAAAAAAATATATGCAAAAAAAAAAAGCAATAAAATACTTCGTTAATGTGATTTCCGCTTCCGAGTTTCCATAGTTGGCTCGACCTTGGGTTCGAAAAGCGCACGTATTAAGAGCGACAAAAAAAAAACACGTTTTATTTAGTTACAAGATCGCATAATCTTTATATTTGCATTTTACAAAACAAACAAACTAATATAAAAACCATTTATTATTATTTGCCATTAATTATAATCAGACGGATTAAAGAGTTTGACGGTTTGACGACCCCTGTTATAGGGTGGGAAAAAAAAACAAATAAAACCTCGCTAAAATTCAAGGTGGCAACCAATAAATCCACTTCATCTCAGATTGTAAAATAACAACACACCCTGCTACGGTTAGTTTCTGTCATTTTACAGATTAAACGTATACTCATTTGCATTTACATTTGCAGCATTTGGCAGAACGCCCTTATCCAGGGCGACTTACAACTGAGCAATTGAGGGTTAAGGGCCTTGCTCAAGGGCCCACTAATGGCAGCTTGATGGTGGTGGGGTTTGAACCCGTGATCTTCCGGTCCAGCGCCCAACACCTTAACCACTGGGCTACACACACCTCCCAGTTTACTCCATTTTGTAAACAAACTAAAAGAATGAAACATCAATCGTGTTCATTTTGCTGTTTTCACTCAAGATTACAGTGTTTTTCGAAGACCATTCCCTCTCTCTCTCTCTCTCTCTCTCTCTCTTTCTCTCTCTCTTTTACTGTCTGTGTGAAAAATGCACAAGTTAAATAAACTTCAGCTGAAGAACTGTATCAGGCACCGAGTCAAACTGCTTTCATTAAAGCCACAAAACAGACCATGCAGAGCACAAGAGAGAGAGAGAGAGAGAGAGAGAGAGCGAGAGAGAGAGGGATACAGCTGGCCAAAAAAAAAAAGAAAATCCCTGACAGGAAATCAAGATTCATTGCTGCACACTGCTGCCAGGCCTCAGAGGAGCCCGAGTCAGTCATTGAACAGGAGGATCATCTCCTTCTCGTTTGCTCCTTGCTCTCTTCTTTTGCCATCTATACACAAACACTTCGCTGGCCCCTCAGCAGCCTTCATCATTCACACCGAGACACACACACACACACACACACACATATACACGTTGCTAACTTTATTTAGGAACATCTTAATCACTTCCAACACAGAGACAGACACCGTCGACGCTGCCGCTAACAATCGCAATTACCGGAGAGAAATGATCATTAAATAAGTGACCTCAGTTAGGAAAAAATGTGCCGCGGTGAACATCTGCATTCAGGAGAAGAAAAAGAAAGGAAGAAGGAGAAGAGCAGGAAAGTGATAACCGAGGCGGCTTTGATTCACAGATCAGAGCAAAGAAACGGTAGAGCTTGCCTACCTGGGGCGGCTTGCATCTCGGTCAGACCTCCTACGGCAATGAGGGCTTCCAGAATCTTCACGTGATGGTCAGGGTTCACGTCAGCACTAGGAACAAAGTGGGGAAAGAAGGGACCTCGTCACTGTGACCAGTTCGAGTTCACTCAGTCAGGATACAATACATATATATATATATGGGGTTAGCAGCGTCTATAGCGTATATATGTATATACTGTACACACACACACACAAACACATATATACATAGACAAATGTCTATATCTATGTCTATAGAGTATATATATATATATATATATATATATATATATATATATATATATATATATATATCTTTTTTTTTTCTGTTATTAAGGGTTTTTTATCCTTTTTGTAAAAATGAAAATGCTTTTAAAGACAGTAAGAGAACTGTGTACAGACACCTCGCTATCGAGTTTTCTTTCTGAATGTTATTTATTATTTGTTTTCCAACTCTCACACATATATCATATATG
>JACRUU010000016.1:15573676-15576176 GCA_030449085.1 Kryptopterus vitreolus
TACATGACCCCAGTCATCATCATGTTTGTGCTGACTAAACAAAGGGAATGTTTGAGGCATAACACAGCCCGTCCCCCTGCTCATCTCACCAGCAATTGGCCGAGTGGATCTGACGCTGTGAGAAAGGAAAGTTCCATCCCCATCTCACGCTCGGCAAGGAAACGAGGCGAGTCAGGCGTCGGGGTCGTACGGGACGGCGTCGTACCGCTTTAACCACTTTACAGAAGTACGGATGTCCATAAGGACATGGTGGTGAAATGTGGCGAGGCCTTGAATGGTTACGTCTGTCTCTTATCAATACATCGCTGTGCGTCTTCTCTCACTGAAATGAACGACGCCGCTACTACAGATATAAGTACACACATTGGGTCTACGGATATGGACATTAAGGGGCCCCCAAACAGTCCCATATTGCTGGCGTGGAATTTCGGATTTGACGGTTCAAATACTGTTTAACAATAAAAATTAGGATGTATGCATTTATAGGGGGCACGGTGGTTTAGTGGTTAGCACGTTCACCTCACACCACCAGGATCCGGGTTCGATTCCCGTCTCGGCCAATGTGTGTGTGGAGTTTGCATGTTCTCCCCGTGCCTCAGGGGGTTTTTCTCCGGGTTCTTCAGTTTCCTCTCCCGGTCCAAAAACATGCACGGTAGGTTGATTGGCACCTTGGAAAAATTGTCCCTAGTGTATGAATGTGTGTGTGAATGTGTGTGTGAATGTGTGTGTATGCCCTGCGATGGGTTGGCATTGCATCCAGGGTGTATCCTGCCTTAATGCCCATAGACGCCTGAGATAGGCACAGGCTCCCCGTGACCCGAGGGAAGATCGGATAAAGCACTAGAAGATGAATGAATGAATGAATGTATGCATTTAAGAGGGGGCGCTGTGGCGTAGTGGTTAGCACGTTCTCCTCACACCGCCACGATCCAGGTTCGAATCCCGTCTCGGCCATGTGTGTGTGGAGTTTGCATGTTCTCCCCGTGCCTCAGGGGTTTTTCTATTTTCTTTTCGGGTTCTCCGGTTTCCTCCCCCGGTCCAAAAACATGCACGGTAGTAGGTTGATTGGCACCTTGGAAAATTGTCCCTAGTGTATGAATGTGTGTGTGAATGTGTGTGTGTGTGATGGGTTGGCATTCCATCCAGTTGGTGTGTATCTTGCCTTAATGTCCATAGACGCCTGAGATAGACACAGACTCCCCGTGACCCGAGGGAAGATCGGATAAAGCGGCTAGAAAGAGGTAGAAGATGAATGAATGAATTAAGAAGGTAAGTGAAGAGAAAGTAAATAAGGAAGGGATGAAGGGATGGATCGTGTCAGTGTATCTTACCCGGAATGGCTGTGTTTAAAGAGCGGTTCGATGAAGGCCTGAGCGAGGAACCTGGCACCGGCCTGAGCAGCTCCTCTACTCTGAGTCACTTTGCTGAGGTGACGGCTCAGACGGACCAGGAGCTGGTGGTTAGGCTGTGGCATGCTGGGAGAATCCAGGATCCTCTTCAGCTGCTGACCACATTCCTCCAAGCTTGCTATTTCTATTTAAAGAATAAAAGAAGACATTTAATAGGTTAAACACTCATCACACAAATACAAGTGCTGGATAATGAGGGAAAGGAATAAAGAAACAAAAAGGAAAAGGAAAGGAAAATAATGGGAAATCTAAAAATAATGAAAGTCTTGCATGTTCTCTCTCACCCGTGCCTCAGGGGGTTTTTCTCCGGGTTCTCCGGTTTCCTCCCCCGGTCCAAAAAAATTGTCCCTAGTGGTGTGAATGTGTGTGTGTGTGTGTGTGTGTGTGTCCTGTGATGGGTTGGCATTCCATCCAGGGTGTATCCTGCCTTAATGCCCATAGACGCCTGAGATAGCCACAGACTCCCCGTGACCCGAGGGAAGATCGGATAATAAAGCGGTAGAAGATGAATGAATGAATGAATGAATAATGAAAGTCCATGAATAATGAAAAAAATGTTAAATCGAATATAATGAAAGTAAGAGAAATGGATAGGAAGGAAGGAATGAAGGAAAAGGAAAGTAATGAAAGAAAGGAAAGAAAGAAAAAAAAAAAAAAGAAAAAAAAACAAAAGGAAAAAAATAAAAAAAAAGAAATAAAAGAAACGGGAATGAAAATAAGGAAAGGAAAGCTAATTAAAAGGAAAGGAAAAGAAAAATGAAAGGAAAAGAAAAAGGAAAGGAAAATCTAAAATAAGGGAAAGAAAAGAAAAGGAAAAAAAAAAAAAGGAAAGGAAAAGAAATTCCAAAAATCAAAAATTGAAAGTAAAAGAAAGGGAAAAGAAAGGAAAAAAAAAGAAAAAAAGAAAGGAACGGAAAATCTAAAATGAACGAGAGGAAAATCTAAATAAAGAGAAGAAACGGAAAGAAAAAAATAAACGAAAAAGGAAAAAAATATAGAAACAAATAAGAAAAAATAAGGAGAGTAAAAGGAAGGGAAAATCTAAAAATAATGCAAGACAAAAAAGAAAAGGAAAAGAAAAAAAAAAAAAA
>JACRUU010000016.1:15583988-15623988 GCA_030449085.1 Kryptopterus vitreolus
TTGGACTTTTGAGTCAAAGATCACCAGGAAAGCCATTTCTGGCTTTTTTTTAACACTTATTAACATAAAAAAAAAATACACAATAGGGACGTTTTATTGCGTTAAATGTAAAGATGAATGGTTTAAAAAGTATGACAGTTATTAGGGTTGCACGATTAATCGGGAAAAAAAAATCACGATCTCGATCCATGCAATCTCATTTCTAAATAGCAACGTCATATATATATAAAATGTCATTCATTCATTCATCTTCTACCGCTTATATCCGATCTTCCCTCGGGTCACGGGGAGTCTGTGTCTATCTCAGGCGTCTATGGGCATTAAGGCAGGATACACCCTGGATGGAATGCCAACCCATCGCAGGAAACACTCACACACACACACACACACACACACACACACACACACACACATTCATACACTAGGGACAATTTTCCAAGGTGCCAATCAACCTACCGTGCATGTTTTTTTGGAACCGGGGGAGGAAACCGGAGAACCCGAAGAAAAAACCCCCTGAGGCACGGGGAGAACATGCACAAACTCCACACACACATGGCCGAGACGGGAATCGAACCCGGACCCTGGCGGTGTGAGGCGAACGTGCTAACCACTAAACCACTAAAAACCACTGTGCCCCTAATATATTATATATATCGATATATATATATATATATATATATATATATATATATATATATATATATATATCTATATATATATATATATATATATGAGAAAAAATTCTATATATTTTACATTTTTTAGATAAAAGAGTAAACAAAGGAACGTTGGGAAGGGAATAAATGTGTGTTGAGTTGAAAGTTGTATATTTTTCGCCTCATATTTATTTATTTATTTATTTATTTATTTATTTATTTAATTCAAACCGTCAATTGAGCGGCCTTCGTTTCATTTAGTTAGCCGGATATATTAATGGGGAGGTGGGAGCTCAGTGGTTAAAGCATTGGGCTCTGGCTTGAAAGATCACAGGTTGGAATCCCACCACCGCCACCATCAAGCGGCCAATATTGGGCCCTTGAGCAAGGCCCTTAAGCTTCTCAATTGTACAATATGATGTCAAATCTGTTACGGAAATGTGCGGGAATTTGTTATTAACGTTTTTATTAAACCGTAATCAGCGTCAAATTGCTGTAGCATCAAAGTAATGAAGACTTTTGTACACAAATCCAATCCGGGCAGGTCCTTGTGCTTGATTTTTCCTTTGTTGGTCTAGGTGAAAGCCGGCGTAGATATATATATATATATATATTTTTTATTCGGAGCTCATTTACAGCCGGCCTCCGATCGCATAACTGATTACCTGCGCGTGAACAATACCGAGCCGGATTAACAAAGGGATTTTGTATACGGGCTGCATTTTCCCATGGTACCGAGGCACAACCATGCGAGAAACTAACCCCTATTGATCCATCCCCTTTCAATGAATCTCATTTATTGGCCTGTGGAAAATAGTTATTGCATCTACATATATTTCTTAGTTTTCTAATCATCTTCACAGTTGATGCCCGTGGCCCGACTTTTCATCCTTTCGCCACCACTCCGTATCGATCGCTTCCTTCGCTTTGATCCGTACGCCGCTGGAATGCCCCCCCCCATCCCCCTCCCTCGTGAACTTATCGACGGCTGACACCCCTTTGCTAACCGACTTCTCCGGCTCATCAATCAAGTCTTTCGTCCTGGCCCCGCCCTCGCCCCTTATTCAGCCATTTACATGCATGAATTCATTGTCAAAAATGTGACCACCTGATCCATCTGCTCCATCCGGCTCTATCGATCCCCGTCCGAGGCGTTATCTGTGTGCCAGGGCGTCTGCAAACAAAGCGATCCGATCAGCTTGACCAGGATTCGGCCAGGAGCCTCTCAAGCTTCAGAGGTTACATCACAAAGGCCCCATTCACACACAGGTTTCGTAGGTCGGACACGAGACATGACGCTAGAGGTCAGGGTTTTGACTTGAAAGCATCGTCACAGAGCGGCTCACTTTCATTTAAATCTATCATTTAAATCGCTAGTGGGTGCAACGGTGGTTTAGTGGTTAGCACGTTCGCATCACACCGCCAGGGTCCGGGTTCGATTCCCGTCTCGGCCATGTGTGTGTGTGTGTGTGTGTGTGGAGCTTGTGCATGTTCTCCCCGTGCCTCAGGGGGGGTTTCTCCGGGTTCTCCGGTTTCCTCCCCCCCCCCCCCCCCTCCCCCGGTCCAAAAAAAAAACAAAAATGCATGCACGGTAAGTTGATTGGCACCTTGGAAAAATTGTCCCTAGTGTATGAATGTGTGTGTGTGTGTGTGTGTGTGTCCTGATGGGTTTGGCATTCCATCCAGGGTGTATCCTGCCTTAATGCCCATAGACGCCTGAGATAGACACAGACTCCCCGTGACCCGAGGGAAGATCGGATAAAGCGGCTAGAAGATGAATGAATGAATATATACATTTACATATCATTTAGCATGGGTAAGGTCCTTTCTCAAGGGCCCACTAGTGGCCGCTAGTGGTAGTGCTTGTGGCTTGTGGTGGTGGTGGGATTGAACCATGAACCTGAACCTGCAATCTTCCGGGCCAATACCTTAACCTCCCACCTCCCATGGCATTGAAATGCTGCTTTATTTACCACAACAACAACAACAACAACTTGTATACACACTAACATCACAGTCGGTCCTAATAAGAGTAAAGTTAGCCTAAAAGTCCTAAAATTTTCTTTCTGTTTCTTTCTTTCAGAGCGCGGGTGTCAGACATGATAGGGCGCCCCCTGGAGCACACAGAGGGTTATGGGCCTTGCTCAAGGACCCAAGAACTCGAAGCCCAGAAGTATACTACAGAAAAGTCCATTTACAAGAGGTCACACGTCGGGTTCCTCGGCTGCTCCCTGCTTTTACTTATAAGCCGGTCGGTGATGGAAAGAGAGTGCTAGGGTTACGATCCCGGCCGACCCCGGAAAAAAAAAAACAAACAAACAAACAAACAAAAAAACAAACAACAAAAACAACATTCATTCATTCATCTTCTACCGCTTTATCTGATCTTCCTCCGGTCACGGGGAGCCTGTGCCTATCTCAGGCGTCTATGGGCACCAAGGCAGGATACACCCTGGATGGAATGCCAACCCATCGCAGGGCACACACACTCACATTCACGACACACACATTCATACAACTAGGGACAATTTTCCAAGGTGCCAATCAACCTACCGTGCATGTTTTTGGACCGGGGGAGGGGGAGGGGAAACCGGAGAACCCGGGGAAAAACCCCCTGAGGCACGGGGAGAACATGCACAAACTCCACACACACATGGCCGAGACGGGAATCGAACCCGGACTCCTGGCGGGCGGTGTGAGGCGAACGTGCTAACCACTACGCCACTGTGCCCCCAAACAAACAAACAAATAATTAAAAATTATTTTATAATTATCGTATATTACATGATCGTATATTACATGTCCTGATTATCGTATATTACATTCAGGAATACTGATGTCGCTCCCCATATACCCCTCCACACATACCCCCCCCCCCCCCCCCCACCCCCCTCACACACACACACACACAGAACGCCTTCCTGAAATGACCAGGCGTCCTCGGTGACCGATGTGTTCGAATAATTGAATAAATTCCCATCAACAGGCACGGTTTGCTCTTTGCTCTCGAGTTTGGCGGGAAGCGATGAAAGATTTCTGGGGAAAAAAGCGATAGATGTGCTATCCATCATGCCGACGGGACGGCGACGAATCCTTGGTTTTGGGAAATATGTGTGACAGAGGGATAGTGACGGCGCGTATGTGTAATCGTTGGGTGTTTATATGCAGAAGGCATGATGGCGTTATGCGCCGCCATGCAATTCCGCATGTATGAATAAGCAGCTTCGGGTGGCAGAGATGGATCTGGGGTGGGTTTTTTTTTTTATTCCTCTCCATCTGCATATATTTAAAAAAAAATGTAAAAAAAAAAAAAAAAAAAAAGCTCCCATCTATATATATATATATATATATATATATATATATATATATATATATATATATATATATATATATATATATATACAATTTTACCACAATCCTGTTTCCTTCACGGTTTAGGAGTCGCTCACTATATAAACACATATTTGACGGACCAAAAACAAGCAAACAAATTAATTAATAAATCGGAACCCGGCTGTGGATTTTAGCCCGCGACCAAACTGTTTGTCTTGTACCGTAAATAAATAGGACACAAATATATAAGGGGCACGGTGGCTTAGCTATAGAAATGGTGGTTAGCGCATTCGCCTCACACCGCCAGGGTCCGGGTTCGATTCCCGTCTCGCCCATGTGTGTGTGTGGAGTTTTTGTGCATGTTCTGAGTGTAGAAAATATCCCCGTGCTCTCAGGGTTTTTTTTTCCGGGTTCTCCGGTTTCCTCCCCGGTCTCTTATTTCCTCCTGTTTAAAGGGAAAAACCCTTGCCATGCACAGCACAATCCTTACTGGAGGGATTTAAATGCAGGCTTTCACACTACCGAACCGCACGGCGGCACCTTGGAAAAATTGTCCCTAGTGTGTGAATGTGTTACACAATGTTTTGTGTGTGTGTGTGTGTGTGTGTGTGTGTGTGTGTGATGGGTTGGCATTCCATCCAGGGTGTATCCTGCCTTAATGCCCATAGACGCCTGAGATAGACACAGACTCCCCGTGACCCGAGGGAAGATCGGATATAAGATAAAGTGCTAGAAGATGAATGAATGAACATTACAGCACAGTGAAATAGTATCTTCTTCGCATATCCTGGCTTGTTTGGAAGGTTATATGGCGCGCCCCTGGAGTACAGAGAGTTAAGGGCCTTGCTCAAGGACCCGAGAGTGTCAGTTTGGCCATACAGGGGTTGAGCTACACCCGCTCCATCTAAACCCTACTGCAAGGCTTCCTAGTGTGTGTACATGAGCAGGATATGGGGTGAACGAGGGGACGACGCTGAACGACGGAACGACATCATCGCTGACCTCCCGACGCGGCGCTCATCCGAGCGGCTCCTGAAGGTAACTCCTGCCATGTGACGAATGGATACAATCATTTCAGCTTTATTGAAATCGGGTGAACAGCGATTCATTCTGCGCTCGCTCGTACAGCCGGGCGGAAGAAGGGGCGGAAGAAGGCCGCTTTCGTGCGGATGTAATAAGGACACCGGGAATGTCTGGGATTGACGGGACGGCAAAAAGAAAGCAGATGGAGATCACATCGGACAATAAACGGCGTCGTTAACGGTGCTTAATTGACGAACGAATGCAAATCGTCTTTAAGGTATACCACTCGTTATGGCAGCGAGTAAACACGTGTATTTACAAGCGTAAAATGCTAGTAAATATCTTATGTTCCCATCCTCGTGTATGTTAGGCACAACTGGCTGTTAGATTAGATATTAGATATATAAACAAAAAGCATATCAAACATCAATTAAGGTCTATAAATTATCCCATCCGGGAAACACACACACACACACACACACACACAAAATACAACTTATGAACACATCAAAGTGCACAGTTCACTTTTTAGCGAGTCACTTTTTAGCGATTTACTTTTAAGCGATTCATTTTTTAGCGAGTCACTATTTAGAGATTCACTTTTTAGCGAGTCACTTCTTAGCGATTCACTTTTGAGCAATTCACTTTTGAGCGATTCAATTTTGAGCGATTCACTTTTGAACAATTCACTTTTTAGCGATTCACTTTTTAGCGATTCACTTTTCAGCGAGTCACTTTTTAGTGATTCACTTTTGAGCGATTCACTTTTTAGCAATTCACTTATGAACTTTTTAATTCACTTTTTAGCGATTCACTTTTTAGCGATTCACTTTTTAGCAATTTTAGAACAATTCACTTTTTAGCGATTCACTTTTTAGTGATTTTTTAGCAAGTCACTTTTTACAGAGTCACTTTTTAGCGAGTCACTTTTTAGCGAGTCACTTTTTAGCGAGTCACTTCTTAGCGATTCACTTTTTAGCAATATAGGTGGAAAAGTGTATATTGTATGCAAGTATATTACAAAAAGCCGACGTATACCTGCCCTGTCTGAACGGTTCCGTGCACCACAAGCACCTTTCCTCACACTTGTGTGGCGTAATAATGTTTTAATGACCCACTTCAGAGCAGATTTCACGCACCGCTGAATTAAACGGGATTGATCGGGGCTTGTTTAAGGTCAAGGCTGGATTTAAGATGATCTGCCATGCGACCAATACAAGCCAGAACTTATAAATCAAGAGATTTGACTTTCATCCCGACTTTAAACGTTCCATGAAATCACTACGCAAATAATTATAAACAAAACTCATAACTAGTAATCCGCTCGGATGATGCAATGCCGAGTCATGTGTATATATATATATATACTATACACACACACACACACACACACACACACACGTATAATCAAAGCGATTTATGGCTGCCGGGAAGAGGACTCAAGAAAAAATACGAGAGAGAGAGATAGAGATAAGGAAATAGAGAGAGATAGAGAAGAAGAGGAGAGAGAGGATAGAGAGAGAGAGATATATGAGAGGAGAGGAGAGCATATGAATAATAGAATATATAGAATATAGGGATAAGATAGAGATGAGAGAGAGATCACAGGAGACAGAATCTATAGAGAGAGATAACCAGTAGAGAGATGAGAGGAGAGATAGAGATAGTAGATCCTATTTTTTTATTTTTATAGATATATTATATATATAATGTCACATATATATAGATATATAAATATATCAATAGAGAATATATATATATATATATATCAAAAATATATATAAATCACAGATAGGAGAGATCGAAAGATAGTAAATAAATAGATATATATACATATATATATATATAGATATATATATATATCGGACAGATATATATATATATATATATACATATATATATATATATATATACAACCATATAATATATATATCTATAATATAATATAATAAATAACTTATATATAATATATATATATATATAGTAAATAAATAAATAATATATATATATATATAATATAGATATATATATATATATATATATATATATATATATATATATATATACATAAATAAATAAATATATTATATATATATTATATAATATTATATATATATATATATATATATATATATATATATAGTAAATAAAAAATAAATATATACTATATATATATATATATATATATATATATATATATATATATATATATATATATATGGTTAGCAAGTTCGCCTCACACCCGCCAGGGTCCGGGTTCGATTCCTGTCTCGGCCATGTGTATGTGGAGTATATGTGGTGTGTATGTGCATGTTCTCCCCGTGCCTCAGGGGGTTTTTTCTCCGGGTTCTCCGGTTTCCTCCCCCGGTCCAAAAACATGCACGGTAGGTTGATTGGGCACCTTTGGAAAATTGTCCCTAGTGTATGAATGTGTGTGTGTGTGTGTGTGTGTGTGTGTGTGTCCTGTGATGGGTTGGCATTCCATATCCAGGATGTATCCTGCCTTAATGCCCATAGACGCCTGAGATAGACACAGACTCCCCGTGACCCGAGGGAAGATCGGATAAAGCGGTAGAAGATGAATGAATGCATGAATGATATATGTGTGTGTGTTGTTTTCTTTCCATACATATATATATATATATATATATATATATATATATATATATATATATATTTTTTTTTTTTTTTTTTTTTCAGCCTTCCGATCTTCCCGTCCGAAATGGCTTGGAACACTCGCTGTGTGTTAATCAAGGCGCTCGCTAAACGACACCAATAAAACAGAAGGCATGTGGAAGAGCTTAGGCAGCAGAACACTCCTCCCGGAACAGCTGACTGTAAAACGTTGGCATCTAATAGGTTATCGACGATGGTATATGGAACAGGATGACATCATCGCCAGCCAATAGGGAGAATGGGGGGAACGGCGGACGATGAGAGCAGCGTTTTTATTTATTTATTTTTTTATATAACTGCGTTTATTTTGCTGAGCTCTCCTCTTTCAAAAAGAGGAGACGGAGACGTCCAAATGTGGAGACGAATGCAGGGAAAGCGAGCGGAGATGAGCGAGTGGACAAGACTTTCGCTCAGTGGTGTGTGTGTGTGTGTGTGTGGTGTGTGTGTGTGTGTGTGTGTCTGTGTGTGTGTCACGGTATCCAGGGAGACTGGAGCTGCTGGAATGGCTTTTTTTTGGCTGGCTACTGCTGTGTGTGTGTGTGTGTGTGTGTGTGTGTGTGGGGGCTGTTATATTCATCTTATGCCTATTATCTTCATATTCATGTATTCTATACATCTATACACCCTCTACTGCATGCTGCTTGTTCGTATCCTTCCTCACTTCCTGTTCATCATCATCATCTCCCTCTCTTTTTCTTTCTTTCTTTCTTTCTTTCTTTCTTTCTCTCTTTCTCTACATCCATGATGCATTTCCAAAAAGGCGTACGCCCAGGCTAAAATCGGCTCTGCGCGTCCATGACGACACCCCGACATTTCGCGAAACGGGCGGCGAGTGTCATGCGCCGTTCTGGTCTGGGTGAGGTAATGCTTTCTCCGGATTTCTCAGGCCCGCTCGATGACGCCACTCCTTGGCCGTCGTGTAAAATGGCACCCGCATATTCTCCACACACACACACACACACACACACACACACACACACACACACACACACACACACACACACACACACACACACACACGAGTCTTCTTGGGCCTGGTACTATATGTCCAATGTGCCTTTTTTAAAAAGTGATATGTATATTAGATACATACAGGAGATACACATCAAAATTCCCTTCCTTAATTATGGTGTTTATATAACTGCATATATATATATAGATATATATATATATATATATATATATATATATATATATATATATATATATATATATATATATTCATTCATCTTCTACCGCTTTATCCGATCTTCCCTCGGGTCATGGGGAGTCTGTGCCTATCTCAGGCGTCTATGTGCATTAATGGATGGAATGCCAACCCATCACAGGACACACACACACACACACACACACACATTCATACACTAGGGACAATTTTCCAAGGTGCCAATCAACCTACCGTGCATGTTTTTGGACCGGGGAGGAAACCGGAGAACTGATCAGAAGGTCATGGGTTCAGGTCCCTGCATCACCAAGCTGCCACTGCTGGGTCCCAGAGCAAGGCCCCTAATCCTCAGTTACTCAGCTGTATAACTGGGATGATAAAAATAAACACACTGGACATCTGCTTAATACGATTAATCCAATGGGCCTTGCTCTAGGAGCCAGCAGTGGCAGCTTAGTGGATCTGAACCCATGACCTTCTAATCAGTCCTCATATCTTATCCACATCTGATCAATGCACAATACGTTATTACCTAATAATAACAGACTGGAAGGGTATAGTTCAGTGGTTTAAGGCGCTGGGCTTTTGATCGGAAGGTTGGGGGTTCGAGACCCGGTTTCGCCAAGCTGCCTCTATTGGGCCCTATTGGGTCATCTTAATTTAATTAAAAAAAAAAATAAATAAATAAATATTGTTTTACTTGCATTACTACGTTCTGTTTGACTGCATCGTCATAATAATTTAAAAATATACAAACAAACAAACATAAATATAAATAAATAAATATAGTTTTAATTTAAAAAATATAAATAAACGAATAAATAAACAAACACATAAACTAATAAATAAACGAATAAATAAACAAATAAATAAATAAATATTGTTTTACTTGCATTTCTGTTTGACTGCATTGTCATCTTCATTTGAAAAATATAAATAAACGAATAATAAATGAATAAATAAATAAATGAATGAATGAATAAACAAACAAATAAATAAATGATGTTTTACTTGCATTACTCCGTTCTGTTTGACTGCATCGTCATTGCATATAAAAATAGCCAAAAAAAATGTAAACACTTTCTCAAAAGAAAAAAAAGAAAGATTTGACCGTATGTATTTAAAATATGCGCATAAAAAGGACATGTTTAAAGTGGTAGGTTTGACTTCCACTCATCCTCCTGTGCCAGTTCACGGGTTGGCACAGCCTGAAATAAAAGTCAGAGCACTCCCTTGTGGCGCCAGCGTGAACTTCATCCCGGAACTTTTCCCTGCTCAACTTTTCACTGAGCTTTTCCCGGAACAAGTTCACAAAGAAGCGTCATGAATCATAATTCAGTGGGGAAAAAAAATGTGCTGCTTGTGCGGAAATAAAAGTCTAAACTAAACGTTTAACATGTTGTTTTGACGCGTTCTTGGGATCCGGGTTTGGAAGCCAGCTGTAAAACGTATTGCTCGTTAATCACTGTGTTGTAATATTATTATTCTTTGCGATAAATGATATCCCGGACGACAGCAACCAGCAAATGATGTCTGATTATTGCGTCCAGGCCTTTGAGTTTTCTCCCTGACCTTCAACACATCGCTGTTTAATGAATCATAACATTTGCAGCATCCGACAAAAGGGAATGATGCTGGCCAGGTCGACACTGAGACACACACACACACACACACACACACACACACACACACACACTGGCGTATTCACTTTCCAGTTTATTAGGTGTGCGTGACAGCGTGGTTTACATCAGGCAGAGAATCGGTCCGCATGCAATTGAGTGCTGAAAGCGGTTCATTCCAGTGATTTGGCGCTAAGTGTGATCGCTCGAGTAGTCTCCTGAATAGTATAGAAATCCCCCCCCCCTCCCTCATTTTAACATCCTGAGAATGGTGGGATGAAAACATCTGGGGAGGGGGGGGGGGGGGGGGGGGGGGCACGGTGGTTTAGTGGTTAGCACGTTCGCCTCACACCTCCAGGGTCCGGGTTCGATTCCCGTCTCGTCCATGTGTGTGTGTGTGGAGTTTGTGCATGTTCTCCCCGTGCCTCCCTCAGGGGGTTTTCTCTTTTTTCTCCGGTTCTCCGGTTTCCTCCCCCGGTCCAAAAAACATGCACGGTAGGTTGATTGGCACCTTGGAAAAGTTGTCCCTAGTGTATGAATGTGTGTGTGTGTGTGTATGTGTGTGTGTGTGTGTGATGGGTTGGCATTCCATCCAGGGTGTATCCTGCCTTAATGCCCATAGACGCCTGAGATAGACACAGACTCCCCGTGACCCGAGGGAAGATCGGATAAAGCGCTAGAAGATGAATGGATGGATGAATGAAAACATCTAGGGGAACGTGGAGGGTGGAGAATAACCTGGCAGGACCAGGAGTAAGAAATCTCACTTTAAATTCATGATCATCGTCACAATGGCTGAAAACCACATTAGGTGCAAACGTTCAATTCATCACTTATTCCGCTCTATAATACGGCGCTCAGTGTGCGTTAATGTAGATTTCCTGCCAAGGGCTTTTTATTAGGTGCAAAAAAATAGTCAAGGCAAGGGTTCATCGATTAAATGGCCACTGGAATTTAACCACAAGGAGGATCTTATATATATCTATATAGTATATATATATTAGTATATATATATATATATATATATATATATATATATATATATATATATATATATATATATATATATATATATCATATATATCTATATATATATATATATATATATATATAAGCTATAAAATAGATATATATATATATATATATATATAATCTGCACAGTAAAACTCTAGCATGGTTCTATATACTGTATAATACTCTATATTTCTATTCTTTAACTATATATGATTTATTCTGTCATATATGTAGTCTATTGTTGACTTGTTGTGTACAGTCTAGAGTACTTAATGTTTCTCTTTGGGACGACCCGGACACACACATGGGTCGTTTTTTTATTTCACGTAAATATGTATATATATATATATATATATATATATATATATATATATATATATATATATATATATCTATATATATATATATATCTATATATATATATATATGATACACACACACACAACCAATTCAATGTGTGTACAAATTTGTGTGTGTGTATATGAATATATATATATATATATATATACATATATATATACTATATATATATATATACACAGACACACACACACACACAATTTGTATACACATTGTATTGGTTGCAATGGTTATAATGGGAAGTATCTTAGTTTTAATGGTTATAATGAAAAAATCTATTGCTTTTACTTATTCTTAGATGGAGACTTAAAGCACTATTTGTACGTTGCTCTGGATAACGGTGTAAACGAAAAATGTACTGAAAGCTGTGGTTCCCCCTCCCTCCTCGTGGAATATTAGTGTGAATATTCTGTCTACCGGATTAACAAAGGACCAATTTAAACACCCGTGAGGAACTAGAAATCATTCCGAGGGTGGGAAATAACAAACGTTCTTGTTATGATACTCGGACGGTCCTGAAGAACCTTTCCATATATAATGAGTGTCACATTGCCTCAGTAATTTGTTGGTGTTGACGTTCCTACGCCTTGAATGAGCACCAAATAATACTACTACTAATAATAAGTCAATTATTATTATATTATATTATATAATATTATATATTATATATATATAATTCATTCAATCATTCTAGCTTTATCCGATCTTTCTTCCCTCGGGTCACGGGGAGTCTGTGTCTATCTCAGGCGTCTATGGGCATTAAGGCAGGATACACCCTGGATGGAATGCCAACCCATCGCAGAACACACACACACACACACACACACTCACACACACACACACACTCACACACACACACACACACACACACACACATATACTAGGGACAATTTTCCAAGGTGCCAATCAACCTACCGTGCATGTTGTTTTTGGACCGGGGGGAGGAAACCGGAAGAACCCGGAGAAAAAAAACCCCTGAGGCACGGGGAGAACATGCACAAACTCCACACACACATGGCCGAGACGGGAATCGAACCCGGACCCTGGCGGTGTGAGGCGAACGTGCTAACCACTACTAAAGCCACCGTGCCTCCCTTATATATATATATTATATTATATATTATATTATATATAATATATTCATTCATTCATTCATCTTCATCTATTCTACCGCTTTCGCTTTATCCGATCTTCCCTCGGGTCACGGGGAGTCTGTGCCGATCTCTCAGGCGTCTATGGGCATTAAGGCAGGATACACCCTGGATGGAATGCCACCAACCCATCGCAGGGCACACACACACACACATCGCACACACACACACACTCACATTCATACACTAAGGACAATTTTCCAAGGTGCCAATCAACCTACCGTGCATGTTTTTGGACCGGGAGAGGAAACTGAAGAACCCGGAGAGAAAAACCCCCTGAGGCACGGGGAGAACATGCACAAACTCCACACACACATGGCCGAGACGGGAATCGAACCCGGACCCTGACGGTGTGAGGCGAACGTGCTAACCACTAAGCTATCGTGCCTCCCCTGTATATATATATATATATATATATATATATATATATATATATATATATATATATATATAATATATATAATATTGGAAATAGATAGATAAATGACCACAAAATGGATCACATGATATATATATATAACACAGTCCCTGACAAAAGTCTTGTCGCTTGTGTACAAATTGACCTGAAGTGCCGCTGAAATATATTTCTAATCAAGATTTTTTTACAAGAAATGGCTCATTTTAATCCCAACAGCTTTTGTAATAATGTTTCAGTGCAAAACGAAACTGTCAAAAAGTATTCTAATATTCACAGCTTGGTAAAGCCCATTGAGTCCATTTTTGCAAAGACATAAGTGTTGTCGCCTTGTCATATGAGCTTCACCTGTGACTAATAATGGATCAATGAGGTCTCAGGTGTGTATAAAAAGAACCCCAGTACACTAGACCTTCACCTCAACTGCAACTAGACCTCTGCAAACATGCCTAAGATTCACCCTGAGACTAAAGTGTTGATTATCAAGAGGCTGAAGACCAGATCCACTGCTGATGTGGCAGACACCTTCAATGTGTCTCAGCGTCAAGTACAGAGGATAAAAAAAAAAGATTTGAAGAGACTGGAGACGTTTTTGACAAGCCCAGGTCAGGCAGACCCCGCAAGACAACTGCTCGAGAGGACCGTTTGTTGGCTCGAAAATCCAAGGCCAGCCCATTTTCCACTGCAGCAGAGCTCCACGAGACCTGGTCACCTGAAGTCCCCGTGTCAACCAGAACAGTTTGTCGGATTCTATCTCGTCTAAAAAATGGCCTCCATGGTCGAATCAGTGCCCAGAAGCCAGCACTAAACAAAAGACGATTGAAAAACCGTGTGGCATTTGCCAAGGCCCACAGCCTGCTAAAAGGATGGACGCTGGAAAAGTGGCAGAAGGTGGATTTTTTCAGATGAATCTTCTGTTGAATTACCACCACAGTCGCCGCAAATATTGCAGGAGACCTACTGGAGCCCGCATGTTCCTTGATCCGAGATTCACCCAGAAAACAGTGAAGTTTGGTGGCGGAAAAATCATGGTCTGGGGGGTGTGTACATCCAGTATGGGGGTGTACGAGAGATCTGCAGGGTGGAAGCAACATGGCAACATCAATAAATAGTCTAAAATACCAAGAAATCTTAGCTACCTCTTATATTCCCAACCATTTAAAAGAGGCCAAATTCTGCAGCAGGATGGTGCTCCATCGCATACTTCCATCTCCACATCAAAGTTCCTCAGGGCGAAGAAGATCAAGATGCTCCAGGATTGGCCAGCCCAGTCACCAGACTTGAAAACATCATTGAGCATATGTGGGGTAGGATGAAAGAGGAAGCATGGAAGACTAAACCAAAAAATATTGATGAACTCTGGGAGGCTTGCAAGACTGCTTTCTTTGCTATTCCTGATGACTTCATCAATAAGTTGTATGAATCCTTGCCAAACCGCATGGATGCAGTCCTTCAAGCTCATGGAAGTCATACAAGATATTAACATTTGGATCTCACAGCACAACTACTTAATTTGCTGACATATTTTTGGTATTTGCAGTAAATTTGTTCAATTTCTGTTTTTTAGGCGACAAAACTTTTGTCTTGCCAAAATTTGACCTTTCTGTTTTGATTAAATGATAAATCTTTTTTTTCAGTGAAACTAATTTATTTCAGTGCATTAAACATCATTTGGGAGGGTTTTAGCTGTTCATACGAGCTATTTCTAACACCAATTGATTAATTAAAAGTCAATAATAGCAAGGTTAATAGCAGGTGTTTCTACAAAATAGATAAGCGACAAGACTTTTGTCAGGGACTGTAATATACTGTCTATATATATATATATATATATATATATATATATATAATAATTATATTATATAAGGGAGGCACGGTTTTCACGGTTTCATTCCAAACTTACATTTTTGGCTGCTTAGAAATCAACATCACACCCATCATCAAACATTCGGCACGGTGGTCCCGATCAAAGGTCACCACCAAGGCCCTAGATTGGGCATTGAACATGAACTCACCTGTGTCCAGGGCCTGTCGCAGGTCATACGTTGCAGCACTTGAACGCCAGTAGGGTTCTGTAGAGAGGCTCGTTTTCCCAGCCTGACCAAACACAAAGCACGCCCAATGTGGTGAGACCGGAGAGGATAAATAACATCCGCGCTCTGATTTATGAGCGAAGCATTTTTCTCTTTCTTTCAATACACACAAGCTAGCATGCGCGCGTATTCACTACGCAGTGGATTATTAGCATTTATGTACGAGCCGGGTCTATGTATGATGGATCGGGCTTCGTACACTAACGAGTGATAAATCTCACCAGGTCTCTCCAGAGCTTCAGTGAGTCTGAGCACCACGGCTAGGGCCTGGTCCGGCACGGTACACTGCTCCAGAGAATCCACCAGCACACAGCCTGTCATCATCACACACACACACACACACACACACACACACACAGAGAGAGAGAGAGGGGGGGATTAGCTACAGACAATATCCGCCATGCTCTATCCATTACTCACTAGAATAAGAAAGAGAAGCAGGCGAAGGTGAAGATATGCGATATTCTACCACTGACACCCCATATTCTCTGATTAGCAGCCTGCCTCTAAGTCACCGTGGCAGTCGTCCCTAGAGACAACGCTGTCACACACACCGCCATTATAGTGATACACACCACGGCGTCCACCCGGACACCGAGATGGACACGGGATTTATGAGACGTCTGCACGGACACTATACCCACCCTGGCGCGGGAGACGTAAATTAAAACTAAATAAATACTTACAGTCATTATGAAATAAAATACCGCATCAGCGCGAGACAGGAAGCTATATTTCTACATCCACGCGTGCCTGCTCAGACTTCGCCATTGTCACAATTACTACTGCGCTAATGCTACACATTGCTGTTGTTGTTGTTGTTGTTGATTAAATACTTTGTTTACTTCTGATGAGAAAATATATGTTGCTCTCGGTGTCGCACTCTTTATAAGCTATTCATATAAGATGAACATTTATTCTTCCTACAGTGGGGGAAAAAAATCCAATGTAACAGCATCCTGGATGTGTAAAATAAAATAAAATAAAATAAAATAAGGACAATGTAGTAAAATAAATAAAGTAAAATAAAGAGGATAAAGAAAAAGAAAGCACTAACAAACATGACAGAATAAATAAAAATAAATAAATAAACAAATAAATAAATACATATAATGGTCATATTGCATGGGGTCATATATATATATATATATATATATATATATATAGTATATATATATATATATATATATATATGTGGGTGTGTGTGTGTGTGTGTATGTGTACATATCTATCTATCTATCTATCTATCTATCTATCTATCTATCCATCTATCTGGGCTAGATCTATATACTATATATATCTATATATGGGGAATATATATATCTATATATATATATATATATATATATATATATATATATATATATATATATACCCACATATGTGTGTGTATATGTGTACATATCTATCTATCTATCTATCTATCTATCTATCTATCTATCTATCTATCTATCTATCTATCTATCTATCCATCCATCCGTATGTATATATATATATATATATATATATATATATATATATATATATATAGTATAAAAGTCAACAAGTCCCGGTACTAGGTTTTCGGTATGTTTCTTTTTCTACAAAAGTTACTTTAATGATGTGTACAGAAAAAAAAGCACAATATAAACTATTCCATCATCATTTTAATGCTTACTAAATGCACAAATGTGGAAATCTGGCGTCTTAGAAATTCTGTCATGTTTGTTTTTTTCCCCTCTGTGTGGATCAGTTCCTACCGAGTCCAGACTAAACAACAAACAACAAATAGAACTGAATCTAAACACACAGCTATAGCTTGTATCGCTGCTTTCCTACTCATTGTGATCCTTCTACGCAGAAACGCGCCGCCTCAACCATTTACCGTTTACAACCCTGTCATGTTAAACACAACATCTTTAAAATGGCGCATAAATGATGATTAGCGACGCGCGTGCTAGCGAACGCGGATGGCATTTACGCGGCCGGACCCGGAGTGGCACGCGCCTTTTGTGCGTCACCGACGTCGATAACTGCGCCATTAGCGTCGTATTAGCGTGAAGCTCATTGAAAGAAATTCCTGGGAGAAATTCCCGAAGCCACACGCTGGTTTTTCCCACACCGTGCAGCGCAGCGAGACTCCGCCGGCTCTCCTGTTACAAAAGCCTTCATAGTGACAATGCTAATGAGGACCGATGCGTATACGTGTTACCGCTCTCCATCTTAGACATCATATTTCATCATTAGGGAATGTTTGTTTATCAGGCGCACAATGGAGCATCTGTTGATAGGCGGAAAAGGCGTGTCGTTTCGGGACTAGCCGCGATGCTAATCGGGCGCAAGCGCCGGCCCTGTAGCGTCGCGTTAAAAAAAAAAAAAAGGGTAATGAAAGCACAAATTCACAGGATTGAGTTTTTACAGGAGAAATCCTGTAACATCAACTGGGAAAAACACAGGAAAATTCCGGCCCCATCTGGAATCATTATGGAAATACACGGGTTGAATATTTTTCCCATATAGGTCATTAAAATGCGAACAAGGATGTTGTTTGGAGACGATAAGATAAAAAAAAAAGAAAGAAAAGAAAAGTGAAAGAGATGAATCGCCGGAACATCTGGGAGTTTTTTTTTTTTTGATGAAGGCGGCACGGCGATGGATTAGGTTTGTTAGCGTCGGCGCGCGTTCGCCGCTTTCGCCGTTAATTGCTCCACATCCTGCCGCTCTCTCCGCGGACCTCGGAGACGGCACGGCTTATGAATGAGCAAAGAGGTGAGGGTGGGTTTTGACAGAATCTTAATTCTCTCCCTTAAAACACACATACGGTCCCTTTGTTGTCGGATCCTCGTGCTTTCTAGGCTACGGTGGTATATGTATATGCGACGTGTAAACATTTACAACATTTATACGAGCACATTTTATTCATTCATTCATTCATTCATTCATCTTCTAGCGCTTTATCCGATCTTCCCTCGGGTCACGGGGAGTCTGTGTCTATCTCAGGCGTCTATGGGCATTAAGACAGGATACACACTGGATGGAATGCCAACCCATCAAAGGGCACACACACACACACCACACACATTCACACACACACACACACACATTCATACACTAGGGACAATTTTTCCAAGGTGCCAAATCAACCTACCGTGCATGTTTTTGGACCGGGGGAGGAAACCGGAGAACCCGGAGAAAAAACCCCCTGAGACACGAGGAGAACATGCACAAACTCCACACACACATAGCCGAGACGGGAATCGAACCCGCACCGTGGCGGTGTGAGGCGAACGTGCTAACCACTAAACCACCCTGGCCCCCCTTTATTTATTTATTTATTTATTTTACTGTCTTTGTCCTAGGATTTTCTCCATAACGCTTTTCTCGATTAGCATTGCTGTCACAACGCGATCAGGGTGGCAATCCGAAATATCACCAGCGCGATACCTCACTTTGAAAGGGGCCGGACCTCCTTAGCGACCCCCCCCTTCCCACACACACACACACACACACACACACAACGTAGGGGCTCCTGCCTATGGATAACAATACCCCGGCCCGTGCGGAATTGAAACACAGTCGTGCTAGTCCTACCCGGGTAAAGCACACACAAAGGTTGGTACTGGGACCTTTATTTTTGTGTTTGATGGAAAAGTTATTAATAAAGAATTGCTTGGAATGAAAAACATTCATTCATTCATTCGTTCGTCTTCTACCGCTTTATCCGATCTTCCCTCGGGTCACGGGGAGTCTGTGTCTATCTCAGGAGTCTATGGGCATTAAGGCAGGATACACCCTGGATGGAATGCCAGACCCATCGCAGGGGACACACACACACACACACACACAAACACTCTCTCACACTAGGGACAACAACCTACCGTGCATGTTTTTGGACCGGGGGAGGAAACCGGAGAACCCGGAGAAAAAAACCCTGAGGCACGGGGAGAACATGCACAAACTCACTCCACACACACATAGCCGAGAGGGAATCGAACCCGGACCCTGGCGGTGTGAGGCGAACGTGCTAACCACTAAGCCACCGGGCCCCCCCTTATATATATATATATATATATATATATATATATATATATATATATATATATATATATATATATATATATATATATATATATATGCACCTATTTGTTACATTGTGGGTTCGGCCTTGATGTTGAAAAATCACTCCAGCAGTAATATAAAGACACAATGCACAATGCATGCAATGCCCAGCTGTAAAAAGAAAAGAAAAGAAAAGAAAAGAAAAGAAAAGAAAAAAAAAAAAAAAAAAGGTTAATAATAGAGGGAAAAGAGCAGCGCGTGTTTAAACGGCAGCAGCTTTATTGTTACTGAACAAACTGGAAGATCTGCGGCCCCCTGATGCTTTAGAGAACACAGGAGTCCAGCAGATGTTATCTGTTTTCTATTAAGTGGACAGAAAGCAATTTCTTGGGCTTCCACGGCAGCACACGTACGCGAGCCAGCCAGCGCGCGCGCGTGTGTGTGTGTGTGTGTGTGTGTGTGTGTGTGTGTGTGTGTGTGTGTGTGTGTGTGTGTTTTAACGAGGCGGCACTGCTGCCGTCAGGGTGACAGGGAATTACAGGGATCAGCACTTTTGCACAAAGCCATTAATGTGGCTCCATCCAGGGGTCAGCTCACTGACTGTACAAGAAACACAAATGTTCCATACACACAAACATTCCAATGCATTCTCTTTCTCTCTCTCTCTCTCTCTCTCTCTCTCTCTCTCTCTCTTCTCTCTCTCGTTCCTTTTTTTTGTTCCTTTCCCTCTCACTTCTCTAACTCGTATTCAATCGGAAAAAAACAGACATTTGCCTATTTGCCCCCCCCCCCCCCCCCCCCCCCCACCTCAGCGCTGTAATCACATCTTAATAGATCTCTCTCTCTCTCTCTCTCTCCTCTCTCTCTCTCTCTCTCGCACAAACACACTCGGGTGAATTGTGTGCAACTCGAATCCGCTATCACCAGGGGGCGTTGCAGCCTCTGCTGACCCTGAAACGGCCTTTTGTGTGTTTTAGGAAGTACTTTTCTTCGGGTTAAAGGGAGAAGTAAGTGCTCAGTTTTATGTCCCCTCTGTGTGGACGTGTGTGCCTGTCTGTCTATCTATCTATCTATCTATCTAACTATATCTATCTATCTATATCTATCTATATCTATATATCTATATCTATATCTATATCTATATATATTATATATTTATATAAAGATTATAATCGTCTGTCCATAAGGTTATACCTCATAGTATATATATATATATATATAGAGAGAGAGAGAGAGAGAAGAGAGAGAGAGAGAGAGAAGAGAGAGAGAGAGAGAGAGAGTGTGTGGATATCTCTATATATCTATATCCGAATATATATATATATAATATAACTATATATATATATATATATATCTATTCTCATATATAACTCTTCTTATGAGAGCTATATATATATATATATTATATATATAATCTTAATTATATATATATATATATCTATATATATATATATATATATATTATGTATTATATATATATATATATATATATATGTATATCTCTATATATATATATATATATATATATATATATATATATATATATATATATATATACTATGAAGTATAACCTTATGGACAGACGATTATAATCGTTATCCCTAAATAGAATGGGCTTTAGTACTGTATGAATCATGCTCACACTGCTTATTCCTAGTCGAAATCTGGACGTTCGTACACTTCGCACCTCCTACTATCGAGAAAGAGCAGTAGATGTGTCATGCGGTATGAATCTTACATACACAGAGCTTATAGCAGATGTTCTATGGAGGTAAACGGGCAGTCATGCAGAATGCAGCGTGCCTCACAGAGAACAAAGCATTTTCAATACATCCATTATATATTATATTATACTATTAAATATATAATATATCTTCTTTAAGCGTTTGTTGCATTCATTATGTACTTGTGTGAAATTTATAATCTGTTTTTATTTTTTTTAGGGCTTGTAATTGTGTATTGCACTAATTAAGTATACATATCATCCACTTCTGCCACAACAACACCGCGATAATCCAATCTACTCTAATATAATAGAATATAATATAATAACATACTAGGGCGCATAGTGGTTAGCACGTTCGCCTCACACCGCCAGGGTCCGGGTTCGATTCCCGTCTCGGCCATGTGTGTGTGGAGTTTGTTTGCATGCTCTCCCCGTGTCTCAGGGGGTTTTTCTCCGGGTTCTCCGGTTTCCCTCCCCCGGTCCAAAAACATGCACGGTAGGTTGATTGGCACCTTGGAAAAAAAATTGTCCCTAGTGTGTGAATGTGTGTGTGTGTGTGTGTGTGTGTGTGATGGGTTGGCATTCCATCCAGGGTGTATCCTGCCTTAATGCCCATAGACGCCTGAGATAGACACAGACTCCCCGTGACCCGAGGGAAGATCGGATAAAGCTAATAATAATAACACGAACGATTGTTGAAAAAAAAAAAAAAACCAATAAAAATTCAGACATTAAAAGTGCTTAAAATAAAATAAATAAATAAATAAATAAAATCCAATCGTAGGAAGTTTTAAACCAGGAAAAAACATTCCGTCGTGTCGCTCTCATAAACACCTTGACTTGTCAAACCGCCGGCGGGGTTTTTTCTTTTCTTCTATTTATCAATTCTCTAGTGCATATTCTCCAAGATAAAGTGTTGCATTATCGGCACTGCATAACCACTGGCAAAACATCTGGATTCAATTTCAGATCGCTGGATGAGATTATGAAGAAGTCCTGATAAAAAAGAATGGAATGGTGTATAATAGCAATCTTATCAAATAAATAAATAAATAAATAAATAAATAAATAAATAAAATTTAATAGAAAAACGCCACAACTGGTTTTCACATCTACGGGAAAAGATAAATGACCGTAAAACACTTTCTGTTTGGAGATGGAGAATTCCCTGTGGGATCAAACTCAAACGGTTGGACGTCTCAAAATGATTACGGTCCAATTCCACGGAATCATCCGTTCACCCAGATCTTCTATCGGGTCGCGGGGGAACGTGTGGCCTATCTCAGGACGTCTACGGGCATCGAAACGGGATACACCATGTATGGAATTCCGACCCATTGCTCACACTCACACACTGGGGACAATTTTCCAACCTACCGTGCATGTTTTTGGACCGGGAAGATAAAAACCCTGAGGTTACGGGTGTTAAACCAGGGTCGAACCCACAACCCTGGTACCGTGCCCCCTTCCCACAGCATTCATTCATTCATCTTCTACCGCTTTATCCGATCTTCCCTCGGGTCACGGGGAGTCTGTGCCTATCTCAGGCGTCTATGGTCGTTAAGGCAGGATACACCCTGGATGGAATGCCAACCCATCACAGGAAACTTTTCCAAGGGGCCGATGAACCTACCGTGCATGTTTTTGGACCGGGAGGAAACCGGAGAACCCGGAGAAAAAACCCCTGAGGAAAGGGGAGAACATGCACAAACTCTACACACACATGGCCGAGACGGGAATCGAACCCAGATCCTGGCGGTGTGTGAGGTGAATATGCTATCTGCCAAGCCACCGTGCCCCCCTACCTCAGCATTCATTCATTCATTCATTCATCTTCTACCGCTTTATTCGATCTCCTTCGGGTCACGGGGAGTCTGTGTCTATCTCAGGCGTCTATGGGCATTAATGCAGGATACACCCTGGATGGAATGCCAATCCATCACAGGACACACACACACACACACACACACACACACACACACACACACATTCATACACTAGGGACAATTTTCCAAGGTGCCAATCAACCTACCGTGCATGTTTTTGCACCGGGAGGAAACCGGAGAAACCGGAGAAAAACCCCCTGAGGCACGGGGAGAACATGCACAAACTCCACACACACACACACACACATGGCCGAGACGGGAATTTAAGAAGCTCCACCAGACCAACCAATCCAAACTCTTCACCGTCCCTGCAGCTGTAGACAGACTGTACCATTCTTTAAGAATCCTTCTAGCACTTCAGTTGACTTAGCGACCACTAAGGTTGCGGGTGCAAATCCCAGCACCATCCAGCCGGGCCCTTGAGCAGGGCCCTCAGGTCGCTCTGGGAAAAAAAACGTAAGAGCGGTACATTCGATCAGCGAGGCTTATCGGGTTTGGAAGGCGCGATCCGAAAGTGTCTCTCCATGCAAAATGCCATCACTCAGCCCTTATCGATTTCGTCTTCATCGCCGATTCCTCCAGGAATAAGAAAATACATTATAGAAATCAATCAGTGTGGGAAAATTTTATCTCCCGTATGCACACACACACACACACACACACACACACACACACACACACACCGGCAGTTTTAATCACGATTAAAATTACAATTAAAGCTCCTGAAAGAGCTTCCATTAAAGCAAACGTTTAATTTCTTCGGAAAAATCCGCCACCATGAATATCAATGAGAGGCTTTACGTTAAAAATAAAGAAAGAAAGAAAGAAAGAAAAAAAGAAGGGAAAAAAAAACACATCTTTGCCCAGTTGGGTTCATGTTACCGGACAGCATTTGAAGTTTATCAGCCGGGCGGCCGCGGCGTGTCATAACAGCGAGCATCTTGTTCGCCTTTTCCTCCGGAGCATGAGCCGAGGAGATAAGTATAGGACGGAGCGTCAAGGAAGGAGGAGATGAAGGAGAGAGAGAGAGAGAGACGAGATCAAAGAATGATGAAGCCTTGATGTGAAGGCTGGGGAAAAAAGAAAAAAAAAAAAGCAGCAAAGTGAAGAAGTTTGGAACGAGTGAGAGAATTAATGAGATGGCGAAAAGAGAGAGGGAAAAAAAAGAGAAGAGAAGAGAGGAAAGAAAAAAGTCAGGTGCCAGAACTCCCCCCCCCCCACCACCACCGGAGAGAGGGAGGTCAGACCGCGGGCTTCCCAAAAAGACGCCACCTGGTAGGGGCTCGTCCTCGGATGTTTCCCCTGCAGCCAATGACTGGGGCCCGTGAGAGGGGCGTGGAGCACATGCCTCTTCAATTAGAGCGAGAGAGCGAGCCAGAAGAAAAGAAGGAGGGAGGAAATACACACAAACACACAGGGTGAAAAAAGAGAGAAAGAGAGAGAGAGAGAGAGCGAGAGAGAGGGAAAGGAGGAGGTAAAGCGAATGTGCAAAGTTAGCAAACTTCTACAGAAGGTAGGAAAAAAAGAAACGCTGCATAAATAGAAGCATTGACGCTGGAATGAAATCTTGAGTATGTGCATTAAAACATGCATTAAATTGCATTTTGTCCAGCCATAAATTTAAATAGAAATCCATTATTATTATTATTATTATTATTATTATTATTATTATTATTATTATTATTATTATTATTATTATTATATTTTTTGTTAATTATTATTATTATTTTTATTGTTATTATTATTTTTAATTTTTTTATTGTAATTTTTTTTTTATTAGAATAATATATATTTATTATTATTATTATTTGTATATATATATATATATATATATATATATATATATATACACGTATATATGTGTGTGTTATTATAATTATTATTGTTATTATATTTTATTATTATTACTGTTTTTTTATTATTATTATTATTATATATTTTTATTATTATTATTATATTTATAATATTATATATATAGGGGTATATATATATCTATATTATATATATAGAATAGATTATATATAGGCTAGTTATGTTATATATTATATAATATATATAAATATATATATCATCTATATGATTATTTCTATTATATATTATATATATATATATAGATATCTAATGTTATAATTATATATAATATATTATATAATATATATCTTATATATATATATATATATATATATATATATATATATATCTATACTATAATTATAATTATATATATTATACTATATATATATATATATATATATCTATATATACACACTATTTTTTTATATTATTATTATTATTTATTTATTAAATAATATTAAATGGCATCAGGAAAGTCTCCTATGTGTGGGGAAATTAAAGCAGCGATGTTGACCCTTCGGTCACGACGGCGTATATTGACCCCTCGGGCATGATAAGAATGCTGAAGGACACTGCCAGCATTAACATATCATTAATTACCTATTTAAAGATTCTATCTAGCAGATTGTATCGGTCGTCGTCGTCGTCCTCTTCTTCGCCGGTCGGGAACAGCTCCTGCGAGGCTTATCGCGATGCCCTCGTTCTAATTTAATACACTTTCTTTCAGTCCGTGTTTTTAGGCAAGGTTTATGGAAGGAGTCGCTAATGTTAGGACTCTTTCGCCACCCCTGGTCCGAATGGGTTTTAGTGCTGACGTCGAAATGGGACGTTCGTTCGGAGAGACGAGCGTTTAGATACCAAAGACGCCTAGTTTGGGCGGGGTTTTTCTTTTTTCTTTCGAGGGGGCGGGGCCAGTGAGTCACATGACCGAGTCCAGATTTTCGAATTTCTAACCCTAGTCATGGATGCTTCGTGTTATTTAGTGCTAGCATTTTATATTATATTAAATTCTACTATTATTATTATTATTATAATAGAAATGATAATTAATAAGTACTATTATTATCATATAATATAATAATAGAATCAAATATAATAAACTTTCTTTCAGTCGATGTTTTATGGAAGGAGTTGTTAGTGTTAGGACTTTACTAAAGTAACCATGGAATAGGGTATTTTTTGTTGTTTTTTTTGCGTTGACGTCGAAACGCGAACTCGTTCGTAGAGACGAGTGTTTAGATACCAAAGACGCCTAGCTTGGGCGGCGTTTTTGTAGAGGGGGCGGGGCCAGTGACATCACATTCTAGATTCGGAGTCGATTTTCAACCCTAGTCGTGGATGTTATTTAGTCCAAGCCTTATATATAGATAATAATTCAAGTCAAATCTTACTTGTACGGACGGAAAGAGCCCGGATTCTAAATCCCACCAACCGAGACGCCACTAATGGGCCCTTGAGCAAGGCCCTTAACCCTCAATTATAAGTGGTCTCTGGATAAGGGCATGTGCCATATGTCATCAATGTAATATAGATCAGGTCAATAAATCACAGCATCTTTGGATCGGATCACACCTTTATGACACTTACGTTAAGGTCTATAAGACACCAGTGCTTATAAACTGTTTATAAGCATTAAAATACATTGCAAGGAAAAAGAAAAACACACATCCGAGGCAAAACGAGAGCACTGAAGGGGCGTCATTGTAACCAATGTATGGTGGTATAACACTCGGGGCATGGCCTAAAAGGTGTGTGTGTGTGTGTGTGTGTGTGTGTGTGTTATCCCTAAAGAGTGTGTGTGATCTACAGGCAGTAGGATAATGTTGGTCACAGACTGCACTGTGAATGTAACGGCCATTTAGTGCAAACTCGTTATAGAGCTATTAGAGACGTTGTTGACTGGGACTGCAACTGAAATACATGCGCGTGTGTGTGTGTGTGTGTGTGTGTGTGTGTGTGTGTGTGTGTGTGTGTGTGTGTGTGTGTGTGTGTGTGAGTGTGTGTGCGTGCACTCAACATGTACTCATTCACGAGCTCCCGGCTGTAGACCACTGGGCTATGCATAATTAATAAGGCAGGGGAGATAAAAGCAGACCGAGGTTATTTTCTTTCTTTCTTTCTTTTTCTTTTTTTTTTTCCATCCCTCCCTCCCTCCCTCCGCGACTCGGCGCAGCGCACGCATCGCTCGTGTTTTCAGACCGCGTCTCTCATGTTTTCTCGCAGTAATTGGCATCCGTTAGCGAGGCAGGAGAGAACGCGGAATGTAGGCCAACACACTCCTGCGAGCCACAAAATATTTATCAGATATCGCCCATCCACCCCCTGTAGCACCGACGATCCACATGGCGTGCGGACGCATAAAGCTACGAGAGAGTGCGGCACGCAAGGGCGCTTCAGAACTTCGGAGCAGAGTACATTACAGCACAGTGAAATTCATTCATTCGTTCATTCATCTTCTACCGCTTTATCCCGATCTTCCCTCGGGTCACGGGGAGTCTGTGCCTATCTCAGGCGTCTATGGGTATTAAGGCAGGATACACCCTGGATGGAATGCCAACCCATCACACACACACACACACACACACATTCATACACACTAGGGACAATTTTCCAAGGTGCCAATCAACCTACCGTGCATGTTTTTGGACCGGGGGAGGAAACCGGAGAACCGGGAGAAAAAAACCCCCTGAGGCACGGGGAGAACATGCACAAACTCCACACACACATGGCCGAGACGGGAATCGAACCCCTGAACCCTGGAGGTGTGGGGCGAACATGCTAACCACTAAACCACTGTACCCCTCACAAACCCCCACCCCACCCCGACCTTACGATCAGCATGCCCACCACCCCCTCCCCCGGCACCAAGACCCCAAAAACAACACGGGAATCATTTCGCCAGGCCTTATTCAAAAGGATACGAGGACGAATCAAATATAAAGTTTGTTTGTTGTCTTTTAAAACACATATGTTTGTTGTTTTTTTTTACTTTACTTTATACACAGACGTTCGTGTGGACACTTGATGATAAGATTGGGACGGGCTTTTAGAACGAATCCCATTCCATATGTTGTTATGTGTGTGTGTACGTGTGTGTGTGTGTGTGTGTGTGTTTCCCTGTTTTCTCTTATATAACCTGGTCATTCAGTATCTGTAAACGCTGGATCTGGACCTGATCAACTGCAACATCCCCAGATCATAGCAGTGCCCCCACCAGCCTGTACAGTAGGCATTAGGCATGATCAGTATATGCGCCTATCCTGATTCGCCCATCGCTCTGGCAAAGGGTAAACCTGGAGTCCACATGCATGACCTCATGACATTGCTTCCGAGTCCAATCACTGTGGAAAAAACTCTTACATTCACTATTAAACCATTTCGTCTCACGATTACAGAGCGAGTCCTGCGTTTTCCCTTCGTTTAGTTTCATTTTTCACGTAATCTCTCTCGTATTCCCTGTTTACACTGTTTACGGGTCATCCTTCCAATCTGCCCTCGTCTGGCTGTGTGTTCAATTCCTTCGTATGTCCTTTTGCGTAAACATCTCGTGTGCACTTTATTTACCGTAAATTCTGGACTATAAGCCGCTACTTTTTTCCATAGGTTTTGAACCATGCGGCTAATAATAAGGTGCGGCTATTCTGCAGATTTTTTCCCGACCGCTAGGGGCTCTAACCGGAATTAGAATCAAAACTAACACAAATAAATGCAAAGAAGAAGAATGCGCTAGTTCCTCTTTAGCAGATATAAGTGGGTAGAAGCGGATAGAAGGAGGACAAACTCTATCTTTACAAGGTTAAGGTGACGTGATTTCACACACAGGAGAAATGAAGATAAATACTGTAAATAGCGCTTATTTTCTCTTGGTTCTTTCCCGTTTTAATCAGTGTTAAAATGCAGGTTAGGAAAGGATCTACCGTAAATTCTGGACTATAAAGCGCACCTGGATATAAGCCGCATCCGCTCTATTTGAAAAAAAACCCCCAAAAAAATCATAAATAAGCCGCACCTGCATACAAGCCGCATCCGCTTTTGAATTGTAAATGTACATGTATGTACCTAAATAGATCCTTTCCTAACCTGTATTTTAACACGGTGTAACGGTGGACGCTGCACAGAGACGCGGAGATCCGGAATTCATACAAAACAGGATTTATTAGAATAAAGAACTCAGGAGACGCCGCTCATACGGAGCGGCCAGACAGGCTAGGGAGCCTTGCGCTCTGCGCGCCGTGGTACCGGGAGTACCGGAGAGCAGGAGTCCGGGAATCGGGAACAGACAAAGGTTAGGCATAAACATATATCGAGCGTCCGTGTCCGCGACACTAGGTATGTGCTACGAGCCCGGACGGGGATTGTAGGGTGAACCGGGCTTATATCGGGAGAGGGAAAATCAAGAACAACTTTGGCTGATTGTGTGTGTGTGTGTGTGTGGGGGGGGGGGGTGCAGGGAGGAGAGAGAGAGCACCGAGCAGCAGCAACTTTACTGATTAAAACGGGACAGAACGAAGAGAAAATAAGCGCTATTTACAGTATTTATCTTCATTTCTCCTGTGTGTGAAATCACGTCACCTTAACCTTGTAAAGATAGAGTTTGTCCTCCTTCTATCCGCTTCTACCCACTTATATCTGCTAAAGAGGAACTAGCGCATTCTTCTTCTTTGCATTTATTTTGTGTTAGTTTTGATTCTAATTCCGGTTAGAGCCCCTAGCGGTCGGGAAAAAATCTGCAGAATAGCCGCACCTTATTATTAGCCGCATGGTTCAAAACCTAGGAAAAAAGTAGCGGCTTATAGTCCAGAATTTACGGTATTTAGGTACATACATGTACATTTACAATTCAAAATCCTTCTGTTCCTGTAGTAAATATCTCATCTAAAAACATACATATCTGTGGCTTGCAAAACTTTATGAAATAGAGCGGATGCGGCTTATATACAGGTGCGGCTTGTTTATTTTTTATTTATTTTATTTTTTTAAAAATAGAGCGGATGCGATTTATATACAGGTGCGCTTTATAGTCCAGAATTTACGGTATATTAAATACAGAAGTGTATTATATTTATACATTATCGGGTCCAAGGAAACACACATGAAAAGGATATTGTCAGAGATAGAACCAATGGGAATAATGAATAATGAATCAAAACACACCTTCTACAGCAAATTCCAGCCTTCTCCACGCGAATTTAGCCATTCGATCTGTCAATTTTTGGAGATCATTTTACTCCATTAGTACATCGCCTGTCAGCTGTGCAACACAATTACAAAAGGGCTTTCTCAAAATCAATTAGGCGGATAAAATGATTAACGGCAATTAGCAGCCGTACCGGGAGATTGATGCAGACGACTGACTATTGCTAATAGCAGTCTTTTATGCAGAAATGTTTTATTCTATAAAGAAAATCATTGTTTGGATTGTTTGTTAAATGGATCAAATTGTTTGTAAATTGAATGAAAATGTGTTTTTTGTGGAAATTTGTGTAACATATTCGTAAAATATATTTATTTATATTCACATATATATATACAATGTATACAAAGGACGGGTGAATGAATTTAATACACAGCAAGACGAGTGCAGATTATATATATAAACTATATATATAATAAATAGGGGCCACGGTGGTTTAGTGGTTAGCACGTTGCATCACACCTATTACCACAAGTGGTAAATAATATAAATAATTAAATAGGGGCACGGTCTTAGTGGTTAGCACGTTCGCCTCACACCTCCAAGGGATCCGGGTTCGATTCCCGTCTCGGCCATGTGTGTGTTTGGAGTTTGTGCATGTTCTCCCCCGTGCCTCAGGGGGTTTTTCTCCGGGTTCTCCGGTTTCCTCCCCCGGTCCAAAAAACATGCACGGTAGGTTGATTTGCACCTTGGAAAATTGTCCGTCACAGTGTATGAATGTGTGTGTGTGTGTGTGTCCCTGCAATGGTGTGAATGTGTGTGTGTGTGTGTGTGCCCGCCTGCGGGTGATGCTGCCTGCGATGGGTTGGCATTCCATCCAGGGTGTATCCTGCCTTAATGCCCATAGACGCCTGTGACCCGAAGGAAGATCAGATAAAGCGGTAGAAGATGAATGAATGAATGAATATATATATATATATATATATATATATATATATATATATATATATATATATAAATTCACTACATCGTAGTTTCATCAGGCTAATATATGTGAATTTACGTCGCGGGATTCTTCACTCTGTCCCGGGATTCTGTGGACTAAAGGAACTAAAGGATCAATTTAATCTTCGCTGTTTCTACAATAGAATAGTGCGTGAGAGAGGTTCATAAAAGTGTGTGAAGGATTTATAAATGTTAAAAATATATACAAATTATTACATAAATACGGCTTCTACTCTTTTTTTCTGGATATATGTGTATACAAATATGTATGGTAGGTTGATTTGGCACCTTGGAAAATTGTCCCTAGTGTATGAATGTGTGTGTTGTGTGTGTGTGTGTGTGTGTGTGTGTGCCCTGTGATGGGATGGCATTCCATCCAGGGTGTATCCTGCCTTAATGCCCATAGACGCCTGAGATAGACACAGACTCGTTTGCCTCACACCTCCAGGGTCCGGGTTCGATTCCCGTCTCGGCCATGTGTGTGTGGAGTTTGTGCATGTTCTCCCCGTGTCTCAGGGGGGGTTTTTATCCGGGTTCTCTGGTTTTCCCGGTTTCCTCCCCCGGTCCAAAAACATGCACGGTAGGTTGATTGGCACCTTGGAAAAATTGTCCCTAGTGTATGAATGTGTGTGTGTGTGTGTGTGTGTGCCCTGTATTGGGTTGGCATTCCATCCAGGGTGTATCCTGCCTTAATGCCCATAGACGCCTTGAGATAGACACAGACTCCCCGTGACCCGAGGGAAGATCGCATAAAGCGGTAGAAGATGAATGAATGAATGAATCAATATATATACACACACACACACACACACACACACACACACACACACACACACACACACACACACACAATTTAACATTTACATTTACATTCCAAAAAAGCTAATCAGGGTGTAAAGTACTCTGGTAAAGATAAAATACTTTGATGCACATGTGGGCGTGTCCAAAAAGCAGGGTAAGGACGTCGATGCGAATGTTAACACACCTATACACATATACACATATTAGCACAGCATTGAAAAATGCACAGCAGGAACAAAGAACTAAACCCAACATGCCTCTCCAGGATTACTCATATGATTACGTGAGAAAAAACAAAACAAAAACAAAAACAAAAACATCTCACCATTGAACATACGATTGTGGCTCCTATCCAGCACAACGAGCGCCTGATTCACCCTGAACATATCGTAACATGTGAGCAGCAATGGTTCCTCCGCTCTTGTCCTTTGGCACTTCCTATACAAACACCTCGCGGCTCCTGACGCACCTAATTGGGCTTTTTAAAATGTATGTATTTATCGATCTGCTTCTTCACCTGAGGCCAAATGTCGTCTTCGTGTCGGACGCCGCTTTCTGCCAAACGGCCAGCAAAAGAGAGAAAAAATGCTGATGGTCGGGAAAAAAAACCACTTCGGCGAGGGAAAAAAAGAAAAGAAAAAAGAAATCGATGAATCATTTTCGTCCCGTGTGCAAGGCTGCTCTGCATCGACGCCACACACCGTTTCATTATAGTTTACCCGGGGTGATGAATACGGACAAAAGAAAATCATTATTATATCTCAGGCTGCATTTACACTGTAGATTTTTTTTATTATTATTATTTTCCCTCCCCTTTGCATGCGCGAGAGACCTGTATTATGTGTATCATTCATTCATTCATTCATCTTCTAGCGCTTTATCCGATCTTCCCTCGGGTCACGGGGAGTCTGTGTCTATCTCAGGCGTCTATGGGCATTAAGGCAGGATACACCCTGGATGGAATGCCAACCCATCGCAGGACACACACACACACACACACATTCACACACACACATTCATACACTAGGGACAATTTTCCAAGGTGCCAATCAACTACTACCGTGCATGTTTTTTTTGGACCGGGGGAGGAAAACCGGAGAACCCGGAGAAAAAACCCCCTGAGGCACGGGGAGAACATGCACAAACTCCACACACACATGGCCGAGACGGGAATCGAACCCGGACCCTGGCGGTGTGAGGCGAACGTGCTAACCACTAAACCACCGTGCCCCTATTATGTGTATTATGTGCTCTATTTATCATAGACGACATAAATAGACGTTCTTATCCAGAGCCACATACAAACGAGGGCCTTGCACAAGGGCCCACTAGGGGCAGCATGGGTCGGGGGGGGTCGCTGGGATTTTAACCCTGTGATCTTCCGATACTAGATACTAGGCTGCTTCTTCGTGATCACCCTACATCATTCATTCAGGACACACACACACACCCATTCAATTTTTCCAAGGTGCCAATCAACCTACCGTGCATGTTTTTGGACCGGGGGAGGAAACCGGGACCCGGAGAAAAACCCCTGAGGCACGGGGAGAACATGCACAAACTCCACACACACATGGCCGAGACGGGACTCGAACCCAGACCCTGGAGCTTGGTGTGAGGCGAACGAGCTAACCATTAAACCACCGTGGCCCAGGCACCACATAGATCAGTACTAATAATATCTATATATATATATATATAAAAAAAACACTTTTTTTCATTTCATGTTTGTCACTACTTTTTTACAGAACACAAGTGTGTGTGCGTGTGTATATGTGTGTGTGTGTGTGTGAAGAGGTGGAGGGGGGCAGGACAGTCCCAGAGACAAAGACGTATCACTAATCACTCCCTCCCTTCAGCCGCAGCCCAGGATTTGATTCAGAGAAAGGGACCAGAGGGGTTATGGGTTATCGCTATGTGCCCCCCCCCCCCCACCCTCCACCAACGTGATTTACAGTTTTTACTTTTCCACACCTGCGTTAAATTAGTTGTCCCCATGTGGTGTCTGACAACGCTAATGGATAGCTAAGCACAGCGGTAACGCCGAGGTGTAAAGATGAGACGTGGATTTACAGCTCAGGTCAGAATTCCTGAATAAGACACGCCATTAGACAGACCAGTTTTGCTTTTTGCGTTCTTTTTTTTTTTTGGGGGGGGGGGGGGGGGGGGGGGGGGGGGGGGGAGATGTTTGATGTGTCATTGCACAGGCAGACGTGTGTGTGTGTGTGGTGTGTGTGTGTGTGGTGTGTGTGTGTGTGTGTGTGTGTCATATGACTTGAATTTTCCGATTTTTTTCCTGTTCTAGACAAAATTCCCAAATTCTGTTACTATTCAAGGAGGTCACGGTGGTTTAGTGGTTAGCACGTTCGCCTCACACCGCCAAGGGTCCGGGTTCGATTCCCGTCTCGGCCATGTGTGTGTGTGGAGTTTGTGCATGTTCTCCCCGTGCCTCAGGGGTTTTTTTTCTCCGGGTTCTCCGGTTTCCTCCCCCCCCCGGTCCAAAAAACATGCACGGTTAGGTTGATTGGCACCTTGGAAAATTGTCCCTAGTGTATGAATGTGTGTGAATGTGAGTGTGTGTGTGTGGTGTGTGTGATGGGTTGGCATTCCATCCAGGGTGTATCCTCCTTCCTCCTTCCTTAATGCCCATAGACGCCTGAGATAGACACAGATTCCCCGTGACCCGAGGGAAGATCGGATAAAGCGGTAGAAGATGAATAAATGAATGAATGGCATTTTTTCCGTGTAAATTTGGAATGACCTTTAACCAATCAGTGCATTACTTTATCTTTCCTTAAATGCGTACATTTAATAATGTGTAATTAACATTTACACAAATATAATGATAAATACGTCTCAATCTAAAGGACCACATACAGGTATTGCCAGACGATACGTCATATAAATCAAATCGACGATTTTTTTTAAACGATTTTTTGGATACTGTGGGGGGAAAATGCATACGTTATTTTTTCTTTAGTCGTTGTTTTGGGGTTGTCATGTTTATCTACACACACACACACACACACACACACACACACACACACACACACACAAACACCTCCCCATTCAATAATGTGTTTTTTTGGAATAAATAAGTCGCGCAAACTTTAGACAAACATTACAGCGGGGTTTTGGTTTGTTGAACGTCCGACTGATGATTTCCATACGACCGATGAAACCCCGCCCCCTCTTGGAAACGAGCTCTTCGGATTGGTCAGAGCGCCTCCACGTTGTATTCTGTATTTCACGGGGGCGGGAGGCGGAGAACTACGGATGCTCGCATAAAGCATACAATGAATCTAAAATGCCGATTACAATCTCATAGCTCTAATGTGGGTGTGTGTGTGTGTGTGTGTGTGTGTGTGTGTGTGTGTGTGTGTGAGATCCAAAAGAAAAATGTACTTATTCTTGAAGGGAATCCATAGATAAGACGTGAACTGCAGGCTTGTGTGTGATTGGTTCCACCGAGCGGAGGAAATTAACAAGCCGTGTGTAATGGCCTGTGTGTACGCCATTAACATTTGATCACTAATAGCCCTGTATAGCGTCCAACCGAGCGTTCACAAAACAACACACACACACACACACACACACACACACAAAAAACAACACAAGAACCCAACATACAGTAATTAAAGCATCAAAGTGAGTAAAGATTACAGACCGCGCTGGTGATTTCCGGGTGGTTAAGGCGCTCGACTGAGAATCACAGCTATAAAGTCAAAAATTCTGAAGGGATGAAAAAAAAACAATAAACATTAAATCCACAGATGTTATAATTATAGAAATATAAATCTCTCAGTTTAATAATATTATTGCATATGTTTTTTTACTCTGGAAATGATTCGTTTAATATTAATCCTTGTTAATGACAATGTTATTTTGTTTATCGGTGGTTTGAAGTGTAAAATATGGGACGTGGCTCCTTTAAGAATTGTGTTCCGGTTGCTTTTTCCATATAAACTGGTGATACGGTGTTTAGGTTATACGGAAGCGCTTTATTGCGTTAAAAAAATGCGCTTTATTGCGTATAATACGGATTTGGGAATGCGATGCGCTTGCGTAAGGTTCCATACGGTAATATACGCTAATATAGTGAGGAGATCGTACCTGTTGTGAATGCGCAGCTAGGGGGCGTCATCGGGGGAAATTTAGGAAGCGTGAGTGGATGCGCTGAACGTTTATTTATTCGTTTATTCTTTGTTGTTCGGGTTTCGTTCATTCGCCAACACGACGCAGAGTGAAGGAGCAGATCACTCGCATAGTAACGCACACTGCGTTAATCACGCGTTAATAACATTAGCGCCGTTAAATCGAATTAGCGTTAACTCATTAATGATGCGTTAATAATGCGTGTACTTTGACAGCCCTAGATAATAATAGCAATTATTATGAGTGATAATACTGTTACTACTAGAAATAGAATAGAATATAAAAATAACCATTTTATATTTTAACCGTTTTATTTTATAACCATTTCATATACCATCATAATTATGGTATCTAAAATCTATTTCTATTGTTATTGATTTATTGCTTGTTTTGTTTTTGTTTACCCACGTATTTCTATAATACATTTTTATTTAGCTCTTTTTTTATTTTCAAGCAAAGAAACTTTCACAAAAGGACTCGCAAAGATTGTAATTAAGCGCATCAACGAAACGCGGTGTAGCGAATCTGTAACTCCGACGCGCTAAATCGCCACGATCCCTCGTTCCCGCCGATCCCTCGTTTGCCGCGACCCCTCGTTCCCGTACCTGCTGTTTAGCGACGAGCCCTTTCCTGTCATTTGTTTCACTCACTCCATCCCGAGAGCAGACAGTTTAATGAACAGTCACGAGTTCGGAGACGGAGATCGCCCCCGTGCCGCTGATACGGCTGTCTGAGCCAGCGCGCCATGTGAAGTGACAGGTGTCGAACCATTTGCATTAGCTTCTCTGCTACGATCTCATTCAGAGAGGCAGACATGAACAAAAAAAAAAGGGTATCTGACACAGAGTTCAGTGATGAAGCGGCGGTCTTTGCATGCCGAGCGTATCTGAGGAGGGAGTTAATGAGGTTTTATTTATTTATTTATTTATTTTAAACTAGGGCTTTGCTCACACACACACACACATCAGCGCTAATCGTTAGCGTAGCGGAGCACTGATGGTTTGGCTAGCATGCCAGACTGGTAGCAAAACAAAAGAGAGCGAACACAATAGTCTGTTTCTGTCTCGAACTAACCCCGCCCCCCCCTCCCGACCGACCAATCAGTAGGTACTGAGCTCTTCCCTCCCTTTAATAATAACAATAGTAATAAAGCAAATATTAGCGCATATTATCTGTATTATCATTTTCTATTATCATTTTTTTCTCGTCTGGAACGGATTATCCGAATTTGCATTGTTTCCTATGGGGAAACTTGTTTCAGCATACAAACTTTTCAGCTAACGAATGAAACTCCGAGCTTCCACTGTACGATACGTTATTAATGACGATGATGATAATTATAACAATGTTTTAGAACATGCCAATAATAATAACTAATAATAAGAATATTTATAATAAAATATTACCACATATTAGCTGTATTATTATTTCAAAAGAGTTTCTCGTCTGGAACGGATTATCCCAATTTGCATTGTTTCCTATGGGGAAACTCGTTTCAGCATACAAACTTTTCACCTAACGAATGAAACTCTGAGCTTCGACTGTACGATACGTTATTAATGACGATATTAATAATAATAATAATAATAATAATAACAATGTAGAACATGTCAACAATAATAACAATATTAACAATGCAAATAATAGCGCATATTATCATTTGAAAAGAGTTTCTCGTCTGGAACGGATTATCTTAATTTGCATTGTTTCTTATAGAGAAACTCGTTTCAGTATACAAACTTTTCAGCTAATGAATGAAACTCTGAGCTTCGACTGTACGATACGTTATTAATGACGATAATAATAATAGTAATAATAATATTATAGAACATGCCAACAATAATAACAATATTAATAACGCAAATAATAGCGCATATTATCATTTTAAAAGAGTTTCTCGTCTGGAACGGATTATCCCAATTTGCATTGTTTCCTATGGGGAAACTCGTTTCAGCATACAAACTTTTCACCTAACGAATGAAACTCTGAGCTTCGACTGTACGATACGTTATTAATGACGATATTAATAATAATAATAATAATAATAATAACAATGTAGAACATGTCAACAATAATAACAATATTAACAATGCAAATAATAGCGCATATTATCATTTGAAAAGAGTTTCTCGTCTGGAACGGATTATCTTAATTTGCATTGTTTCTTATAGAGAAACTCGTTTCAGTATACAAACTTTTCAGCTAATGAATGAAACTCTGAGCTTCGACTGTACGATACGTTATTAATGACGATAATAATAATAGTAATAATAATATTATAGAACATGCCAACAATAATAACAATATTAATAACGCAAATAATAGCGCATATTATCATTTTAAAAGAGTTTCTCGTCTGGAACGGATTATCCCAATTTGCATTGTTTCTAATGGGGAAACTCGTTTCAGCATACAAACTTTTCATCTAACGAATGAAACTCTGAACTTCCACTGTACGATACGTCATTAATGACGATAATAATAATAGTAATAATAACAATGTAGAACATGTCAACAATAATAACAATAATAATAATGCAAATATTACCGCATATTAGCTGTATTATTATTTTAAGAGCTTCTCGACTGGAACGGATTATCCGATTTTGCATTGTTTCTTACGGGGAAACTCGTTTCAGAATACAAGCTTTTCGGCGAACGAATGAAATTCCGCTGTACGATACGTTATTAATGACGACAATAACAACAACAACATGCCGACAGGAGGCGTTCAGCCGAAACAGATCGTAAACGTGCACCACAGCGTAGCATAAGATTTATGAGGATATGTTAGCATTCGGAATGTGCACTTAAAAAAAAAAAAAAAAAAAAAAAAAAAAAGCCTGGGTTTTATGTACGAAAATAAGGCGCCCAGGAGTCCTTCTGAGTGTCTTGTCTCTGGAAAACAAATCTGGAGAAGAAAAAAAAAAAAAAAAAAAGAAGAAAAACGTACTTCAGGAGCGGTCTCCGTTCCCTACAGTGTCGCTCGGAGACCCGCTCGTCACGCTAAGCTGTCCCATCACTCATACGGCGGGAGGAATACAAGCAAATCAGCTCGGGTAAGAGCCCTTTTGCTCTGATTTCCATGGAGAGACCGCATGCATCCCAGCGCTAAGAGTCGGATTCATCATTGTTTAGGAGGCTTTGCAGACTTTTGAGACAAATGGTGTGGAAAACACCAGGGCCGTATTTGTAAATGTACTCTCCTTTGCACTTTTTCTCACACACACACACACACACACACACACACACACTTCTCCGAGCCACAATTTCTTTGGCCGGAAACCAGAAGACATTAACGGTTAAAGCGCACATGTTGTCGAATGCCTGCGCAAGCAGTCCCGCAACACGGATCAGTGATCTGCATTGCTTTCACTGCAGCCCCTCCGTTATTATTCCCCGTTACGACTCCCGTAACTCCTAAACTGCACTCATGCTCCTTCTGTCGCTACCTCCCGTCCCGTCCCGTCCCGTCCCGTCCCACCCCCTCCAGCCCTTTAAGCACACTCTAATGACCCCCTCTGTAGTGCACTTCCCAAGCTCTCCACGCTCCCTCGTCCCCGGCGCACCCCCCCCTAGCTTCTCGTTAACTAATTAACCGTACGACGGCGAATGCGGACAATATGTGGTGCTTAATGACGGAGTAATTTGAAGGCCATTTCCCGAAGAACGTCTTTAAGATGCAAAAGACGGAACGCCGGCTGGCCGCGTGGGAATAGGAAGGACTCGCGCCTGGAGCGACGACTTTTACAGCCCTGGAATCTCCAGAGTCCGCGTTAAACAGGGTAAGATGTCGGCGTCAGCACAACTTAGCTTGTAAACAACGCCTCCAGTGGACGTACACACAAACGCATCGTTCAGTGAGGAGGCTAAGATTCCTTTATCCTGGGAATGGG